>CM042172.1:14122940-14167940 GCA_023376005.1 Doryteuthis pealeii | reverse complement strand
AATAAATGGTCGAAACAGATTTCTGTCAGCAAATTATAACATCATTTGTTTGTTTTTTCAGAAAACATTTATTTCATTCTGTCGGATTCACTTTTTCATATATATATATATATATATATATATAGATAGATAGATAGATAGATAGAGAGAGAGAGAGAGAGAGAGAGAGAGAGAGAGAGAGAGAGAGATGAGGAAAGTGGGATTGGAATGAATCCGACAGAATGAGGTAAAATAAGGAATGAAAGATCAAAACTCAGAAAAAAATGTGTAGTATATTTCGCTGGAATTTTAAATTCCGCTTCCTCAGCCTTTACTGAATCATTAGGATCATGCAAATGTTTTATAGAAGGGGGAAGTGGGTAGGTGGGTAAGTTTTGTGGTGAGGGAAAGATTTGATTGGTTATAGGAGATCATATTTGGGGGAGATAAGGAGGGAGATAAGGAGGGAAAGGAGTAGGTAAAAAAAATAAATGGTGAGGACACCAGATAGGGGAGGGGAAGTAGCCATTTCTTTGAAAGAGATTTGAGTGAAAGGAAATAGTAAATTAGAGTAATAAAAGGGGGGGTTAGATGACCATAAAATCAAAAATCAAACCAGTAAATTAGTGAGTGGATATAGGCCACAATAGGTCAGCAAATGAGGGTCAACAGGAGAGGATAGGTTAGTTGAGGGTGGGAAAAAGGAAGGATAAAAGTATATATAAGTATGTAAACACACACACACACAGACACACACACGTACATACATATACGCAAGTATCAATATAAACATAAAGACACAGATATATACGTAGACAGCAAAGCATATATGTGAATATACACATATAAACGCATACACACGTATAGCTACATATACATCATTCCTTATTTTACCTCATATATATATATATATATATATATATATATATATATAAAAGTAAAGTCGTCGGGGCGGCCTAATGTCGGTATCAGCCATGCAGCGAGGGAGTCTATCCCCTTTTAACTAGCGCTAGACCAAGGAGATTATTTTTAGCGTCTGAGGTGGTGCGCCACACCTACCATCAGCTCCTTACTTTACCGCACAGATCCCTGTGCTACTCATACGCTGAGTTGGCGAGGGCGGGTATCGAACTAGGAGCCTTGTGGTTTCTAGCCGAACGCTCTACCGAATAGGTTTTTGCTACACGAGAATTTGTATAGCACTAAAAGTGGAGGAATCATATGTAATTAGGGAGAATATTTTATTAAGGAATAAAATATAAAATAACGGGTGTGTGTGGGGGGGGGTACATGAAGGCCTTTTCAACCGGTACTTTTCAAGTGATACACCGGTGACGAATAAAAGTCAGATTGTATAAGAATTTTGTAAGAAACGAATGGGGGTGAGCCAGAGGGGTACAAATAAAAAAAATAAAAAAGGGGGAAAGAGGGGGGGGTATGTATGAACCCTAGGTTGAAACAGGGTTAGAAGTGTCTCCCAATAAATAGAGGGAGTGCTTTGGAGTTTGTTTGCACAGAGTAGGCCATTCGTTTCTTACAAAATTCTTATACAATCTGACTTTTATTCGTCACCGGTGTATCACTTGAAAAGTACCGGTTGAAAAGGCCTTCGTGTACCCCCCCCCCTTTATTCTATATTTTATTCCTTAATAACATATTCTCCCTAATTACATATGATTCCTTCACTTTTAATATATATATATATATATATATATATATATATATATATAAAAGGCAAGTATTGTTAAAATTCACGGAATATTTCTTTTTCATGATCTTTATATATATATATATATATATATAGTACTTTGTGACGTTCTTACCTTCGATACTATAAGTATGCATGAAAAGGTTACTTTATACCCTTTGTCAACCCACGGACATTCAAAGATCGCATCGTATTTTAGTTGCCTTTTATATAAAATCTATTTCGCTTATGTTAAAGGACTCTTATTATATCGTAAAGGAATTCACGTTGCAGAAATGCACTTTGCTCTCGGCTTGAAGACATAGAACGAGCATCGCTTTTTAGCCTGCTTTCTTCGAAACCGACGCATTGATGCGTTTCAATAGCCAATGAAATCTGCAGATAGGAGTTCTTGGCTGGCTGGCTGGTTGGTTGGTTGGTTGGTTGATTGGTTAATGTTGTGGAGTGATAAGAAGACTCATCACAGATACAATGGTCAAGTCTGGGCCTTTCGTTCTCACGTTTCCCAGTGCCGGAAGCCTAGGGGGTCAACTCGACGTTACCGAGTGTCAATCATATATATATATATATATATATAATATATATATATATATATATATATATATATATATATATATATATATATAATATATATATATATATATATATATATATTGTTTTTTTCTTTTGGCCAAGTATTATAGTATCAACCAATTCAGTCGGTAGAGCGTTCGGCTAGAAACCACAAGGTTCCTAGTTCGATTCCGGTCCTCGATAACTCAGCGTATGAGTAGCACAGGGATCTGTGCGGTAAAGTAAGGAGCTGATGGTAGGTGTGGCGCACCACCTCAGATGCTAAAACAATCTCCTTGGTCTAGCGCTATTGAAAAGGGGGTAGACTCCCTCGCTGACTGGCTGATACCGACTCTAAACCGCCCCGTCGACTTTACTTTACTTATGACTAATCTTGGTCTTTTTTCTTTTTTTGCAATTTTTTTCCAGGGTGATGTTTGGTAGTATATTTTTACAATCAAACTATTTACCGGGTTTTTACTTTCCGCAATATATATATATATGTGGTGTGTGTGTGTGTGTGTGTGTATATATATATATATATATATATATATATATATATAAGTAAGTAAAATAAAATGGAACTTAATCCGACAGTGTGAATTTGATATATTGAAAAAAGAAAAGATGTTGACAAATGCATGGGATCATCAGGAGAGAATGTGCAACCGAATGGGCCCCGAAACGGTTGCACATTCTCTCCTGATGATCCCATGCATTTGTAAACATCTTTTGTTTTTTCAATTTATCAAATTCATATATATATATATATATATATATATATATATATATATAATAAAGAGACATGCAATTTATAAAAGTGCATGTCTGCTAAAACCACAGTTGCGCAAGTAAACTATGTCTTGCATGAATTATGCGTCATCTGGCACATCTGTCCCTGCAAGTTGGTGTGCGCGTTAACTGGGCCTAGAAATACTGATTGGTTTGGCTTGTTTTACGGAATATCAATCTCGGATCATTGTGATCATAACGTCACAATCTATACTCATTTTTATGCACACGCGCATGACAACATACGCACACGTACAAACAAAAAAAGCATTCACGTAAACATGCAACACGAGAATACAGTTATAAAAAAAATACCATCTGTAACATTTTCAAAAAAAAAATTCATTTAACTAAAAATGCCATAACAAGACAATAACGACTTCAGTTCCAGTGTTCTTCTGAAAAAGAGATTTTATCTCGAAATATCAAGAATAAATCAGAGGTTAACAAACACCATTGTTACCTTATTACTTTTTCTTTACACCTGCATTGTGATAGCCTTCAAAATCAACCTCCAAACTAAATGTATATATATATATATATATATATATATATATATATATATAAAAATTAAAAATGTTTTTTTTTAAATTGGGCGTTATTATGAAGCATTAAAAATGTATAAATGAATGAACTCGATATTATGGAGTATTGGATTCACTTATTTTTTAATTATTTTTTGTCATAAATTTTCAGGTTCGTTAGATACCCTTTGTCAAATGTTAATGCTGCCACTGTCGATAACAACAGAGACAAAGAAGCCATTAAACACTAATAACATTTGACAATGGGTATCTAACGAACCTGAAAATTTATGACAAAAAATAATTAAAAAATAAGTGAATCCAATACTCCATAATATCGAGTTCATTCATTTATACATTTTTAATGCTTCATAATAACGCCCAATTTTTAAAAAAAACATTTTTTAATATATATACCGACAGAAGCATACGGAGACCACCTAAAATACAACATGAATATATATATATATATATATATATATATATATATATATATATATATATATATTCTAACTATTGTTCAATTACTCATTTTTTAGTACAATCTTACTTTTTTAGGAAATGTACAATCCTGAATGGTCTTATTTTATTGAAACGTCTTTTTTTTTCAAATTACTTGCTTGGTAGTATTTTGTTCGCACTAGATCAAAGTCTACACACTCTAGCAGTGTATGTTTCACTGTAAATCTCTCTTGGCATGTAGTGTATATTGGGGATTCTGTGCCCTCTAGTAAATGACGATGGGTGATGTAGGTGTTGCCTATGTGAAGGTGGCTCAGCACAACCAGTTCTCTTCTATTTTTGTTGTACTTTAAGTTACATTCTCCAATGGTAGTGTGGCGATTGTCTGCCCTTGTTTGGAGCGATGTGGGGTCCAGAAGAGTTATCTTCTCCTGCAGTTGTTTTTTGCCAGTAGAGGCCTAGACTTTTTAAATGGGAGCCCGGAAAAATTCTCTCTCTTTCTCTGGGACAGGCAACCACTTCACATGGTTTAGGTGCTTGTGCCTTTTACCCTTAAGTGGGGGGCTGTGCCCCAGTTAGCTATCAGTAATTGACTTTCCTTAGGACGTAAGTCGTACATCCTACTTCCTTTATAATGTATTTATGCATCTGTTTTGTATACCTACCTTGTACCTTGTAATTAGTATATGTATGCCTGTCCTGAATGTATCTCTATGTGCTCACAGAATAAAGTCTTTTGATATCTTCGAACTCCTTTGTCGGAATATTTAATGTACACACATGTAACCACGTTGAACGGTTACTCAAAGGCTTCCAACTTATCACAAGAACCTTAGAACTTTCAGTAGGTTTAATGTTTTGAAGTTTGTTATTAATGAGTGCATTCCAATCAAATGTTGAAGTTAATTACTCTACACAATTAAGATGTCATTTTTTATCTAATTATACAAAAGAGAATGACATTATCAATACAAATCTGCTATGACAGTTTTGAAAAGAAATGCATATTTTGTTTGTAAGAAAGCACATTTTTTAAGTAATTATTTTCTAAGCGCTTAGAGAAAACAGATAGGTAGGAACTATGGAAGGATTATGTGTGCTCTACTGTATAAATAATGAAAACCTAAGAAAACAGCTGTACGGTCATTTGTCCCCTACCTTTGTCGGCTGGGACTGTAGAATGCACCGACTGCACCTCTGCAGAGGTGTAAAATCCCTTCCAATGGGTCCACCTGCTGGATGTGAGTAGCGACCTGTAATGCTTAAAGACAGAATCATAGTTGCTGAGCAGTCCATGATATGCAACACTTCACTTTAGCTACGTCTTTACAACAAATTTCACTTCCTCGTCACTGAAATAAATTTTGCCTCTCAGATACTCTTTCATGGGACAATAGAGGCTAAAAGACTGACCACAAACAAAAAATGAGATAATTACTGTGGTCAAGTGACTCAACTTACGAGTTTTCAGATTTACGAGCTGATACTCGGTCAGTTTTTTCTTTGTGTTACGAGCGAGTTTCAGATACGCTTATATAAATTCCTTAAAAACATTCATGTTTCCAAATTCATTACGCCAAAAAATGTATTACAAAAATTAAAATTAAAATATATTACGGCGCATAATTACATTCGATCTTATGTTTATCTTCAATAAAGAGTTGTTTTTCTTATTTAAAATGATATTTTATATAAACAGTTCCCTCCCTCTCACGGTTTAGCTCAGACAGTTGAGCGTTCGACAAGGAATCACAAGGTTCCTGGTTCGATAACGACCCTCGCCGACTCAGCGTATGTGTAGCACAAGGATCTGTGCGTTAAAGAAGCTGATGGTAGGTATGACCATAGTAGTCTGAAGGTGCTAAATCTTGTGAGGGTGGAGGATGCGTAGTGTAGTAAAAAGTGGCTCAACGTACAGTCAACAGAATTTTATTGGGCAGAGATACGTGTTCTAATTCGAAGTGGAACATTGCTATTGAGATGTGGAGTCACATCTGGTGAATATGGAGGATGCGGTAAAGTTGTCCACCCAAATGAGACAATTTTCTCCCATGTCCCGATGCTTGTGTGTAGTCGAGCATTGTTATGCAGGAGAAGGGGATTGTCGATTAGCAAGTTGGGTCTTACTCGTCGGATTCTTGCTCTGCGCCTCGTTACGGTCTCAATGTAGGCCTTAGTTTTATAATTAAAAAAACTTCACATGAAATAAAGAAAATGGCATTAGTTTTTGACTCACAATTGTAACCATTACACCACATGAGGAGCTTAATGTTAATTATGAAATTAAAAAAAGAATTATCTCCCTTTGCAATCCTTGTGCATCCCTATATATATATATACTAGCTAAAGTACCCAGTCCATGACCAGACTAAAAAAAAATAGGAACACCAAAGAGTGAGTGGGGAGAAAACAAGAGATAGGTAAACCCAAATTCGAGTCACGT
Organism: Doryteuthis pealeii; assembly: GCA_023376005.1. Classification (NCBI taxonomy): domain Eukaryota; kingdom Metazoa; phylum Mollusca; class Cephalopoda; order Myopsida; family Loliginidae; genus Doryteuthis; species Doryteuthis pealeii. The sequence goes on along the minus strand of CM042172.1, from coordinate 14,161,480 downwards.
GATCAGTTTAAGCTATATTGAATAAACGAAAGTAAATATTTTTGAACTTTGTTTTTTTAAAAATCTCGCAAAAAAAAGTAAAGATCATACAGAGTTATTACAAAGAAAAACAGTTAATTTAAAGATCAAATTAGCCGATTGGGAAAAATTACTCACTGTTAATAAAAGAAATAAATAAAATAGTCTGTTTTACATGCAACACAGTGATTTTTATGTCGTAAATGGGACTGAAAAATTACATATTATCTCTCTTTGACATCTATAGATTTAAAAGTATGGGTGGCTGTATTCGACATAATTGTTTTCTTGTGCATATTCAATAACCGATTATTAGTTTTCAACGATTTTTGAAAGATTTTTTTGTTGTAGTTTCAGAATAACTCCGGATATTTTTTTACTTGAACTCATAGTGTAACTGAAGCAAAGAAAAGACAATAAGTATTACAAATATTGTCAGTTTTACTCTTCTGTATATTATAAAAATTAAACATTATTTAAAGCAAATCAACATGTGTTGCATAGATTATTGATAACACCGTTTAGCGAGAATACAAAGAGCCCAAATGGAAAATTGCAGACCGTTTGGAAACTTTGACCTCACTGGCGGGAAATCCGCAAGTCACGTGAGATTTAGTTAGTCAGTTTGCAACCAGACCCCGGGTGAGACAGGCGTGTCCTACTTCGGTTGGGCTCACTCCGTGCGCTGAGTCCGAAAGGGCAATTAAAGTCTTTGATCAAAGCCATAATGTGGCGTAATTATTAAGGTCTACAGGAGTTTGATAGTGGTAATAAAGCTGTGTGCGGACTGCTATAGAAAGAGAGGAAGAAGAAATCAGAGAAAATAAAGGTTAAAAGGGAGGAGTGGACACACAATAGTGTGCCGGTAATTTGACCGAAGAATGACCCCGGAAGAGGAATTGAAAGCTAAGACTGGAAGTTCCGGTGCAGAAGTGACGTGGTGACGAGGAACGAGGAAGAACATCGGCCCCTTAGGTCTTTCGGCGGCGTAGGATTCGGACGGGGTTGCTGGTCCCCAGTGTTGAGACAGCGATATAGTTGGTACTATGTTAAAAGGTACAGTAATTTAACAGTGTCCTCTCTCTCTTTCTCTCTGTCTTTCCTTCTCTGCGAAACAGAGCCCACGACACGAGCCTGAAAATAAATGCTAAGCCCTTGTGACCATATATCTTACGTGTCTGTTGTGCCTTCTTTATCTACAATGACGACTGCTACTTAAATTTGAGTTGGCTACATATATCGTTCCGGAGTTTGCCACAAAGACACTTTGGTACTTTGATATACAATGAATACATTTTTAGTGCCGTGCATTTCGAGACACGGTGACAAGCCCCGCCACGTAACAAACCTCTTTTTGGTACTTGTTATATTACTAATACCTTTTTGGTACCGTGACCATATTATTACGTTACAATAAGTCTTGTTGATAACATGACTTAAACGCATGCCCTTAGTTAGAAGATCGGCGAGACAAGTAGAAAGAAGCAACAAGTTAGAAGACCAACGCATTCTTATAGTAAAACAATTTTCCAATGCATTCCTATAGTAAACCCCTTTCCAATGCATTCCTATAGTAAAACCATTTTCAATGCATTCCTATAGTAAACCCCTTTCCAATGCATTCCTATAGTAAAACCATTTTCAATGCATTCCTATAGTAAAAGCCTTTCCAATACATTCTTATAGTAAAACCCTTTTAAAATGCATTCTTATAGTAAAAGCCTTTCCAATACATTCTTATAGTAAAACCCTTTTAAAATTCATTCTTATAGTAAAAGCCTTTCCAATACATTCTTATAGTAAAACCCTTTTAAAATGCATTCTTATAGTAAAACCCTTTTCCAATACATTCTATAGTAAAACCCTTTTCCAATACATTCTCATAGTAAAACCCTTTTCCAATGCATTCTTATAGTAAAACCCTTTCCAATACATTCTCATAGTAAAACCCTTTTCCAATACATTCTTATAGTAAACCTTTTCCAATACATTCGTATAGTAAACCCCTTTTCCAATGCATTCTTATAGTAAAAGCCTTTCCATACATTCTTATAGTAAACCCCTTTTCCAATGCATTCTTATAGTAAACCCCTTTTTCCAATTTCCAATGCATTCCTATAGTAAAACCCTTTCCAATACATTCTTATAGTAAAACCCTTTTCCAATGCATTCTTATAGTAAAAGCCTTTCCAATACATTCTTATAGTAAAAGCCTTTCCAATACATTCTTATAGTAAAACCCTTTTCCAATGCATTCTTATAGTAAAACCCTTTCCAATACATTCTTATAGTAAAACCCTTTTCCAATGCATTCTCATAGTAAAACCCTTTTCCAAATATAATCTTATAGTAATATCTTCGTATAATGACCGGAATAGAAAGAGAAGAAGGAAACGAAAACTTGGCAACTTGATGAAGATCAACCTAGTAAGTTAGCTATCTCTCTCTCTCTCTCTCCTCTCTCTCTCTGATGCCTCTCTCTCTCTCTCTCTCTCTCTCTCTCTCTCTCTCTCTCTCTCTCTCTCTCTCTCTCTCTCTCTCTAACATAATAATTATTGTGTATATATACCGAACGAGAGTATATGAGTACATAACACATGATGCTTCTATGAGGGGGGAAGCTTCTATGAGGGGGGGGGGGGGGCTTCTATGAGCGGGGGGGGGCAAAATGCCATAATTTTTTTCCTTCGTAAAGAAATACTTAATGTTGGTTGGCTGGTTGACTGATTGATTTTTAACGGCGTATCAATCCGTCTGGGGTTATGGCATGCCTAACGGTTAGGAAGTAATATATGTTGTATATTTATATTTATACTTTTTTAGTAATTGGTTTTAACAATGTGTTAGCACCATTGGGGATCATGTTGTATGGTATTGATTAAGTTCATGTCTATATTCTGTGGTATAATTTTATTTCCCTCAAAAAGGACAGAATGTCCTCCATGTTGACATTTTCAAATAGATCTTTCATATTGTTTGCATTAAAATAACATTTTCTGATGTGAGCAAAAAACCTGCATTCCATGAATAAGTGTTTAACAGTCAAAGGTGTTTGACATGTTTCACACCGTGGTTGTTGTTCTTGTTTGATATATAGGAGAGCGTTAGTCTTGTGTGACGAATGCGTAATCGGGACACAATGACTTGTTCATTTCTAGACTTTTTTTTTTATAAAGTGATTTAAGTGATTTTGTCAAATTAAATACACAGACTGACTTATTCAAGATCGGGCAGATACGCTACCATTTTTCAAAATGCTCCTAGGTTTGTTTGGGTTTTTTGTTTTGTTGTTTTTTTGTTTTTTTTTTGGGGGGGGGGTTCTTGGGGGTGAAAAAAATGCAATATTTTCCTTCGTAAAAAAACACTTTAGTAATTTTGTTAAACACAGACTGACTTCTTCAAGGTAGATATGCCACCATTATTTTTTTTCAAAATGGCGTACGTATTCCATCACAAATTGTCTCTATTACATCTATCTTACTTCACGTAATTTTTCTCTATCAACCCGACTGAAAATAGAAACCTAATTTGTGGCGAGAACCGAACAAACAAGAAGCAATAATAACAAGTCGTTTTGTTGTTTGCTTTTGTCTCTGAAAAATATTGGCACTTGCGTAAAAAGAAAAACTAATTGTGGAATTACCTCCCCTTAGAAAAACAAAATAACAGTGTTAAAATAATACAATAATACGGAAATATTTTTTTTCAGAAATCTTATCAAACGATTTGTTTTTACAGACTTGTTCATATCAGTTTCTTTCCATAATAAACGGACTGTGTTTTTCTTTCTGTTTTTTTTTTTTTGTTTTTTTTTTGTCTTCTTTCTTTTACCCACACGCCTGATGTATATCGTGTGTTTATCCACTGGGATTTCCATAAATCGTATATATATATATATATATATATATATATATATATATAAAGTAAAGTAAAGTGAAGTCGTTCGGGGCGGCCTAATGTCCGGTATCAGCCAATATATATAATATATATATATATATATATATATATATATTAAGTAAGATTTTTGGATGTTTTGTTTTTAAGAAAGCAATGTTGAATAAATTATTATTTATATTTTTGCTTGAAAGGCAATTATAAATGCATGTATCGTATAAAATTCGATAATCATAGAAAATAAACTTTGACAAGTAAAATCCCGCAAAGGATGGCTCGCTATGCAACACCGTACAGACTGTTTCGACTTTATTAAAGTCCATCAGCGATGTATACTAACGACTCCTCCTCGACAGGAATCCAAACGGGACTTCACAGGCATAGTCAAGACGACATATCCGTTGCCGCCGGTAACATAGCGAACAATCCTGCGAATATTAACCTTGTCAAGGAAACTATTACACGCCCCGCCATAGCAGGCGAGTAACGTTTATTTAGTAAACAAACGCCGGCCGTTTAGCTCTTCGGGAAAGTGATAAGATTTTGGATGTTTGTTTTTAGAAGCAATGTTGAATAAATTATTATTTATATTTTTTTGCTTGAAGGCAATTATAATGCATGTATCGTATATATAATTCGATAATCATAGAATATAACTTGACAAGTTAAATCCCGCAAAGGATGGCTTCGCTATGCAGAACACCGTACAGACTTGTTTCGACTTTATTAAGTCTCATCAGCGATGTATACATACGACTCCCCTCCGACAGGAATCGAAACGGGCGGACTTTCACAGGCATAGTCCAGAGACCATATCCGTTCGGCCGCCGGTACATAGCGAACAATCCCTGCGAAATAACCTTGTCAAGGAAACTATTACACGCCCCGCCATAGCAGGCGAGTAGACGTTTATTTAGTAAACAAACCCGGCCGTTTAGGCTCTTCGGCGAAGTGAATAAGATTTTTGGATGTTTGTTTTTAGAAGCAATGTTGAATAATGGAAAGGAGTAACCTACTCGAGTTTCATCGATTGATTTCTTCAGGGTTACTTTAAATTAATCGAGTTTACGATTATCTTAGGTGTTATTTAAACATGCCCGTTGGAATGGGACTTCCAACGGGCATGTTTTATAAATTAATGTCTACAGATGTATTGAGCACTTTGTATTTGTTTTTTCTCAACCTTAACCTCTGTGATATTGTGGCGCTTCCATCGTCGTTCTTATACCCACCGTAAGTTTAATACTTATACTATGACAAAATATATATATATATATATATATATATATATGTGTGTGTGTGTGTTGTTGTGTGTGTTGGGTGGTGTGAATCNTAAACAACATCGTCTTCATTTTCCATATAAACTATTCAATAATTAACATCTGTGCATTCTATTTTTGTAAAACGTAATTCAAAGAGATTTAGTAGGATTATTTTAACTGAGAAGAGGTTTCTTCTACGTCCTATTCATTCGAGATCAAAATGTTTAAGTTTTTTTTTTTGACGGATCAAAATATTCTTTGAATTAAATTTTCTTTTCGATAAAACAAAGGAAATATTCAGGAATCATCAACAGAAAAAAACAAAACAAAAAAAACAAAGAAAGAAAATAATCTAATAATTTGCTGTCGTCTTCATTTGTTAAACTGTATCTAATGGTGAGATTCAAATTGTAGAATTCTGGCATGTGTGGAATACCCTTCATCGACATTACTTCAGGTCCACCCTGACCCGTTAGAGCCCAAATGAGTTTAAAAAACATGTTTTAAAAAAACTGAATACCCAACAAATATGAATAAAAGAAAATATCTACGGCATAAAATAACCCAATGATTGACATGCCGTAAAATATCCCAACCAACCAGACCCAAACCACACCAGCCAACACCAACCAACCAACCATCGTCTTATTCTTCATATAAAACGATCAAGAATGAACATCTGAACATTCTGGTTTCGTGAAATGTAATTCAAACAGATATATTGGGATTATTTTATCTGACAAGATGTTTCTTCTAGATTCAATTTCTTCGAGATTAAAATCTCGAATTGCTTTTGACAGATCAAATATTCTTTTAAATTAAATTTCTTCTCGATAAAATAGAGGAAAACATTGTGGAATCATCAACAAAAATGAAAGGAAAAAGAAAATAGTTTATTAATTTTCTGGTCGTCTTCATTTGTTAAACTGTATCTAATGGTGAGATACCAATTGTAGAACTCTGGAGAGTGAGGAGTACACCTTCATCATCATTACTCCCAGGTCCACTCTGAACAGGAATGGTAGTACCTGTTAGAGTCTCCATCTATGGGTTAAATAGATAAAGAAATGAGTTTAAAAACATGTTTTAAAATTGAATACCAAAAGAATGAATAAAATTCTGGCATAAAATAACCCACTCATTGTTGACATCCTGTAAAATCCAACCAACCAGCCATCGTTCATTATTCATATAAAATGCTTCAAGAATGAACATCTGAACATTCTGGTTTCGTGAAATGTAATTCAAACAGATATATGGGGATAATTTGAACTGACAAGATGTTTGTTCTAGATTCAATTTCTTCGAGATTAAAATCTCGAATTACTTTTGACAGATCAAATATTCTTTTAAATTAAATTTCTTCTCGATAAAATAAAAAAAAAATATTATGAATCATCAACAAAAAGAAAACCAAAAAACAAAACAAAAAGAAATAAGAGTTAATAATTTGTTGGCCATCTTCATTTAATAAACTGTATCTAGTGGTGAGATTCACATTGTAGAGCTTTGGCGAGTGTAGAGTACCCCTTCATAAACAAAAGATCGCAGTTAATAATTTGTTGTTTCTCTTCGAGGGAATGAGTCTCCGTGTCGTAGTAGCTATCGTGTTGGACTGCGACACCATTGTAAGCGGGTTTGAACTCCAATCACGCTATTAATTCACTTTCACCTCTGCTGGTCTTTTACAATATACGAGGGTGAGTCAAAACGTAATGCCATTTTGTTTAGGACAGGTATAATTACCAACATAGGAACATGTGTCATACATCAAAATGAAGCTCGCCCTCTGTGGATCACATCTCTACTTGTCCACATAGGGGAGTCAAAACGTATTGCCATTTTGTTTAGGACAGGTATAATTACCAACACAGGAACATGTGTCATACATCAAAATGAAGCTCGCCATCTGTGAATCACATCTCTACTTGTCCACATAGGGGAGTCAAAACGTAATGCTATTTTGTTTAGGACAGGTATAATTACCTACAGGAACATGTATCATACATCAAATGAAGCTGGTCCTCTGTGGATCACATCCCTTCTTCTCCACATAGTGTAGTCAAAAGTAATGTCATTTTGTTTAGGACAGGTATAATTACCAACACAGGAAAATGTATCATACATCAAAATGAAGCTGGTCCTCTGTGGATCACATCCTACTCCCCCGACATAGTCACATTTATCTCAATAGCAATGTTCCACCTTCGAATGAGACCATTTATCACTGTCCCGTAAAATTGTGTTGACTGTTCTTTGAGTCACTTCTTCACTACAGATTTCACTTCCTCCTCATTGGAATACTGTTTGTCTCTCAAACATGGGGCCGAGGAGAGGCAAACATTATTCCAGTGACGAGGCAGTGAAATCTGTAGTGAAGAAGTGGCTCAAAGAACAGTCAACAGAATTTTTCGGGACTGGAATACATGCTCTCATTCGAATTTGGAATATAGCTATTGAAAAAAATAAATAAAACGGTGACTATGTGTAGAGTACCCTTTCATCGACATTACTCACACATACGCTCTGACCTGGAGTGGTGGTACCTGCTAGAGTTCCATCTATGGGTCAGATGGATCAGCGAATGAGTTTAAAAACGTTTAAAAAACAGAATATCCAACAAGAATCAATAAAAGAAGAAAAAAACGTCTTCGGCATAAAATAACCCAACAAGGAGTGATATGCCGTAAAATCCAACAAACCAACAAACCAAACCAATCTAACAAGAATGAATAAAATAAAAATCACCATCTTATTATAATAGAGATTCGGTGTCTGTCTGTAACCGAAACTATGTTACTGCTTATGTAACAATACCCTCAGAAATTGTGTAGGTTTATCAATGAATATTTAATTCATAGTCAAAATCATTAATATATAGAATATATCCTATTTAGTAATGGTATCTCTGAAAATCTGAGGTAGATTTCCCTTAAAACAGCTGATGTTATTAGTGCGTTTAAAATCCTGCAATATGTTTTATATATCAATAAGAAATAAAGATTTACATAATATATAGTGTGGTTAATTTGCATACTGGTTTTAACAAAACCGGGTTTGATAAATAATTACTTGGTGTTATTGATCTTTAATATTATTGTTGTATCCTCCAACGTGTTGAAATCAATTAGGGATTAATTATCTGCCCTTGGCATCAGGGGCTGAATCAGCGAATATCATAGATTGCCACCAAAACTGATTCCCATGACCTGTTACTGGTAGTGTTGAGTGCACGACAGCAAGACGTAAATCTAGTCTCTCCCAAACCTTAAAGAAGTCAACAGATAAGTCTGGTAGCAAACGCCATTAAGTTTGCAATTTTTACCTTTCTGAATATATGTTTTTAACTTCCATTGTTGTTGTCTTCTTCATCCAAATCTAACCGCCTACCTTTTAATCTGGGAAAATATATGGTACTCGGCAAAAAAGATCATACATTCTGTACAATTAAACCAACCAACAAGCGACTTCATCTATTCATATATAAAGGGCTGTTAGTATGTATGTATGTATGTCCGGATGAAACTACAAAAATAAAACAATTAACGATAAAGTAAACGATAAAATAAAATAAGAAAGAAAGAAAGAAAGAAAGAAAGAAGAAAAATAGAAGGAAGAAAAAAGAAGAAAAAAAATGAAAGAAGGAAGAAGAAGAAGAAAGAAAGAAGAAAGAAGGAAAGAAGAAGAAGAAGAAAGAAGAAGAAGAAGAAGAAAGAAGAAAGAAGAAAGAAAAAAAAAAGAAGAAGAAGAAGAAAGAAGAAAGAAAAAGAAGAAAGAAGAAGAAAGAAAGAAAAAAAAAAGAAGGAAGAAGAAAGAAAGAAAGAAAGAAAGAAGAAAGAAAGAAAAAAAGGACGAAGAAGAAGAAAGAAGAAAGAAAGAAAAAAAAGAAGGAAGAAGAAAGAAAGAAAGAAAGAAAGAAAGAAGAAAGAAAAAGGACGAAGAAGAAAGAAAGAAAGAAAAAAAGAAGGAAGATGAAGAAAGAAAGAAAATGAAAGATATATCTTATATATCCATTAAATATCAAATTAGATATTTGCCTTTTGTAAAATTGAAGATTTAATTTATATTCGAAGACTTTTAACAATCAAAATATACATAGAAATACGCCTGAAAATGTACTTAAAAATGTCCAGCATTTGTAAATCCCAAAAGTAAACAAATCAATGCATCAGAGATTTTAATCCCCTCCTCTACCCAGTCGATACTGGGTAGCCGCTTCTAGTTCTACATATAAAACTATTCAAGAATGAACATTTTGGTTTCGTGAAAAGTAATGCAAATAGAATTAATGGGATTATTTTAACTGACAAGATGTTTCTTCGAGATTCAATTTCTTCTAGATTAAAATCTCGAATTACTTTTGACAGATCAAATTTCTTCTAAATTAAAATTTTCTTCTAGATAAAATTTTCTTCGCGATAAAATAAAGGAACATATTTTGGAAACATATATATATGAAGATATGATTTATATTTAAAATCAAATATATACATAGAAATAGCATTGAAATTCTACTTAAAAATATCCAGCATTTGTAAATGTCAAAAGTAAACACGTCTATACACCAAGGATTTTAGTCCCCCTTATACTCTACCGATGCGATGCTGGGTAGTCGCTTCTAGCTCTACATATAAAACTATTCAGGAATTAACATCTAAACATTCTGGTGTTTGTGGAACGTAATTCAAACGGATTTAATGGGATTATCTTAACCGACAAGAGGGTTTCCCTAGATCCAATTTTCAAAGAGTGAAATATCGAATTCATTTTATCAGAACAAATATTCTTCTAAATTAAATTTCTTTTCGATAAAATAGAGGAACGTATTAAGGAACCATAAACAAAAAAATCACAGTTAATAATTTGTCGTTTTTCTTCGTGGGAATGTGTCACCGTGTCGTAGTGGCTATCGTGTTGGACTGCGAGACCAATGTAAGCGAGCTTGAACGCCAATCACGATATTACATTCACGTTCTTCACCTCTACTGCTCTTTTACAATATACGATGGTGTGTCAAAATTATTGCCATTTTTTAGGGCAGGTATAATTACCGACACAGGAACATGTGTCATACATCAAAATAAAACTCGTCCTCTGTGGATCACATCCCTACTTCTCCACATAGGGGGGTAAAAAATTAATGCCATTTTGTTTAGGACAGGTATAATTACCAACACAGGAACATGTATCATCCATCAAAATGAAGCTGGTCTTCTGTGGATCACATCCCCACTTCTCCACATAGGGAAGTCAAAAAGTAATACCATTTTGTTTAGGGGTAAATGCTCTCATTCAAAGGTGGAACATTGCTATTGAGAGAAACCAATTATACCAATTACCAACACAGGAACATGTATCCTAAATCAAAATGAAGCTGGTCATCTGTTAATCACATCCCTATTTCTCGACATAGTCACCATTTCTCTCAATAGCAATGATCCATATTCGAATGAGAACATGTATCCCTGTCCCGTGAAATTCTGTTGACTGTTCTTTGGACTACTTATTCATTACAGATAACTCACCAGATTTAGCGCCTTCAGACTATCATCTGTTCTGTCCCATGAAAGACGGTTTGAGAAGCAAACATTATTCCAGTGATGAGGAAGTGAAATCACAATTAATAATTTGTTGTTTCTCTTCGTCGAAATGAGTCTCCGTGTCGTAGAACAGAATAAATACACTCAAAATTTGAACATGCAACATTAGACAGTCCTCATTGTTTTTTTAAAACAAGTTTTAATAAATACATGACTGGTATTATATATCTATATATTTTTTGTTTTATTTTAATACATATTTAAAGTTTACATTTCAAATTGTTTTATTTTTTTAATCCTTTAAAGAATTTGATGATTTTACTTACTTAGGGTACAAACTCGCTGACATTGAATTTTTAACTCCCACACCTTAGGCAATATGTTTCAAAAATCTATTTTTACATCGCCCGGAGCGTTTTTTTTATTTTGCTAGTCTTTATAATATTAACAAAATACAGTAATTGCCAACAGTAAACCACTGCTAGTTAATATAATATATAAACAAGCAACAAGAATTGAATTAAACATAGACTAGTAAAAAGGGAATAAGGATAATGCTTCACCTAGTTAACAGACCACAATTTAGATATTCCTAGCTCCAGGTCTGTTCACAATTCATCATCTCTCATGAATTGTAACAAATAAGGATAATGCTTCATCTAAGAAATTTGGACAACTAGAAACTATTATATCAACTACTAAATGCTGCATTTTTAAAAACCATCATTTTTTAAGTTCATAGTTCGGTTATTGGTGCTGTAAGGTTCTAGGTTATATATATATATATATATATATATATATATATATATATATATATATATATAACTGGTTGAAACAAACAACTCCGACACGAGTGTTGAACATAACAAAAATGGACTCTAATAAAAGCACATGGAGAGACATTTACGACATGAAGCACATATACATGAAACAAGATACATAGTAGATAATATACGCACATAGATACATAAGAAGAGTTATATTGGAAGACATGTTTAGTTATGGAGAGTCCATAGACTAAGGTCACTTACTAGTATCTGTAATGGGGGCCGAAGCCCCCACACGAGGAGGTATAGACATAAATGTCTAACCCATTGTAGTCACGTTCTGAGAAGCAAGAGAGTGAGAGAGTTTGAAACAGGCGCTTAAATACCACGCCTAAATATTTATTACTGGAACCCAGAGGGAAGATAATTCTTCTAGATCCAAGGGAAGACAATCCAACAGTGCCATGTTTATTTTCAATTAGCCAAGTTTAACAACTCATTAAGAATTGCAAACATTCCGTTTTTTAATTCAGAGTAAATAGAACCGACTTGTTATTTGTCTAAGGAATCAAAATAAAACTTGATTTCATTTTTTAGTTAACAGACCACAATTTAGATATTCCTTGCTACAGGTCTGTTCACAATTCATCACGTATCATGAATTGGAACAAATAATGATAATGCTTCATCTAAAACATCCAGACAACTAGAAACTATTATATCAACTACTAAATGTTGCATTTTTAAAACCCACAATTTTTTCAGTTGATTATTGGTGCTGTAAGGTTCTAGGTTATATATATATATAGTTGTGTCTAGCCACACTGAAGAGGCATGATATGCCGAAACACGTGTCTGTGGATGACTTATTAATATATATGCTCCCATAAATTTGGTAATGAGCTCTCTAATTGGTAATTTAAATTAACTCTCACTACTAAGCAAATAAGCAATGATCATTTCTCCGGAAATTTGATCTCTCAGTGACCGAATGATACATACATTCCTATGTATTTAATAGTTTAAAAACACCAGTCCCCGCATCAGCTGTCAGTGGGCGAGGGGATAAGATATCGGACTACCATTCGGTCAGTCTGAGTTCGAACCCTACCCAAGGATAGTTGTGTCTAGCCACACTGAAGAGGCATGATATGCCGAAACACGTGTCTGTGGATGACTTATTAATATATATATATATATATATATATATATATATATATATATATATATATATATAACTGGTTGAAACAAACAACTCCAACACGAGTGTTGAACATAACAAAAATGGACTTTAATAAAAGCATATGGAGAGACATTTAAGACATGAAGTACATATACATGAAACAAGATACATAGTAGATAATATACGTACATAGATACATAAGAAGAGTTATATGGAAGATATCATCGTCGTGGCCGAGTGGTTAAGCCGATGAACTAGAAATCCTTTGGGGTCTTCCGGCATAGGTTCAAATCCTATAAGCGACGTATTTTTTGGGCACCTCACGTGGTATAATGGTTAGCAAGCTAGATTCGCTGACCATTGTTAGTGAGTTCGATTCTCATTGGGCGCTCCATATTTCTGGCCTTGTGCCATATCTAAGCTAAGCTTAGTAAATGACTATATGGAAGATATGTTTAGTTATGGTCACTATAACTATATGGAAGATATATTTAGTTATAAGGTCACTTACTAGTGTCTGTAATGGGGACCGAGGCCCCCACACGAGGAGGTGTAGACATAAATGTCTAACCCATTGTAGTCACGTGCCGAGAAGCAAGAAAGTGAGAGAGTTTGAAACAGGCGCTTAAATCGTGGTCAAACTGGGAACCCAGAGAGAAGATAATTCTTCCAGATCCAAGGGAAGACAATCTAAACAGTGCCATGTTTATTTTCAATTGGCCAAGACTAACAACTCATTAAGAATAGCAAACATTTCATTTTTTTCAAGTGCAGTGTGATTTGTGTAGAACCGACTTGTTATCTGTCTAAGGAATCAAAATCACAACTTGATTTCATTTTTTAGTTAACAGACCACAATTTAAATATTCCTAGCTACAGGTCTGTTCACAATTCATCACGTATCATGAATTGGAACACTGTGATAATAACGTCCTCATGAAATGGTGAGACTCCTATTCTGAGACTCTGGGGAGTGTGGAGTCACTCTTTCATTGGTGTTACTCCCAAGTACTCTTTGACTTTGTGGTTGTAGTTGTTTGACAAATAGATCTTTTTGAGGTAATGTTTAAAATGATTGTGAACTTTATCAATTCAATATCATGACCTGTGGATTTAGCGCAGTATGATAATTTAATTATTACAACGTTGGATATGTTTACTTAAAAGCTATGGTAAAATAAAAATTGAGGAAAAAACAATGAGGACTGTCTAATGTTGCATGCTCAAATTTTGAGTGTATTTATTTCATGTTAAGACGATTTCGGGTATAGTGACGTAAGCAGAGACGTAGTTTTTGTTACAGACAAAAACTGGAAACGAATCGCCATTATTAATAGAGATATAATTTATATTATATTATGGTTATAATATATTATATTATATCATATTTTATGATATATTATAAATATTATGTGTGAAATGGATTATCAATTATCTTATTACTTGAAATAATATATTATTTAAATATTACTTGATTTACTTGAATTATCTTATTACTTGAAATATTATATATTATATTATATTTTATATTCTTATAATATTTTATGATAATATTTTATAATACATTATATTCTATTATATTTACATTATTTTAATAATTTAAATAACTTAATGGAACTTATAATTATATTATTTATAATATATTATATTTATGATACATTATATTATATTATATTTTATAATTTTAAAATATTTTATAGTAATATTTCATAATATATTATATTATATTTATATTATTTATATAATATAAATAACTTAATGTAATTTATAATTATATCATTTATAATACATAATATTTATAATAAACTATATTATATTATATTTAAAAATTCTATAATATTTTATAGTAATATTTTATAATATATTATATCATATTTATATTATTTATATAATTTAAATAGCTTAATGGAATTTATAATTATATCATTTATAATATATTACATTTATAATAAATTATATTATATTATATTTAAAAATTCTATAATATTTTATAGTAATATTTTATAATATATTATATTGTATTTATATTATTTATATAATATAAATAACTTAATAGAATTTATAATCCTATTATTTATGATATCTTATTATAATGGAGATTGTGTGGTATTCTGTCTGTAACCGAAACTATATAACAACACAAATCACAATTCCCTTAGTTATTTATGTAACATTTTCCACGATTTAATTTCTTTTTAAAACTCAGTTATTTATAAAATTGTTTTACATTATCAATACGGTTGACCATATCTACAAACTAATAACATGCAGCTGTATTTATATATACAGCAAAATAGCGGTTTACAGTGTGAACGGGAAGGTTAATTTGCATATTGATCTTAAACATTTGATTTTAATAAATATGTGCTTAGTATTATTGATTTCTAATTGTTTGGTTTTATTTTAATGAATATGAGCAAAGATCTCTTCAATAAATCTTAAAAGAAATTTATTACCGAGAAGAATTAACTGTAATTTTATTCTTTACTTCCTATTTTAACTAAATAGTTAAAATATGAAAATTTAGCAATGAAAGGCTGGAGTGATTGAAGAGTAAGTTTCACTTGTATTTATAATAAATTATATTATATTATATTTTATAATTTTATTATAGTTCATAGTAATATTTTATAATATATCATATTATATTTATATTATTTATATAATTTAAATAAATTAATGGAATTTCTCTTTAAAATACATAATTTTCATTTTGCTTTCTGTAACGTGTAATATTCATTCTGAATACTGAATGCTTTTCCACGCCAGACATTCTATTTCAACGGGTTCTTTATCGGAATATCTGCACTAGGGATCAAACTCCCCCGCGAATCCAGCTACAACCTTGGACTTTTTAAATCCAGGATTTGTAAGGGAAGCATACGTTAAAGATCGTCGCTCTCAAGATGCCAGCTTCTCCCCGCGGTAGAAAACTTTTTTGGGCTAGGGATTTTTGTAATAAGAATACGTCTTAAAAAACAAAACAATCAACAAACAACAAAGAAAAGAAGAAAGAAGATATCAGCCCAAAGGAGATGGCAGCGACGAAGTAAGAAGAAGAAAGTACGAGTAAGAGCCCATCTCAATCTCTCCATTCTTTCCCATGTATATACTCAATATGTCAAGGGGGATATAACACGATAAATAAATGGCAATTTAAAAAAGAAAATATTTTTTCGAAAGTTGATTAACGAAGTAACATATCTTGTGTTGTGCTAACCTAATTAGTGACGTGTAAGGTGTTTGAATTAGTAAACAAGAAAACAGCTAAAAAATTATTATTCAATAAATATTACAATTTATTAGAAATAAATAAATACATTGGTGCTGAAATCAAGTGACCTCTTTTTTTATTTATTGAAGTTGTTTAATTTGTTTTTTATGGTCTTCCATATAAACGTGAGTATTTCTATAGTATTTTTGAATATGTTGAGAGAAAAAAAAAACTTAGAATTTCTTTTCTGTTAATTCACATAATATTTTGTGGATTTTATCATTTCTTTTCAAGAGAGACATCGGCCAATGTTGTTTACGCTTACAATCTTACAGTAATAAATCCATAGCCTAATGATAAAAAATTCAAAACATAATCTCCTCCTTTTTTTTACTTAATCCAGTGGTTATTATGAAGCTCTCATTCCAAACATTATACAGATCAAAATAAAACGGCAAAGAAGAAGTTTTCTCGTTTACGCCTACCATGAAATAAACGGAACCCTCATTTTATGCCTGTGTTTTTGCAATAAATGTTTTATTTTTCTTTCACCCGTTATTTTACAATACTAAATATATTTTCTTTATTTTAATATTCACTTCAATATGTATGTTCTAAAAGTTTTTATTTTGTGAGAAAATTTAGTTTTAAAGTGGGGGCTCGTTTTACAATTTAGGCATAAATTGGATCCTCCTTTTATTACCGTAATTTTGTTTTTTCGTCGACGATGATTAAAA
This sequence comes from Doryteuthis pealeii, assembly GCA_023376005.1. Taxonomy (NCBI): domain Eukaryota; kingdom Metazoa; phylum Mollusca; class Cephalopoda; order Myopsida; family Loliginidae; genus Doryteuthis; species Doryteuthis pealeii. The sequence continues at coordinate 14,144,865 of CM042172.1, read as the reverse complement.
TCTGACGTTTTTATTTTAGAGTACCAAAGCCAAAAAGAAAAGAAATAACAACAAAAAGTAATATTCAACTTTTTACTCGTAAATTCCTACCATAAAATTATTTTATGGTAGGAATTTACGAATAAAAAATTGAAGTGTAAAAACGAACCCCTACTTTAAAACTAACCATTCTCACAGAATGAAAACTTTTAGAATATACACATTGAAATGAATATTAAGATAAATATAGAAAATATATTTAGTATTGTAAAATAACGGGTGCAAGAAAAATAAAACATTTATTGCAAAAATAGGGACATAAAATGAGGGTTCAGTTTATTTTATGGTAGGAATATACGAGGAAATTGTTCTTCTTTACCAATAAAACTGTTCGAACATAAGGCATCATCATCATCATCATCATCATCATCACACAAATTCCCTATCGGCCATCACTCTTATTGTTACATAATTTATGGGTAGCCTATGAATTGTGTTAGTAGTGCAGCTAAATTTTGAATTGAAGTTCCGAAGATTCAGGTGAATGGAAAATTACTGTCAACCGTTATGATTGGCTGATGCTGACCTCTACTTGGCCCCTTTCGAAACCCGCCAATAGAATATCACGGCATCCAGTATCCGCGCAGAGCTGGTCAATGTATTTCTTTGTCGGTAGGCCCACGCTAGCGTGCCCATGTGATGGCTTCCACATAGGAACGTCACGTATGAGTTCGCCCCTTCTTCTCCAGCAATGTCCAGCGTGTCTCGTTCGTTTTATACGGATGGTTTGTGTGATATGGAGCAGGTGGCCGTACAGCTGTTTTCTCGTGGGGTGTTGTTTCCACGTCTTGATTAAGATTGCACGCAGCATTCTTGTGCAGCTACAGTCTAGTTTATTCTCCAGTCGCTTCGTTAGGGTCCTAAGGGTCCTATCAGTAGCACTGATACAACTGTCAGTGAGAGCGGGCAGATTTAATGGGATTATTTTAACTGATAAGAGGTTTCTTCTAGATTCAATTTTTTCGAGATTTAAATCTCGAATTACTTTTAACAGATAAAATGTTCATCTAAATTAAATTTCTTCTCGATAAAATTTTCTTCGCGATAAAATGAAGGAACATATTTTGGAAACATAAACAAAAAATTGCAGTTAATAATTTGTTGTTTCTCTTACTGGGAATGAGTCACCGTGTCGTAGTGGCTATCATGTTGGACTGCGACACCAATGTAAGCGAGTTTGAACTCCAAACATGCTATTACATTCACTTCACCTCTGCTGGTCTTTTACAATATACGAGGGTGAGTCAAAAAGTATTGCCATTTTGTTTAGGACAGGTATAATTACCAACACAGGAACATGTATTATACATCAAAATGAAGCTGGTCCTCTGTGGATCACATCCCTACTTCTCCACATAGGTGAATCAAAAAGTAATGCCATTTTGTTTAGGGCAGGTATAATTACCAACACTGGAACATGTATTATACATCAAAATGAAGCTGGTCCTCTGTAGATCACATCCCTATTTTCTTCACATAGGGGTGTCAAAAGGTAATGCCATTTTGTTTAGGGCAGGTATAATTACCAACACAGGAACATGTATCATACATCAAAATGAAGCTGGTCCTCTGAATATCACATCCCTATTTTTCGACGTAGTCACCGTTTCTCTCAATAGCAATGTTCCACCTTCGAATGAGAGCATGTATGAAGGTTTGTCAAAAAGTAATGGCATTTTCTTTAGGACAGGTATAATTACCAACACAGGAATATGTATCCTACATCAAAATGAAGCTAGTCCTCTGTTGATCGAATCCCTACTTCTCCACATTGTCACCGTTTCTCTCAATAGTAATGTTCCACTTTCGAATGAGAACATGTATCCCTGCCCCGTAAAATTCTGTTGACTGTTCTTTGAGCCACTTCTTCACTACAGATAACTCACCCGATTTAGCGCCTTCAGACTATCATCTGTTCTGTCCCATGAAAGACGGTTTGAGAAGCAAACATTATTCCAGTGACGAGGAAGTGAAATCGCAATTAATAATTTGTTGTTTCTCTTCGTTTCGGAATGAGTGTCCGTATCGTAGTGGCTATCGTGTTGGACCGCGACACCATTTTAATGGAGCTTGAACTCCAACTTGAAACCCGACCACGCCTGCAGTAATCGAGGACCACCGCTTAATATTCGTTCAGGAATCCAAGTCATGATGACATAATTCATGAAGAAGAGTTGGTTTAAGTGAATTGAAAAAGAAGGAGATTATGTTGAAAATATTTGTTTGTGTAAAATTAATGCTTTTTATTGTGATTAATCTATTGGCATGTTGGTGTATCTGTTTATTGGTTATTTTTTGTTGGGAAATTGAGCTATTTTCATACGTCAGAAATGAGAAAAAACTTACAGGATGAAAGACGGCTGGGAAAAATGTCACCAGCGATGTTTACGTTTTCTTTTCTTATTGAGAAGAAAAGACACATTGGGGAAGATTTCATCAAAATTAATAATGAAAAAAAAAATAATGAAAAAAATAAAAACAAAAAAAACAAAAACAAAAAACAAACAAACAAATGGTTTTCTAAGTAATTTTTTCTTGCATATCTTTTACGTTTTTTCTATTTGGTAAATTGTGAAGTCTAAAATGGAAAAAAGAAAAAAATCGATAAATTGTCACGTTTTTCTCAGGTAATTTTATTCATATTTTACATAACTGTTGATAACGCACACATAAATAATTTCTAGTTGAACGCGGATTTTGATTTGTAATTCAATGGTATAAGAATAATGGACATTGATTTGAAAACCACATTAAGTTCTTATAATGATTTAGTACATCCATGAATACAATAACACTGAACATTCGGTAAGGAAAAACAAACAACTAACTCGTATGAATTACATATATGAATGTTCAGTAAATACAAAATGTAGTAACATTGTAATATTTCCAAAGAATATTATTGTGCGTATTAGTATATAATCAAAACTAGGTCCTTACGTTTTTTTCTATTTGCGCAAATTGTAAAGTCTAAAATCGAAAAAAATTTAAAAAATCGATAAAGCGTCGCGTATTTTTCAGGTTAATTTATTCATATTTTACATAACGGTTAATATTACTTACATAAATAATTTCTAGTTGAATCAGGATTCTGATTTACAATTCAATGGTATAAGAATAGTGGGTATGAGTTTGAATGCCACGCAAAGTCCTTATAATGGATTATTTCATTCATGGATACACTAACACTGAATATTTGGTATGTAAAGACAGGCAACTAACTCGCCTAAATATTACACATGAATGTTCAGTGGATACAATATGTAATAACATTGTAATAGTTCAAAAGTAGTGTAATTTTATAGTATTGTGCGTATTAGTATATAATCAGCACAAGGACCTTATAATGTATTAGTTCATCCATGGATACACTAACACTGAACATTCGGTAAGGAAAGACAATCAACTAACTCGCACGAACATTACACAGAGTAATGTTCAGTATATACAATATGCAATAATATTATAATAGTTCAAAATAATATAGTTTTATAGTATTGTACGTATTAGTATATAATCAACACTAGAACCTTATAGTTCATTAATGCATCCATGGATATACTAACACTGAATGTTAGGTGAGTAAAGACATACAACTAAATCGTGTGAATAATGCACATATTAATATTTAATATATATACAACATTAACAACAAAATACAACCATATATATGTCCCAAAGAACACGGATATACTAATACTTATTTCGGTAAGTAAAGAAATACAACTAACTCGCGTGAATAATGCATATATTAATATTTAATATATACAACATTATCAACAAAATACATATGTCCCAATCAAGTTAATTGTACACTATATTCCATAAAAACAAACACTATGCCCCATAAGAACGGTGCCTACTAGTATATAACCAACATTAGGTCCTTATACATATAAGTAAAAAGTAAAGTAGTCGGGGCGGCCTAATGTCGGTATGAGCCATACAGCGAGGGAATCTATCCCCTTTTCACTAGTGCTAAACTAAGGAGATTTTGAGTCTTAGGTGGAACACCACACCTACCATCAGCTCCTTACTTTAACGCACAGATCCCTGTGCTACTCATACGCTGAGTTGGTGAGGGCCTGTATCGAACCTTGTGGTTTCTAGCCGAACTCTCTACCGACTGTGATAACCCGGCCCATTATACATGTAATAACATTATAATAGTTCTAAAGTAGTATCAAGTAAGTAAGTAAAGTCATCGGGGCGGCCTAATGGCGGTATCAGCCATGCAGCGAGGGAATCTATCCCCTTTTCACTAGCGCTAGACAAGGAGATTATTTTAGCGTCTGAGATGGAGCGCCACACCTACCATCAGATACTTACTTTACCGCACAGATCCCTGTGCTACTCATACGCTGAGTTGGCGAGGGCGGGTATCGTAGTATATAATCAACACTAGGTCCTTATAATTTATTAGTCTATCCATGGATATACTAACACAAAACACTCGGTAAAGAAAGACAAACAACTAACTGGCGTGAAACATGCAATTATTAATGTTTAATATATACAACAATAATAACAAAATACAACAATACATGTCCCAAACATGGATATCCTAACACAGGATATTCGGAAAGAAAAAAAACAAACAACTAACGCACATGATCAATACACACATGAATGTTTAATATACATAACATTAAAAAAACAAAATGACATAATACATATTCCCCCCATTCGGACGGGCAGTAAAATATGCCGATTGTACCCCTGCTGATCGGTGAGACAACCTCAATAAGGCCTCCTGTTGGCCGTAGGTGGCGACCCGTGATGCTTAATGACAGAATCCTGATGTGTGAGCAGTCATTGACATGCAACACTCCACTTTGGCCCATACTTGGGCTAAACGTGCAGTCGGAGAAAGCTCACTTCGATCAATCGGCTGGTCATGTCAAGCCCTAGCACCTATATGATTGTGCGTGGTGTAATGGTTAAAGTCATGGGAAATGGACACGTCACCCCGGGTTCAAATCCTGGACGTGGTAATTGCATTTCACTTAGCGCTAATATCATTGGGAAAGGTATGAATCCTACTCTCCCTCCAGCGATGGATAAATAGTAGGGCAGACCGGGCTATTTAACCTTGGTTAAACCTGTTAAACTCCGCTTAAGAAATTGACTTTGTGTCGCATCCTGCTCGTGCGGAGGGGTTGGTATATATATATATGATTGTTTTCGATCCTATTGCTCTTATGGCAAAACCCTGATCCTTTTTATCTTATATATATATATATATATATATATATATATCTACCAACCCCTCTGCACGAGCAGTGTGCGACACAAAGTCAATTTCTTAAGCGTTTAACAGGTTTGAATTTAGAGTTTTACTTTTCCTAGACTAGTTACTTAGGCATGGTCAAAGAGCCCATTAGCTCAGTCACTAGAATGATCGGCTAGAAACACCAAGGTACCTAGTTCGATACCGGCCCTCGCCAACTCAGCGTATCAGTAGCACAGGGATCTGTGCGGTAAAGTAAGGAGCTGATGGTAGGCGTGGCGCTCCACCTCAGACGCAAAAACAATGTACTTGGTCTAGCGCTAGTGAAAAGGGGATAGACTCCCTCGCTGCATGGCTGATACTGACTTTAGGCCACCCCGACGACGACTTTACTTATTTACCCATAGCTGGAGGGATAATTGGATTCATACCTTTCCCAAGGGTATTAGCGCCGTGTGAAATGCACACAGCTTCGTCCAGGAATTGAACTAGGGTCGACGAGTCTATTTCCTACGACTCTAAACATTAGGCCACGCGCCTCCACGTGGTGAATGGGAATCTTAGTGTCCTGGGTATGATGCTAAATTTCATCTGGGAAGTGTGGAGTACCTCTTCATTGCAATTACTCCCAGGTCCACTCTGAGCCGGAGTGGTAGTACTTGTTAAAGTCCCATCTATGAGTTAAATAGAAGAAGACGCGTTTAAATATGTTTAAAAATTGAATACAAAACAAGAATTAATAAAACCAAAATGTCTTCGGTATAAAATAATGTAATATATTGTCTGATCAGTGCACCCAAGGACCAGGATGACCAGGAAGTGCATGGGGGGCAGGTGCAGCCTGGAAACGAAAACAGGATATGGCCCTGACCTGACCTTTTGCACCTGGAATTGCAGGTGAACATTTGACATGATTTGGGTGCAGAAATCTATAGGCGTAGCCCATAGCCAATGAAAACAGCCTGCGTGGGCGAATAGGCGTGTCTATAGAAAAACTGCGTAGGTGTCACGAACAAAGAGGCGTGACACCGGGGGTCAGACTACAATAAAAGAAGCTCGTAGAGATCGGTTAGGGAGACAACGATCAGATTCGAGATCACTTGAAAAGAACTCCCGAAGGCTCCACGTTTGCGTAACCCTGCCAACGACTCTCAGCTGTACACAACCGAGGGAATAAACATCTCATCTTACATTTTCCTAAATACAAGTGTTTGTGTTCTTTGACGGGTCAAGTGTGTAACAATAATCCAAGGGTTGACATGTCGTAAAATACAACTAACCGACAACCATATTGCATGTCTCAAACAAATTAATTGTAAATTCTTCTTTTGTTTTACGGCATATCAACCTCAGTGGGTCATTTAATGCCGATAAAGTTTTGAAATAAATCAATTCTTAATGGATAATACAATTCTTTTATAAATACATTTTTCTATTTAACCCATAGATGAGATCCTAACAGGTACTACCACTCCGGGTCAGAGTGGACCAGGAAGCAATGGTGATGAAGGGGTGCTCCACATTCCCCAAACCTCCAAAACTGGAACCTCACCATCAGATAGAGTTTAACGTCATTCCCAGGACATGTAGACCCGCAGCCACCGCCTTCTAGCACCCATATGATAAAAAGGGGTTGGGGCTTGCCATAAGGGCAATAGGGTTGGGAAAATCATATAAGTGCTAGGGCTTGACGTGACCAGCCGATTGATCAGAGGGGGCCTCTCCGACCGCCCGTCTAGCCCAAGATAGGGCCAAAGTGGAGTATTGCATGTCATGAACTGCTCATCCATCTGGGCTCTATCCTTAAGCATCACGGGTCGCCACCCACGGTCAACAGGTGGCCCCATTGGGGGAGTCTTACCCCTCTGCAGAGGTGCAGTCGGTGCATTCTAACGCCACAGCCGACAGGGCAGTTGTAAATTCTGTTCCACGTACAAACAACAGAGGTTTGTTATAAAAGACTTATTCTGCCTTCAATGGTTTTTATGGAGAAGTGTCATGAATGAAGAGAAAGTTGCCTCTATTCTGTTGTACGATGAGAGATGAGAAATATGTCCTTTTCACTCAACGAGCGTGGACTGAAAAGAGATAGACGATTACAATTTGTGTAGCCATTTTAGGGCTGTAGTTGAAAGTAGTTTTACAGTGGAGATCCCTTGTGGCATTAAGTTTTTTTCTTTTTTCTTGAAGATGTAGTATCAGTTTTAATCCTTGTCCACTGATCCGTCATTAGAGAGTTGTATAATCCCCGTCTATTGGTTTGTGCTTCCAGTGAGTAATTTAGGACAATTTATCAACGTCTTTAAATACTAAATTAAATACATTTTGTTTGGGCGTTTTTGACTGGCCGATTCAAACACCGCTGTTTTGGAACAGTCTATAAGTATAAGTCGTGTTCATTAGTACATCTTATACCAGAATACACCAGCATAGGTGTTGACCCTTTGAAGAAAGGGGACGAATAACCAACGGACACTTGACGTGGGAAGCCACACCCACAATCCAAGTGAAGAGAACTTTTCTGTCTCCTTGCAATGGCCTTACAGTTTGCATCTGACGTTATGTGATAAATGATTTTCTATGTCACTTCATTAATAGAACTGCAAATAGATTTTTGAGGGAACAGTTCTTTATTCTATAAAGCATTAACACTACATTCTCTTTTAGAGACGAGATTTGTTTTCTTTATTTAATTATAATGTCTCGCTAAGAAGAATATTGATCTATACGGTTTGATGATAGTGATTTATTGTGCAAGGTTAAATAATCGTGAAACAGTGAATATCTTTACTATAATTATAGAAATTTATGTCGAGTAAATTGTACGGATTTTTCTACGATTATCGACAACTAATAAAAATATTGAATTGTGTTTTGTCTTCTGAAACGAATTGCTGGAAAGAAGAATCTATCGATTTGATAAAAGATTGTTTTATATTCACAAATCTCACCTTTTTATTTGATATTTGAATTTTAAAGACAACACTTGAATTTGATGACATTAACATTTTTATAGTTTTACTACGGATGAGAAATAAATACATCGATTGTATTTTATTGGCTTTTATGGTAAATCAATTCTTAGAATCATTTTTTTGCGGTAGGATTTATCTATTTTTTAATATGGATATTTTTATATTAAACATTTTACTTGATAAAAAATAAATACATCGATTGGATTTTATTGGCTTTTATGTCAAATTTATTCTTAGAATATTCTTAATAGATTAACAATTATAAGTGAGGACCTTAAAAACGTTTTTAAAAAATTCTGATATAATTGTTCAGACTCTTATCTTTTTAGAAAAATTTAAAAAACGAGTAAAATATATTTCGTTCGGATTTTATAAAATGAAATAGGCTCGACCTAGCAAAAAATATTTTCCTGATATAATTTAAGAAAAAAACTATTTTAAACAAAAATTCATCTAAAAGTGAACAAGTATCAACATTTTCGTGAAAGTTTGACTCTTAATTGATTTTTCATAGATTTAAAAACAATTACTGTGACGTAAGCAGTGACGTACTTTCGGCTAGAGAAAAAATAACCAAATCTCCATTAATTATAGATAAGCAAATCTCTGCGATCGGATAAAGCTGATGTATATCAAGTACAATAATTTATAACTGTTAATATGACAGGTTTTTAGACCTTTTCTTTGTAAAATATAGTGTTGTGTATATAATTCCCCAATTATTGTGCATTGAACTCTCAAACTTGACCTTACCAATCTTAATATTTCAGTATTAATGTCAATGAAATGTTACTTATTTTGTGGACTGAGGTTACATAATCATTAGATACCTAATGATTATGACAATAGTGTAGAAATCATATTAGTGCAGCTGATGGCCTTGAGGGTGAGTGACGGCGCTTGACCTCGATCTCACCTTGCGTTCTGGGGATAAACCGTGAGAAACGGAACCCCGATAGAATCCCCTTCCGGTTAATGAGTAAGTAACTCAGTTAGTCAGTTAGAAGTTAGAAGCCAAGCTAGCAAGATGTAAGGATCCGCGCGCATTGTCTGGTCTGGGGGTTTATGAATAAAGTAACATCAAAAGTAAATCGAAGTCTTGTGTTTATTACCAAAAACTAACAATAGCACAGGGCTTCTGATAACGAGAAATCCCAACAGAAACCAGACCCGGAATCCTCAATAGAAGACCAGACGAGACCTTAGAAGATATATCAGACCAAGATAGATGATAGACGATCAGAAGCAAAGCCGGCCAGAAGAATAGACGACCAGAGTAAGAATTAAAGAAAGGTATATAACATATACCTATTTAGTGCCGGTAAAGAAGACTATGCAACACTGAATTTTCGTGATCAGTCTCAAATTAATAATTTGTTGAGTTTTGTTTATTTTTTTTTCTGTTTTTTTTTTCCTTTTTCTGCTTTTTTTTCTTTCCGTTTTTTTTTTTATTTGTTTTTGTTGTTTGCTTTTTGGGTCTTTTACTTTCGCAGTTTATAGGCTGACGTCGCATCTGAGTTTCCCGACAGAAAATCTCTTATTTTAAGATACACTGTATTATTAATAGAAATTATTATACACTAGATTAACAATGAAATTATACAAAACAAGGAATTTATAGAGAAAAACTGTTACATTAAAATAAAATAGATTAATAATAGAATTATCCAGAAAAAACTGTTTCTTTATAATGCTTTGAATTAACAATAAAAATGCCACTTATTTTGTGGACAGAATCTTTTTAATCACATGTGATATATTTCGCATTAATCGTTTTTTGTTTGGTCAGTCAGTTTTCTTTAAATTTCCGCACTTTAAAGGCTGAATTTTCCAACAGAAAATCTCTTTCTTTATATTACAAAATTCTTACTAAAAATATTTGTTTTCTTTATTTAATAATACAGACTCGCTAAAGAGAATATTGCCGGTGTTAATTGGTTAAAATATTGGTAAGTTTAGAATATATTTGTCTTAATTATTATTCACTTTCCGGAGAGAATTTATATATTTTCTTTGATTATCGATAAGAAGAAAAAAAATCTGGAATTGTTTTAAGTGTACTGAAACGAATGCCCGTAAGCAAAAAAAGACTTAACTATTTTATTCATTCAATTAAAACCTACTTGTTTTTTTTATTTCGTGATATCTGAATTATTCAAACTAAATAAGAATTTATTATAAAAAAAAGCAGAGAAAAATAAATATATCGATTGAATTTTATTGGCTTTTTGTAAGTTTCATATAATTACATGGAGAGTATATTAAAAATTCAATACAGCTTTTTTTTTCTTTTATTTCATTATATCTCAAAACAATAAATTCGTTGAAGGTTTTATTTTGTGTTATTTAGTTGTCTGGTTCCTTTTAGAATATTATTAGATAACATTTTTATCCTTAGCGAAAATATTTGTTTTCTTTAGTTAAAAGTACACACCCTCTAAAAATAATATTGGGTACCATTATAGTATGTGGCTTACCTTTTGAATGTGGCCTACGAAATCATGTCTCTCTTATAGTATGTGGCCTAGCATAAAAAAGCATATTATAAGGTTATAATAATAACTGCTAACCCTAACCTTATTTCAGAAATTTAGAATATTTTAGGATTAAACAGATCTCTGATTCATATAAATTATGGATGAATTCTTATTTTAATTATTCTTAATTACTATATACAGCTTATGACTGAATTGCATTTTTTGAGATTGAATATATGTGAAAAATATTTGTTTCAATAAATTGCCTACTACTTATATCTATAAATATACTCTTACTGAGGTAGGACACATTCAAACCGGGTAGGCCACATGATATAACAATGAAAAAGGTAGGACACATACTATAACAGAATCAAATTGGTAGGTCACCTACTATAACAGAATCAAAAAGGTAGGCCACGTACTATAACAGAACCAAAAAGGTAGGTCTCATACTATAACAGATAATTTCAAAAGGGTAGGCCACATATTATAACAGAATAAAAAAGGCAGGCCTCATACTATAACAGAATCAAAAAGCTAGGCCACATACTATAACGGAATCAAAAAGGTAGGCTACATATTATAACAGAATAAAAAAGGTAGGCCACATACTATAACAGAATCAAAAAAGTTGGCCACATACTATAACAGATAATTTCAAAAGGGTAGGCCAAATACTATAACAAAATCAAAAAGGCAGGCCTCATACTATAACAGAATAAAATGGGTAGGCCACATACTATAACAGAATCAAAAAGGTGGGCCACATACTATAACAGAATCAAAAAGGTGGGCCACATACTATAACAGAATCAAAAAGATAGGCCACATACTATAACGGCATCAAATATTGCCAAGTGTTGATTGACAAGTTTAGAATATATTTGTCACAATTATTATACACTCCTCCGGGTTAATTTTTATATTTTCTCTGATTATCGATAATAAGAAAAAAATCATGAAGTATTTTAAGTGTACTGAAACGAATGACTGTAGGCCAAAAAGAATTACGTTTTTATAGAAACTTTTATATATGAAATTAAAAACTACTTAGCTTTTCTATTTTGTGATATCAGAGATGTTCAAACCAAATAAAAATTTATTATTAAAAAAGCGGGGGAAAATAATTATATCGATTAAATTTTATTACCTTTTTGTAAGTTTCATATAATGGATACATTATGGAGAGGATAGTAAAAAATTAATACAAGTTTTTTTTTCTTTTATTTCATTATATCTCAAAACAATAAATTCGTTGAAGTTTTATTTTGTGTTATTTAGTTGTCTAGTTTATCTTAGAGTAAGATTAAATAAAAAATTATCATTTATACTGAAGTAAATGGCTGGCATATATATATATATATATATATATATATATATATATATATATATATATATATAATTAAAACTTGAGTCGGTAGATTTTTAACCATTCGATTTTAATTATATATACTAGCAAATATATGCACCCTCCGGGTGCAAGTATTTAAGTTTTAATATAATAAAATATCATGTTAAATTAGAAAGACTAATGAAACTGAATAAGAATTCAGATAAAAATATTTGGAACCGAGGGGGTATAATTGGAAAATAGAACAACTTTGAAACTAACTCTTCTGTCATTTTCCATTACTCCCGTCTTTCAGTGGTAAATTTTCCTAATTTAACTATTTAGTTAAAATTGGAAGTAAAGGATAATATTACAGTTATTTCTTCTTATTAATCGATTTCATTTAAGATTCATCCCCGAGATTTTTTCTCATATTCATTAAGATAAAACCAAACAATTAGAAATCAATAATACTAAGCACATATTTATTAAAATCAAATTTTAAAGATCAATATGCAAATTAGCCTTTCCATTCACACTGTAAACCGCTATTTTATTGTATATATAAATACAATTACCTGTTATTTGTATCTAGATATGGTCAATAGTATTAATGATGTATAACAATTTTATTAATAATAGAAGTTTAAATAAAAATAAAATCATGGAGAATGTGATGTAAATAACTAAGGGAATTATGGCTTGAGTAGTAATATAGTTTCGGTTACAGACAGAAAAACACACAATCTCCATTATAATAAGATATATATATGGCTGGTATGTATATATATATATATAATATATATATACCAGCCATATATATATATATATATATAATTAAAATCGAATGGTTAAAAATCTACCGACTCAAGTTTCTCGCAATAGCGCAAATCTTCGGGGTCTTTTTTCCTACCCTAGTTATGGATTTTATTCTTAGGTTGTACCCATGTTCATTACAGCGGTGTGTTTCACACCCGCCTTCACCACCTACCTAACACCGGAATTTACAAGGAAGACCTTGTGTTTATTTTTATGCCTACATATGTTTATTAACTCTCCTCGCCTGTTCAATATCTGCTCTGGATAACTGAATTCTGCTATTTTCAATTTTTCTTGAATTCTCCTTCCCTTTGTGTGATGGTGCATTCTTAAGAATTGTCCATTTCACATCTGGTTCTCTCTTGTGTTTTTCTTTCAATTGTTGTATACTCTCTTTTCTTCATTTCTTACTTCTATTATTCTTCTTCCAGCGTCTCTTCTAACATCTCTTCTAGCGTCTGGACTTCGTCTTGGGGACTTCGTGTCCGGTCTTTCATTGGGGATTTCTCTTTATCAGAAGTCCTGTGTCATTGGTAGTTTTTAGATAATAACACAAGACTTCGATTTAACTTAGATCATATTTTATTCTGAAATCCCCACCAGACTACCTGCGCAGATTGAGTCAGCATAACACGACTTACCACCGTCGTGGGTTTGGCCGATCTGACTAAAACTCTCTCTAATCTAAACCGGAAGAGGGTCTTCTCTACCGACTCTCACGGTATCCACCGGAAGAATCAAGATTAGGTCAAGCCTTGTCATTCGATCCTTCAAGGCCGACGGCTGAACTTATAACAGCCATTGTGGTTTCTACACTACTGTACACAAGTATTATGAATCTAATAATTATGACACAGGGCTTCTGGTAAAGAGAAATCCCCAATGGAAAACCAGATACGAAGTCCCCAAGACGAAGTCCAGACTTTAGAAGAGACGCTAGAAGAGACACAATGACGACACATGTTTTGCAAGGGTTGTTGTCTCGCAGTACTTTTTGTCCCTGAATGATAAATTGTGTTGTGTAATTCTGTTTTTAATTGGTTGCTGGGTAGCTCCAATATAAATTTTTACTTTTATTTGTGGTTGGTGATATTACCACTACTTCGTAAACTATGTTTGTTAGCAAACACTTTTCCTGTACCGGTCATGGCTTTGACCCACAATTAAAGGGTGGTTCATTTTCCTTTTGCTCTTCTTTCGTCAGATCTTTTTTGTTGTGATTGCTGATTATATATATATATTATAAAATGGCTGATTATATATATATTATAAAATGGGTACAAGAGATAACCTACTCGAGTTTCACCATAAGGATCTTCAAGGTTAGATCCATTGAATTAATCGAGACACCTATTAATAGCAGTCGATTTCATGTGTGTGGTCATTGCATTCCAATGCAATGACCACACACATGAAATCGACTGCTATTAATAGGTGTCTCGATTAATTCAATGGATCTAACCTTGAAGATCCTTATGGTGAAACTCGAGTAGGTTATCTCTTGTACCCATTTTACAATAAATTTGCTCTACTTAATATTTAGCACTTTGTATTTGAATTCCACACTTACTAACCATCGTGACCAAATTCACCGGTAAGTCAACTTTTCCTTATATATATATATATATATATATATATATATATATATATATATATCTAAATTGGTTTCATTGATAATTTATATTTATATATTTATATCACGAAAGACGTGCAACTTACGTACAGAGTTGGCGGGTACCGGTATTGAACCTGGGACCTTGCGATTACCACAAGCGAATACTTTACCAATTGAGCTAAACCTATGTATCAATACATTAGTATTAACAGAATGTTAACCATAATTTTCACAAGTTTTATCTGCTTATCGCAAAGTATAAAAAATAACTGTATTATTAAAGTAACACCGTGATAGTGTTATTTTGATTTGATAATAAGGTACCAGCCTTTTTCTTCATATCTGAATTTTCAAGATCAAATTAGAATTTTATCGCAGACCTGACACTATCAAGACAGAAAGAAATAAAAAACAACAAAAAAAAGCAAAAACAAAAAACAAACAAAAAACAAAACAAAACAAATAAACATATTAACTGAAAGTTATTGGCTTTTCTTTCTGTAAAATTCCCCAAAATTCGCTTGTGTTAAAGAATGCTGGTTGGTTGGTTGGTTGGTTGGTCTGTATTTACGGTGTAAGGTTCAAGGTTATAATATATGGTATAACTTGTTGAAACGAACAAACTCCTGTTGCATACCCTTCTTTACTTCTTACTTTCTTCTATTCTTCTTCTGTTCTTCTAACATCTCTTCTAGCGTCTGGACTTCGTCTTGGTGGTCGGTCGCACTTAACTCATTTCTTCTTCTAGATTAGTCTTGTTACCAAGACATTCACCAACCACAAAACCGGGTTATTTTCTAAAGCTTTTATTTACTTATTATTTTACTTAACTAAACATTTCATGTAACTAACTGTTGTGATGTTAGTTCAACAGTAAAAAAAGAAGTCAAGTCGAGGTAGGGTAAAATGAGACAAGTGTATTTACAATAAGGTACAAGAACAGCTAGCTTGCCGCTAAACGGTAACAGTACAACCTTTTCACTCGGTGTCTCACTATTTATAGTGAGAACCGGTGTATATTCTCCACTGTAGGAACGGCCGGTACAACACTAACATAGCGCGCGTATGCAGTGAGTTCCAGTTAAGGCAGGACATCTTCACTGCCTGACGTCCAAACTGAAAACTAAGGACCCAACCAGGTCCCACGTGACTTCACGTATTTCGCGGGCTTTCTGTACTATTCCATGGAAAGTCCCGCCCGTGATATGAAAAGGGCCATCCCTTTAGAAATACAGGGGATTGACAATAATCTTATGCAACCGCATAGATTATGTAACACTCCGACAAGGGTGTTAAACATATAACAAGATGGACTCTATTACAGGCACATGAAAATAACATATAACATGAAATACACATACAAGGAAACAAGATATAATAAAAGGACACATTCAATAGTTACGTACATGTACACATAAAATATAGAAGGAGTTATGGATAGTCCATAAAGGTTGAAGTCACTTACTGACTTAGTCCGTACGTGGGGGATAGAGATCCCCACGAGCGTGGGGTGTAGACACAAATGTCTAATCCATGTCGTCCAGTCCGAGAAGAAGAAGAAAAGAGAGTGAGAGGGTTTGAATCAGGCGCTTAGATACTACAGACCCCATGGTGGTCGGAAACGGAAACCCAGTGGGAAGGTAACTCTTCCAGGCAAAGGGCAGACAATCCCAACAACGGTATGCCAACCCATGTTGAGTTATTTTATGTCGAAGACGTTTTGTTCTCTCTCTCTCTTTCTCTCTCTTTCATTTTCTCACTCTCTCTCTCTTTCTCTCTCTCTCTTTCATTCTACCTCTCTCCCACTCTCTCTCCCTCTCTCTCTTTGTGTATGTGTGTGTGTGTGTATGTGCGTGATGCCAGTGAACTTATGAGTGTGTTTGTTTCAGACTCTATGTGTGCGTACGCATTTCTATCAGTCCAGTATTTTTCACATCACACCTAAGTATTGGTGATTTCATGTCACTTCGTTAATTAATATTTTCTCTGATTAGTGCGAAGTAATAAAAAGAAAATTTTAATTGTATTATCTCTTCTCAGTTATTAGGCTGTCGCATTTGATTAAATCAGTTATAAAATTGTCGCATTTGGTGTAATTAGTTATTAGGCTGGCGTATCAATTAGATATTAGGCCGTAATATGTATCGTGATCAGTTAGTAGGCTTTGGTATAATCAGTTGTGATGCAGCCTTATTAGGTGTAATCAGATATTAGGCGGTGGTAATTGATGTGATCAGTTATTAGACTGTAGTATTTGGTGGGATCAGTTATGAGGCTGTTGTATTTGTTGAAACCAGTTATTAGGATGTCGTATTTGATGTGATCAGTTATTAGGTTGTCGTATTTGGTGTGATCAATTATTAGGATGTTGTATTTGTTGCAATCAGTTATTAGGATGTTGTATTTGATGTGATCAGTTATTAGGCTGTCGTATTTGATGTGATCAGTTATTAGGTTTTCGTATTTGGTGTGAATAGTTATTAGGCTGTAGTATTTCGTGTGATCAATTATTAGGATGTTGTATTTGTTGCAATCAGTTATTAGGGTGTTGTATTTGTTGCAATCGGTTATTAGGTTGTCGTATTTGGTGTGATCAGTTATTAGGATGTTGTATTTGATGTGATCAGATATTAGGTTGTCGTATTTGGTGTGATCAATTATTAGGATGTTGTATTTGTTGCAATCAGTTATTAGGATGTTGTATTTGTTGCAATCAGTTATTAGGCTGTCGTATTTGGTGAGATCAGTTATTAGGTTGTCGTATTTGGTGTGATCAGTTATTAGGCTGTAGTATTTGGTGTGATCAATTATTAGGATGTTGTATTTGTTGCAATCAGTTATTAGGATGTTGTATTTGTTGCAATCAGTTATTAGGTTGTCGTATTTGATGTGATCAGTTATTAGGTTGTCGTATTTGTTGCAATCAGTTATTAGGATGTTGTATTTGTTGCAATCAGTTATTAGGCTGTCGTATTTGATGTGATCAGTTATTAGGTTGTCGTATGTGGTGTGATCAATTATTAGGCTGTAGTATTCGGTGTGACCAATTATTAGGCTGTCGTATTTGTTGCAATCAGTTATAAGGCTGTAGTATTCGGTATGATCAGTTATTAGGCTGTCGTATTCAGTGTGATTAGTTATTAGGCTGTCGTATTTGGTGTGACCAGTTATTAGGCTGTTGAATTTGGTGTGATCAGAAATTAGGCTGTAGTATTTGGTGTGATCAGAAATTAGGCTGTTGTATTTTCTGCAATCAGTTATTAGGCTGTCGTATTCAGTGTGATTAGTTATTAGGCTGTATTTTTTTGTTGCAACCAGTTATTAGACTGTCGTATTTGGTGTGATCAGTTATTAGGTTGTCGTCCGAATTGTTCAAGATGCAATGCAAAAATGTAAATCCAGATTATCTGGTGTCGCTTAATCCCATATTTCTTATTTGTCCCATTTTATTTCACCCAATTTTAAAAATGAAACATTCCAAATGGTCTTGCGGCGCTCAAATGCCCAACGTAAAATAGAAATGAATTTAAAAAAAGAAAAAAAAGAAATTACATTTTTGTTTTATTTGTAATATTGAAATTGTGAATTACGGAATATGTTTTGGTAATTTTGATCTTATGTCGTCCCGGCCTTCTGACTTAATTTACGTTCTGTATTAGCGTGCCAGCGCCAGGCAAATTTTCGGCCCAACTTAAGATATTTTCCGAGTCGTGTTTTTGTCACTTTTTTTGTCGGCATATTAATGTAGATATTTTAAACGCCACCCCACAGATATTTTATCGGCTAATCAATGTAAATACTTTACAACCTCCCTCCTCTTTTAAGAGAGAGAGAGAGAGAGAGAGAGAGAGAGAGAGAGAGAGAGAGAGAGAGAGAGAGAGAGAGAGAGAGTTAAATCAAGATTATTACAATTTTTACATATTGAACTATTTTCAATAGCTTTAAAGTAAACATATCAAATATTGTAATCATTAAATTATCATAGCTCAGTCGGTAGAGCGTTCGGCTAGAAACCATAAGTTCGATACCAGCCCTCGCCAACTCAGCGTATGAGTAGCACAGGTATCTGTGCGGTAAAGTAAGGAGCTGATGGTAGGTGCGGCGCTCCACCTCAGACGCAAAAACAATCTTCTTCGTCTAGCGCTAGTGAAAAGGGGTTAGACTCCCTCGCTGATTGGCTGATACCGACTTTAGGCCAGACCGACGACTTACTTACATATTGAACTATTCTCAATAGCTTTTAAGTGAATATATCAAATATTGTAATAATTAAATTACACTGGTTTACAAAAAATATTTTTTGTCTGAGGCAAGAATGTGAATAGGTGTTTTTACTGCTGTGCTGAATTCAAATTTATAAACATTTTTGCTCTATCACCTCTAGTTTTCTGTCTTTTAAATAGTCTCATTTTAGTATATACAGAGTATATACGTGCTTATTTCAACAGTTGCAGCAACTTATAACAGATAAAACCGGATAGATAAAGAACATTGACGGAATAAATATACTTGGATGACACAATGTACACAATTCATAGTACCGCAGACAGTTAGAAGTGTGTTTTCTTAGATGATCTGCTGTATTTTTCCTCCGGGATGTCACGCAAGAGCATCCAACAAAGTACAATTAAATCATATGTAAGGCAATAAAATGTGCGTCGTTGGAAATTGTAATACAAATATATACCCAAAAGATTGTGTAAAACAATTGTCGAGGGACACCTTCCTCCTACGCTGCGAGGGACGACAGCCTCCTGCGCTGACTGCCAGCGCACTACTGGCTGTTGATTGAGACGTGTTGGCTACGCTTAACTGCCAAAATCCGTCTTAATATATAGCTATATATATATAATGTAATGCTATTACTTATATTTATTGCATACTAACTAAAAAAGAAGACATGTCACACAATATTATAAATTAACCCTGAATGCATATATGTCTTTATGTACCGTATGTGTACACAATGTACAGTATGCATATCTAAAAAAAACTATTGATGAGTAAAAACGGATTTCAAATCTGAATTCAGCACGGCCAAATTAGGTTAAAAGAGTTATTTTTGTGCTTGTCTCAATTTCTTTGTAAACCAGTGTTATTTTATTACCAATAGAAGCTTATCTATAATTTTGAGGAGAAGAGTCATTAATATCCAAGGAATTGTTTGAACAATTGAATATTATCTTCATATTCTTATTGTTATTAACACAATGTTTTGGCTAAAACATTCTTCAGCTCTTGTTATGTATATACAGTATTAGACAAAAATAAACAGTGGAAAAAACTGAACCCTTTTTTATTATTGCCACAAATCTTAATGAATTTTCAATGACTTAAACACACATAGGAAGTGATTATTTTCCTTAATTATTATCAAAGTTCCCTTAGTAGTAGTGAAAAGTCCCAGAAATACCCAAGAATAGAACCTTTTTTGGAATTGTCTTTTTCTTGACCATGGAAAAGGAGGTACTAGTGTTACATAATCTATGCATAGATTATTGTCAACCCCCTGTATTTCTGAAGGGATGGCCCCTTTTCATATCACGGGTGGGACTTTCCATGGAATATTACAGAAAGCCTGCGGTATACTCACAGGTTCTGCTAGTCTTGTTTAAGGCACACAAACTGTGTTTAATCTGAATTCTTTAAGAGGCAGATGCCTATTCCCACTTTCTCTCGAAAAAACAAAAAAATAGATAAAGAAATAAGAATATTGCTGCTGCGTTTATTAAACATAAAAATCAACTGTCAAATTTTTTTTTCATTTATGTTTTTATGTTTCTCTTATCGTGTTATTGCCATCTGTCTTTCTGAAATAAAATATTGAACATATCCTATCATAATGTAGATTGTGTATATATCTTTCTGTATCTGAAACTAAATCACCACTGATGTCAAAATTACCTTAGCTATTTACGTAATATTTTCCATGATTTTATTCAAATTTCAATTATTCAAAAAATGTTTTACTTTATTAATACTATCGACATTATCTATATATCTTTTAAAAGAAGTAAAGTAAAGTCGTTCGTGTGGCTTAAAGTCGGTATCAGCCAATCAGCGATGGAATCTATCCCCTTTTCACTAGCACTGGACTAAGGAGATTGTTTTTTTTTTGCATCTGAGATGGAGTGCCACACCTACCATCAGCTACTTATTTTACCGCACATATCCCTGTGCTATTCATACGCTGAGCTGGCGAGGGCCGGTATCAAACTAGGAACCTTGTGGTTTCTAGCCGGACGCTCTAGCGACTGAACTAACCCGGCCCAATATCTTATAATGGAGATTAACCGAAACTAAATCACCACTGACGTCACAATTCCCTTAGATATTTATGTCATATTTTCCAAGATTTTATTTAAATGTTAATTATTTAGAAAGTGTTTACATTATTAATACTGTCAACCTTATCTACATATCTAATCATAATGGAGAGTGTTGTATATATGTCTGTAACTGAAACTAAATCACCACTGACGATACACTTACCTTAGCTATTTACGTACTATTTTTCCTGATTTTATCTAAATTTGAATGATTCAGAAACTATTTTTATTATTAGTACTTATCTACCCTACTACCTTATCTACGTACTAATAATTGCAATTGTTTTTATATTACTAGAAGCAAGTAATTGTATATATATATATATATATATATATATATTATATATATATATATATACCGTGTATAACTAAAACTAAATCACACTGATGTCACAATGACCTTAGCTATTTACGTAATATTTTCTATGATTTTATTTAGAATCTCAATTATTTAAAAGTGTTTCACATATCTGCATATTAATAACATGCAACTGTATTTATATATCAAGGCAAATAGTGTCTTACAGTGTGAACGTGAAGCTTAATTTGCATATTGATCATGAAAAAATTGTTTTTTTTTTTCTGATTTTTGATGAGGCTTCATACTTAGTATTATTTGTATTATTCGAACTAGTTGTCCACATCTTCATTGTTATCTGTACAACGTTGTCGGCAATGTGCCTCTCCGACCTTCGTTCAGGTATTGTCTTTTCGGACTCAGGAACCTTCTTTCGGACTCGGGAACCTTCTTGTCGTAATCGGGAGCCATTCACGGAACTTGAGACCTAACCCTTTATTCAATCCACGGGGGTATCCTGTTTCCTCTTCCGCTAAATAGCTTGGTAGGGTGCGTTAATCTGAATATATATCATTATTGATTTGTAACTGGTGCCGCCCTTGATCAGGAATTGAACCTGCAATCTAGAGATAACTGTCACTTAGATACTGTCTTAACTATCTTATCCCACTAGAACATGCGTCGCAATTGAGCACATAGACTAGTGTTGTAATAGATAAACTGAAGTGAGGACAATAGTCCCGAATAACGCAGATAATACTAATCCATCAAAGGCCTCAATCTAAACATTTTCAGAGAAATCATATTAAT
>CM042172.1:14111712-14122840 GCA_023376005.1 Doryteuthis pealeii | reverse complement strand
TTCACGATGATTTAACCTTGCACAATAAATTACTATCATCAAACCGTATAGATCAATATTGTTCTCAGCGAGACATTATAATTAAATAAAGAAAACAAATCTCGTCGCTAAAAGAGAATTTTGTGTTAATAGTTTATAGAATAAAGAACTGTTTTTCAAGAAAATCTGTATTTGCAGTTTGATTTACGAAATGACATAGAAAATCAGTTTATCCCCCTAACGTCAGATGCGAACTGTAAGGCCATTGCAGGGAGACAAATATGAATGTCTTCCTTTGGATTGTGGGTGTGGTTTCCCCACATCACGTGTCCGTTGGTCACGTCGTAATTCATCCAGTTCAAACTTCCTGTTCGCCCACTTTCTTCGAAGGGACAACACCGATCCCTTTTTCAGTCCTCGCTCCTTGAGTGATAAGGGCATATTTTTTAGCTCTCTTCGTAGAGCAGAATAGAGGCAACTTTCTCACCATTTATAACTCTTCTCCATGAAAACCATTGAGGGCAGAGTAAGTCTTTTATATCAAATTTGTTTTTATATCAAATTGATATTGTACGTGGAACATAATTTACAATTAATTTGTTTGAGACAAGGGTTGAAACTGATAGTACATCTTTCTACTTCAAGAAAAAAATAAAACTTAATCCCACAAGGGATCTCCACTGTAAAACTACTTTCAACTACAGCCCTAAAATGGCTACACAAATTGTAATAGTCTATCTCTTTTCAGTCCACGCTCGTTGAGTGAAAAGGATATATTTCTTAGCTCTCTTCGTAGAGCAGAATAAAGGCAACTTTCTCATCATTTATAACTCTTCTCCATAAAAACCATTGAAGGCAGAATAAGTCTTTTATAACAAATCTCTGTTGTTTGTACGTGGAACAGAATTTACAACTGCCCTGTCGGCTGTGGCGTTAGAATGCGCCGACTGCACCTCTGCAGAGGGGTAAGACTCCCCCAATGGGATCACCTGTTGGCCGTGGGTGGCGACCCGTGATGCTTAAGGATAGAGCCCAGATGGATGAGCAGTTCATGACATGCAATACTCCACGTTGGCCCTATCTTGGGCTAGACGGGCGGTCGGAGAGGCCCCCTCTGATCAATCGGCTGGTCACGTCAAGCCCTAGCACCTATATGATTTTCCCAACCCTATTGCCCTTATGGCAAGCCCCAACTACTTTTTATCATATGGGTGCTAGAAGGCAGTGGCTGCGGGTCTACATGTCCTGGGAATGACGTTAAACTCTATCTGATGGTGAGGTTCCAGTTTTGGAGGTTTGGGGAATGTGGAGCACCCCATTCATCACCATTGCTCCCTGGTTCACTCTGACCCGGAGTGGTAGTACCTGTTAGGGTCCCATCTATGGGTTAAATAGAAAAAAAGTATTTATAAAAAAATTGTATTATCCATTAAGAATTGATTTATTTCAAAACTTTATCGGCATTAAATGACCCACTGAGGTTGACATGTCGTAAAATCCAACTAACCGACAACCATCATTCATGTCCCCAAAAAAATTAATTGTAAATTCTTCTTTTGTTTGTTTTTTTTGTTTTGTTTTACGGCATATCAACCTCAGTGGGTCATTTAATGCCGATAAAGTTTTGAAATAAATCAATTCTTAATGGATAATACAATTTTTTATAAATACTTTTTTCTATTTAACCCATAGATGGGACCCTAACAGGTACTACCACTCCGGGTCAGAGTGAACCAGGGAGCAATGGTGATGAATGGGGTGCTCCACATTCCCCAAACCTCCAAAACTGGAACCTCACCATCAGATAGAGTTTAACGTCATTCCCAGGACATGTAGACCCGCAGCCACTGCCTTCTAGCACCCATATGATAAAAAGTAGTTGGGGCTTGCCATAAGGGCAATAGGGTTGGGAAAATCATATAGGTGCTAGGGCTTGACGTGACCAGCCGATTGATCAGAGGGGGCCTCTCCGACCGCCCGTCTAGCCCAAGATAGGGCCAACGTGGAGTATTGCATGTCATGAACTGCTCATCCATCTGGGCTCTATCCTTAAGCATCACGGGTCGCCACCCACGGCCAACAGGTGATCCCATTGGGGAGTCTTACCCCTCTGCAGAGGTGCAGTCGGCGCATTCTAACGCCACAGCCGACAGGGCAGTTGTAAATTCTGTTCCACGTACAAACAACAGAGATTTGTTATAAAAGACTTATTCTGCCTTCAATGGTTTTTATGGAGAAGAGTTATAAATGATGAGAAAGTTGCCTTTATTCTGCTCTACGAAGAGAGCTAAGAAATATATCCTTTTCACTCAACGAGCGTGGACTGAAAAGAGATAGACTATTACAATTTGTGTAGCCATTTTAGGGCTGTAGTTGAAAGTAGTTTTACAGTGGAGATCCCTTGTGGGATTAAGTTTTATTTTTTTCTTGAAGTAGAAAGATGTACTATCAGTTTCAACCCTTGTCTCAAACAAATTAATTGTAAATTATGTTCCACGTACAATATCAATTTGATATAAAAACAAATTTGATATAAAAGACTTACTCTGCCCTCAATGGTTTTCATGGAGAAGAGTTATAAATGGTGAGAAAGTTGCCTCTATTCTGCTCTACGAAGAGAGCTAAAAAATATGCCCTTATCACTCAAGGAGCGAGGACTGAAAAAGGGATCGGTGTTGTCCCTTCGAAGAAAGTGGGCGAACAGGAAGTTTGAACTGGATGAATTACGACGTGACCAACGGACACGTGATGTGGGGAAACCACACCCACAATCCAAAGGAAGACATTCATATTTGTCTCCCTGCAATGGCCTTACAGTTCGCATCTGACGTTAGGGGGATAAACTGATTTTCTATGTCATTTCGTAAATCAAACTGCAAATACAGATTTTCTTGAAAAAACAGTTCTTTATTCTATAAACTATTAACACAAAATTCTCTTTTAGCGACGAGATTTGTTTTCTTTATTTAATTATAATGTCTCGCTGAGAACAATATTGATCTATACGGTTTGATGATAGTAATTTATTGTGCAAGGTTAAATCATCGTGAAACAGTGAATATCTTTACTATAATTATAGAAATTTATGTCGAGTAAATTGTACGGATTTTTCTACGATTATCGACAACTAATAGAAATATTGAATTGTGTTTTGTCTTCTGAAACGAATTGCTGGAAAGAAGAATCTATCGATTTGATAAAAGTTTGTTTTATATTTCACAAATCTCACCTTTTTATTTGATATCTGAATTTTAAAAACAAAACTTGAATTTGATGACATTAAAATTTTACAGTTTTACTACGGATAAAAAATAAATACATCGATTGTATTTTATTGGCTTTATGGTGAATTAATTCTTAGTATCATTTTTTGCGGTAGGATTTATCTATTTTTTAATATGGATATTTTTATATTAAACATTTCACTTGATAAAAAATAAATACATCGATTGGATTTTATTGGCTTTTATGTCAAATTTATTCTTAGAATATTCTTAATAGATTATCAATAAAATTATTAGTAAGGACCTTCAAAGCGTTTATAAAAATTTCTGATTTAATTGTTCAGACTCTTATCTTTTTAGAACAATGAAATTATACATAAAAAAACTGTTTATTTATGATACACTAGATTAACAATGAAATTATACATAAAAAAACTGTTTATTTATGATACACTAGATTAACAATAAAATTATACATAAAAAACTGTTTATTTATATACACTAGATTAACAAATTATACATAAAAAACTGTTTATTTATGATACACTAGATTAACAATAAATTATACATAAAAAAACTGTTTTATTTATGATACACTAGATTAACAATAAAATTATACATAAAAAACTGTTTATTTATGATACACTAGATTAACAATAAAATTATACATAAAAAACTGTTTATTTATGATACACTAGATTAACAATAAAATTATACAGAAAAAACTGTTTATTTATGATACACTAGATTAACAATAAAATTATACATAAAAACTGTTTATTATGATACACTAGATTAACAATAAAATTATACATAAAAAACTGTTTATTTATGATACTAGATTAACAATAAAATTATACAAAAAACTGTTTATTTATGATACACTAGATTAACAATAAATTATACAGAAAAAACTGTTTATTTATGATACACTAGATTAACAATAAAATTATACAGAAAAACTGTTTTATTTATGATACACTAGATACTGTTTATTTATGATAACTAGATTAACAATAAAATTATACATAAAAAACTGTTTATTTATGATACACTAGATTAACAATAAAATTATACATTAGATAACAAAATTATACAAAAAGCTATTGTCTTAATATACATTGGATTGACAATAAAATTGTACAAAACTGTTTCCTTATAATACAATCGCTTGAGAATAAAATTAATCAGAAAAACATTTTCCTCAATTACAATTGATTTACAATGAAATTATTAAAAAACTGTTTCCTTGCGATACAATGGATACACAACGATATTGTAGAGAAAAAACTGTTTTTTGCAATAAAATAGATTAACAAGGAATTTATAGAGAAAAACTGTTACATTACAATAAAATAGATTAATAATAGAATTATACAGAAAAAACTGTTTCTTTATAATACTCTGAATTAACAATAAAAATTCCACTTGTTTTGGGACAGAATCTTTTTAACCACATGTGATATATTTCGCATTAATCGTTTTTTGTTTGGTTAGTCATTTTTTTTTTAAATTTCCGCACTTTAAAGGCTGAAGGCTGAATTTTCCAACAGAAAATCTCTTTCTTTATATTACAAACATTATTACTGAAAATATTTGTTTTCTTTATTTAATAATACAACTCGCTAAAGAGAATATTGCCGGTGTTAATTGGTTAAAATATTGGTAAGTTTAGAATATATTTGTCTTAATTATTATTCACTCTCCGGAGAGAATTTATATATTTTCTTTGATTATTGATAAGAAGAAAAAAATCTGGAATTGTTTTAAGTGTACTGAAACGAATGCCCGTAAGCAAAAAAGACTTAACTTTTTTATTCATTCAATTAAAACCTACTTGTTTTTTTTTTTTATTTCGTATATCTGAATTGTTCAAACTAAATAAGAATTTCTTATCAAAAAAGCAGAGAAAACTAAATATATCGATTGAATTTTATTGGCTTTTTGTAAGTTTCATATAATTACATGGAGAGTACATTAACAATTTAATATAGTTTTTTTTTATTTCATTTCATTATATCTCAAAACAATAAATTAGTTGCACGTTTTATTTTGTGTTATTTAGTTGTCTGGTTTCTCTTAAATATTATTATTAGATGAAATATTTATTATCTATACTGAAAAAAATGGCTATATATATATATATATATATATATATATATATATATATATATATATATATATATATATATATTAACCAGAGGATATTGTGCATTATCTATACTAGCAAATATATGCACCCTCCGGGTGCAAGTATTTTAAGTTTTGATATAATAAAATATCATATTAAATTAGAAAGGCTAATGAAACTGAATAAGAATGCAGATAAAAAGATTGCAACAGAATGAAAAATAGAACAACTTTGAAAGTAACTATTCCATCATTTTCCGTTACTCCCCTCTTTCATTGGTAAATTTTCCTAATTAAACTGTTTAGTTAAAATAGGAAGTAAAGAATAATTGACAGTTATTTCTTCTTGTAAACAAATTTCTTTTAAGATTTATTGAAGAGATTTTTGCTCATATTTCTTAAGATAAAACCAAACAATTAGAAATCAATAATACTAAGCATATATTTATTAAAATAAAATTTTAAGATCAATATGCAAATTAGCCTTCCATTCATATTGTAAACCTCTATTTTGTTGTATATATAAATACAATTTCATGTTATTGTATGTAGATATGGTGAACACTATTAAGTAATGTAAACAATTTTTATTAATAATTGAGGTTTAAAAAAATAAAATCATGGAGAATTGATGTAAATAATTAAGGAATTGTGATTTGATAGTAATATAGTTTCGGTTACAGACAGAAAACCCACAATCTCCATTATAATAAGATTTGTTGGATAGATATATATGAACAAACTGAAAAATATCCAGATAAGTTCGAACTACCTACATGGTAATATAAAAAGAATATAGATAGTAATAATATACATATGTTTGATATTAATAATTATTAATGATAATTTTATTTTATCTGTACATTTTGTTGTCTTTTTCTTTTTTCTTTTTCCTTCTGTAGCACGAACCTTTCTCGCTTGCAGGATGAGTGGAAACGTATGGTCGGGTAGTGTTCACTAGCATACTGACAAATGAAGAAAACGGAGGAGAGTAAAGGTCTCTTTTTAAAGGATAGTACAGGTGCATCGTGCGTAGGTGAGTGGACATAAAAGACACTCGCTTAACTCGCCAGAAGTCATTCAGTGAACAGTCGTCAGTCAGGAAGTGAAAAGAATGAAAGAACGAGAAGAGAAAGAAAGCAACAGAAGAAAAGAAAAGAGGAGAAAGGAGGAAAATACAGGATAGCTCAATTTTTTTTTTTTGGGGGGGCTAAAAAGTGATACCTAAGAGAAAGACCAAGAAAACGATACCTTCTTTTCTTTTATTTTCCTTATACTTTTCTAAAATATTCTGACAAATAAGCATTTTCTCATATTTCAATCTATTGTAACTCTGAAATGAAATACGTCACATATTTTAAACGTCTTCGCTTCTACCAATCACTATTTTTCAAAGAACATTTATTTTTCTCTATACATTTTCTCATCTCCTGTTATTTTGGAAAAATACATCTATCACAAAGCAACACATTTTCCATCCTAAAATCATAATGAGGTTTTAATAAAAAATTTAAAAAATATTTTAACGTCGACTTCACCGTCTAGAATAAATTCATCATTTTTTTTTCATGCAAACTGTAATATATTGCCTGATCAATCGTTTGCACCTGGAGACCGGGCTACACGCAGAAAGTGCGTAGGTGTCAAGTGCAGGCTGGAAACAAAAACAGGATATGGCCTTGAACTTACCTTTGGAACCTAAAGATGCAGGTGTACATTTGACACTGTTTAGGCGAAGAAAATCTGTAGGCGTAGCCCATAACCAATGAAAACAAGTTACGTGGGCGAAGAGGTGTGTCTACAGAAAAACTACGTAAGTGTCACGGTCAAAGAGGCGTGACACCGTGAGTTAGACTACAATAAAAAAAAAAAAAGCCCGTGGAAATCAATTTGGCAGACAAATATCAGTTTGACATCGCTTACAGACAACTCATGAAGGCTCTATGTATGTTTAACCCCTGCTAATGACTCTCAGTCTGCACACAGCCAAGGAAATAAAGATATAATCTTATATTTTTATAAATACAAGTGTTCGTGTTCCTTGACGGGTCCAGTGTGTAACAAAACGTTATCATCTTGCAATATCCTCTGGTTAAAAGTAAGACCATCCCAATCGCCCAAAAAATGAAAAAATGTAAATCTGGATTATCTGCTGTTGCTTATCCACCGAATTCTTTTTTTTTTACAAGTGTTTTCATTTCAGTTAAATAATGGACCATTGCCTTTTTAGTATAAAGAAACAAAGGGGAAAAGAGAGAGAGAGAAGAGAGAGAGAGAGAGAGGGAGAGAGAGAGGGAGCGCATGGAAGCGAGAACGCTAATCTGTTTCAATCAAACATTATTAAAAGATGAAAGAAGGCAAGAATAAAAAAGACTGAGAGAGAGGGAGTGAGCGCATGGAAGCGAGAACGCTAATCTGTTTCAATCAAACATTATTAAAAGATGAAAAGAAGGCAAGAATAAAAAAAGACTGAGAGAGAGAGAGAGAGAGAGAGAGAGAGAGAGAGAGAGAGAGAGTGAGCGCATGGAAGCGAGAACGCTAATCTGTTTTAATCAAACATTATTAAAAGATGAAGAGAAGGCAAGAATTAAAAAAAAGACTGGGACAGAGAGTTAAATCAATATTATTATACTTTTTACATATTGAATTATTTAGCAATAGCTCTTAAGTAAATATCAAACGTTGTTAAAATTAAATTATCATACTGTGGTATATCCATAGGTCTTGCTAATATTCAACTAATGTATAAAACTGGAAAAGAATTGCACTTCATAGAATAGTGCAGCTCTTGAAATACAAAAAAGGAAATAAAATGTTTACATTTTAGATGCACATTAACGGTCCGGATGTCACCAAATAGATACGAACGAGCATCACCAACTCGACTCGGACTTACTTCCTGTTACAAAAATCCGATAATGCTATTTTCCTGTCCAGCACCACTTGTAAGAGAAGGGTATTCAAGATGTCTCTCTCTCTCTCTCTCTCTCTCTCTCTCTCTCTCTCTCGATCGATCGATCGATCGATCGATCGATCGATCGATTGATCTATCTATATGTATGTATGTTTGTTTATATCTGTTTCTATCTATCTATCTATCTATATGACTGTATGTATGTTTGTCTATATCTGTTTCTGTCGAACTATCTATCTATCTATCTATCTATATGTCTGTCTATCTGTTTGTCTATATCTGTTTCTATCTATCTGTCTACCTATCTATCTATCTATCTATCTATATGACTGTATGTATGTTTGTCTATATCTGTTTCTATCTATCTATCTATCTATCTATCTATATGTCTGTCTGTCTGTCTCTTTGTCTATATCTGTTTCTATCTATCTGTCTACCTATCTATCTATCTATCTATATGACTGTCTGTCTGTTTGTCTATATCTGTTTCTGTCTATCTATCTATCTATCTATCTATCTATCTATCTATATGTCTGTCTGTCTGTCTCTTTGTCTATATCTGTTTCTATCTATCTGTCTACCTATCTATCTATCTATCTATATGACTGTCTGTCTGTTTGTCTATATCTGTTTCTATCTATCTATCTATCTATCTGTATGTCTGTCTGTCTGTCTGTCTGTTTGTCTATATCTGTTTCTATCTATCTGTCTACCTATCTATCTATCTATCTATCTGACTGTATGTATGTTTGTCTATATCTGTTTCTGTCTATCTATCTATCTATCTATCTATATGTATGTATGTCTGTATGTATGTCTGTTTCTTTATATCTGTTTCTATCTATCTATCTATATGTCTGTCTGTCTGTCTGTTTGTCTATATCTGTTTCTTTTTATCTGTCTACCTATCTATCTATCTATCTATATGACTGTATGTATGTTTGTCTATATCTGTGTCTATCTATCTGTCTATCTATCTATCCATCCATAAGTGTGTCTGTCTGTATGTCAGTCTGTCTGTCTATATCTGTTTCTATCTATCTATCTATCTATCTGTCTGTCTGTCAGTCTGTTTGTCTATATCTGTTTCTATCTATCTGTCTACCTATCTATCTATCTATCTATATGACTGTATGTATCTTTGTCTATATCTGTTTCTGTCTATCTATCTATCTATCTATCTATATGTCTGTCTGTCTGTCTGTCTGTCTGTTTGTCTATATCTGTTTCTATCTATCTGTCTACCTATCTATTTATCTATCTATCTATATGACTGTATGTATGTTTGTCTATATCTGTGTCTATCTATCTGTCTATCTATCGATCTATCTATATGTCTGTCTGTATGTATGTATGTATGTCTGTTTGTCTATATCTGTTTCTATCTATCTATCTATCTATCTATATGTCTGTCTGTCAGTCTGTTTGTCTATATCTATTTATATCTATCTATCTATCTATCTATATGTCTGTTTGTCTATATCTATTTCTATCTATCTATCTATCTATCTATCTCAGTCAGGGAAGGGTATTCAGTGAAACATTTTTCTGGTGCTTCATTCCAAATGGCATTTAACTGTAAGTACATTACATTTTTTTCAACACTTTTAGGTTTTTTTTTTTACATTTGATAGCTATATAGGCCATGTCTATTCATCTAAATATATATATATATATATATATATATATATATATATATATATATATATATATATATATATATATATATTGAGGTTTAAGATCTGCTTCAATGACACTCTGAAGAACAATTCTATTGCTGTGGAGGACTGGGAAAACTAGCCTGTAATAGACCTGGCTGAAGAGCTACTATCTACTAATGGTTCATCGTCATCTACAGAATGGGAAGGGGATTTTAACTGTTATAAATATAATACACATGTGTGATGTAAAGAATCTAACCTATTAAGTGAGAGTGTACGATCCATCTATCTTTATTATATATGAAGGAAGATTAAATGTGGATAGGACTGATTGGCGTGTAGGCTAAAGTCTCGATAAATACCAGAAAACTATATAAATAGTATACATTATATATATATATCTATCCCCTACTATACCTCCGTACCTAATTTATTATACTTAATATCTTATAAGCCACTACGAATCACCACCTATAATAGTAAAATATTTGTAAAAATGAACAAGGTTGAATCCTCAGAATACCCCGAGATGGATGAATTTTAATTATCGATTGTTTAAACATTTTCTGAGATTTAGTTCAGCATAGTCGCAATCTCTTCATCAGGTGATATCTTGGGTGATATGGTATTCCAAATGAAGATGAGATCTTATTTTAACTAAAGTCTGTCTAGCTCTTACTTACCTATACTGAAGTTGTCCCTATTAAGCTATGAGAATAATATATATACATTTTCCACATTTCTAAGTGAGCTTAGTATTATATATTATTTGATTTTGTATTATTTGTATATATACTATTATCAGTTCCCTTCTGGTATTTACACCACCACACGCCCATACATTCGCTTACACGTTCTCCATTATTTCATAAAACAAAATTACAGGGATGTTTGTCGCCACGACCGCATTTACCCACTCTATAGCTTGATCCACCCGTTACATACACTTATCTATGAGGTAAACCTTAATATACGCCTGTATAGACCTCCCCTCCCAATTCGTTGTATATGACGTGAACCATTAGTCTAGATACGTCATTACCCTCTTCAGCCAGCGTCTGAGTTACCATGGCTAGTTTTAACACCAGCTCGCCCACAGCAATAGTAATTGTATCTTCAGTAAACAACAAGTGATCATGCTAAGCAATCGATTCTAATGTACACACTGCTAAACCTAAGCTTATAATGATATGTTATATATATATATATATATATATTAA
>CM042172.1:14073873-14111612 GCA_023376005.1 Doryteuthis pealeii | reverse complement strand
CCGACTTCTCACCGACACGGTAGAAAACTCTTCTTGGGCAGTGGTTTAATAAAATATGAAAAAACAAGTAAGTTTGCTAATTATTGCCAACAAAGAAATGAACAGGACCCCAGCCCATTAAAGAAGAAGAAGGTCAGCCCCAAAGTAGATGGTAGCGACGAAGTGAGAACATATGATCATTGGCTTGGTTTGGTTTGTTTTTACGCATATAACCTCAGTAATAGCAAATGCGATAAAAGTGTTGAAATAAATTCATTCTTATGGATACTCTATTTTGTAAAACACATTTTCTATTGAAATCATAGATAAGGACCTCTAAACAATTTACGACCCTCCGCTCCAGCAGTGAACCAAGAACCATGGTGATGAAGGGTGCTCCATATTGCACCCCAACCTCCAGAACTGGAATATCACCTTGCAGATAGAGTTTAAACGTCATTCCCACGGACATGGAATACGCGCAAGCCATGGCCTTCTAGTACCCATATGATAAGGGAGGTTTGCCATAAGGGCCAATCATATAGGTGCTAGGGCTTAACGTGGACCAGGAAACAATATGACAGATAGAACAAGTAAGCATCATATCATCTCCTCTCGATTTCTCTCATTATATAACTTGATGTCAGGTGTATATAACAATAATTGGGTTGGGATTGTTTTGCATCTGGATGCGTGCACCACACCTACTATCAGCTCTTTTACTTTACTGCACAGACACCTATGCTACTTATATGCTGAGTTGGCGATTTATGGCATTATTTTAACGTGACAAAGACGTATCTTCAGATTTAAATTTCTTCCAGAGTAAAATGTTTTCATCTCCAGGTGGTGCACCACCACCCACCATCAGACTCCTTACTTTAGCGCACAGATCTGTATAGCGTTATACGCTGTGTTGCGATTGAATGGATTATTTTTAACTGAAGTTCTTCTCAGATTAAATCTTCCAGATTAAATTTTTTTCGTCTGAGGTGGAGCACCACACCTACCATCAGTTCCTTACTTTACGCGCACAGATCCTATGCACTACTATGCTGAGTGGCGATTAATGGATTATTTTAACTGACAAGACGTTTCTTCTAGATTAATTCTTCCAGATTAAAATGTTTTCATCTGAGGGGAGCACCACACCCACCATCAGCTCCTTACTTTACCGCACAGATCTGTATACGAGTTATACGCTGTGTTGGCGATTTAATGGATTATTTTAACTGAAGAAGTTTCTTCTAGATTAAATTTCTTCCAGATTAAATTTTTTTCGTCTGAGGTGGAGCACCACACCTACCATCAGTTCCTTACTTTACCGCACAGATCCCTATGCTACTTATATGCTGAGTGGCGATTTAATGGGATTATTTAACCGACAAGACAATTTCTTCTAGATTAATTTTTTTTCATCTGAGGTGGAGCACCAACCCACTATCAGCTCCTTACTTACAGCATGATCTGTATACGAGTTATACGCTGAGTTGGCGATTTAATGGGATTATTTTAACTGACAAAAAATTTCTTCTAGATTAAATTCATCTGAGGTGGAGCACCACACCCCACTATCAGCTCCTTACTTTACCGCACAGATCCGTATACGAGTTATACGCTGAGTTGGATTATTTTAACTGACAAAAATTTCTCTTCTAAATTAAATTTCTTTCAGATTAAAATTTCGACTTTCTTTTGACAGATAAATGTTCTCCTAAATTAAATTCTCTTCTCGATAAAATAGAGGAAAATATTATGGAATCATCAACAAAAAAGAAAACCCAAAATAAAAATAATAAAATAAATAAGGGTCCCATCTACCCATCTACGCCATTAAATAAAAATGAGTTTGAAAAATGTATTTAAAAACCATTGAGTTTACAAAAAGTGAGTACCAATTAGGAATGAATAAAAAAATCTTATTCGGCATAAAATAAGACAAAAAGGGTTGACATGCCATAGAAACCAACCAACCAACCAGCAAATCAAATGATATTAAGTTGTTTTTGAAACACCCTGTACTTTAGCAATAATCAATGAACACATATAGCGTACTTGGAAATTAACAGCGTTGAGCCCGGGGGGGCATCCCACAGGCAACACCTGTTTCCTCGATTTAAAGAGGCAGAGTTTATTGCCCAGTGCCTGAGGCGCCCCTTGAAGAGGAATGCCGACAGGATCAACGCAATTTTGCACCCCACCTATGAGCTTCGGTTCGTGGGTGTTCCAACATTAATAGGGCCTTGTGCCTAACCCGTACACGTGGGGTACGTGGTAAATAACGCAATAATTTATGGTGCAGAAATATGAACATGGCATAAATAAATTGGAAAAAATGTTTTGAGTGTCAAGAAAATTCTCATTAGTTTCTGAGAAGCCAATGAATAGAATATTCTAACTCTTGTATCTTTTGCAAAATATGTCGAATCCTTTTCACTAGTTGGTCGTCTTCATTTGTTAAACTGTGTCTAGTGGTGAGATTCCAATTGTAGAGCTCTGGAGTGTGAGTAATCTTCATAGCCATTTCTTCCATGTAACTCAGACCCGGAGTGGTAATACCTGTTAGTATCCCATTGGTTAAATAGATTAAAAAATTGGTTTAAAAGCTTTTTTGTAAATTGAATACCCAATAAGAACAAATAAAACAAAAACGTCTTCGACATAAAATAAGCTAAGGATTGTTGGCATTCTGTAAATCCAACCACCAGCCAACCAACCAACCATCGTCTTCGTTCTCCATATAAAAACGATTCAAGAATCAACATCTCGGAATTCTGGTGTTTGTGAAACGTAATTCACACAGATTTAGTGGGATTATTTTAACTTACAAGAGGTTTCTTCTAGATTCAATTTCTTCGATATCAAAATTCCGATTTTCTTTTGACAGATCAAGTGTTCTTTAGATTATTTTTTTCCGATAAAAAAAGAAAATATTACCGAATCATCAAAGAATTTTAAAGTTAAAAAAAAACAAAGAAAAGTAAGTTAATAATTTGTTGGTAGTCTTCATTTGTTAAACTGTATCTAATGGTGAGATTCACAATTGTAGAAATCTGGCAAGTATGGAGTACCCCTTCATCGCCATAACTCCAGGTCCACTCTGACCGTCAGAGCCCATCTATGGGTTAAATAGACCAACAAATGGGTTTCAAACATATTTTTTGAATTGAATACCCAAGAAGAATAAATAAAAGAAAAACAACTTCGGCATGAAATAACCCAATGATGGACATGCCGTAAAATATTACCAACCAACCAACCAACCAACCATATAAAACGATTCAAGAATTAACATCTAGGAATCCTGGTGTTTGTGAAACGTAATTCAAACAGATTTAATGGGATTATTTTAACTAACAAGAGGTTTTTCTCCTCGATCCAATTCCTTCAAGATTAAAACTTTGAGTTTCTTTGGACAAATCAAATATTTTCCTAAATTAAATTTTGTTTTTGATAGAATAAAGAAAGTATTATGGAATCATCAACAACAACAAAAAAAGAAAATAATCTAATAATTTTCTGGTTGTCTTCATTTGTTAAACTGTATCTAATGATGAGATTCCAATTATAGAGCTCTGGCAAGTGTGGAGTACTCCTTCATCACTATTACTCCCAGGTTCACTCTGACCCGGCGTGGTAGTAGATGTTAGAGTCCCATGGATTAAATAGATAGAAAATGGGTTTAAATGCACGTTTTAATTGAATACCCAACAAGAACAAATAAAACAAAAACGTCTTCGGTATAGAATAAACCAAGGGTTGTTGTTATTCTGTAAAATCCAGCCAACCAACTATCGTCTTCATTCTCCATATAAGATGATTCAGGAATTAACATCTAGGAATTCTGGTGTTTTTGAAACGTAATTCAAACAGATTTAAGGGGATTATTTTAACTGAAAAAAGGTTTCTTCTAGATAAAACTTCTTCGAGATCAAAATTCCGATTTTCTTTTGACAGATCAAATATTCTACTAAATTAATTTTTTTTCGATTAAATAAAGGAAAATATTAAGGAATCATCAACAAAAAAGAAAAAGAAAAAGAAAATAATAGTTAATAATTTGTTGGTCGTCTTCATTGTCAAACTGTATCTAATGGTGAGATTCCAATTGTAGAACTCTGGCGAGTGTGGAGTATACCTTCATCGCCATTACTCCCAGGTTCACTCTGACCTGGAGTGGTAGTATCTGTTAAAGTCTCATCTATGGGTTAAATAGATCAACAAAGGGGTTTAAAAGCATTTTAATTGAATACCCAACAAGAACGAATAAAACAAAAACGTTTTTGGCATAAAAAACCTAAGGATTGTTGGCATTCTGTAAAAAACCCAACCAACCAGCCAGCCAACCAACCATCGTCTTCATTCTCCATATAAAACGATTCAAGAATTAACATCTGAACATTCTGGTTTCGTAAAACATAAATTCACAGATTTAAGGATTATTTTAACTGAAAAGAAATTTATTCTAGATAAAAATTCTTTAAGATTAAAATTTCGAATTGCATTTAACGGATCAAATATTTTCCAGAATTAAATTTCTTTTTCGATGAAATAGAAGAAAATATTATGGGATCATAAAAAAAGAAAAATAATAGTTAATAATGTTCTGGTCGTCTTCATTTATTAAACTGAATCTAATGGTGAGATTCCAAATGCAGAACTCTGGTAAGTGTGGAGTACCCCTTCATCACTATTACTCCCAGGTCCACTCTGACCCGTTAGATCCAATCTATGGATTAAATAGATCAACAAATGAGTTTAAAAACGAATACCAACACGAATGAATAAATGAAAAACATCTTTGGCATAAAATAACCCAAAGATTGACGTGTCGTAAAATATTACCAACCAACCAACCATCGTCTTCATTCTCCATTAAAATGCTTCAATAATTAACATCTGAACATTCTCGTGTTTGTGAAACGTAATGCAAACAGATTTAATGGGATTATTTTATCTGATAAGAGGTTCCTTCTAGATTCAATTTCTTCAAGAACAAAATGTCGAATTACTTTTGACAGATCAAATATTCTACTAAATTCAATTTTTTTCGATAAAATAAAGGAAAATATTATGGAATCATCAACAACAAAAAGAAAAAAAAGAAAGAAATAGGTTAATAATTTGTTGGTAGTCTTCATTTGTTTAAACTGTATTTAGTGGTGAGATTCCAATTGTAGAGCTCTGGAAAGTGTGGAGTACCCCTTCATCCCATAACTCCTAGATCCAACCAGACCCGAGTAGTAGTACCTGTTAGAGTCCCAGAAGTTTAAAAACATGTTTTTTTAATTGAATCGCTAACTAGAATGAATAAAAAAAACGTCTTCGGCATAAAATAACCCAACAAGGAATGACATGCCATAAAATCCACCAACCAAACCATCAAGAATGAATAAACAAAAATACTTCGACATAAAATAACCCAATGGGGACATGCCGTAAAATCAAACAACCAAACCATAAAGAATGAATAAAACAAAAACGTCTTCGCATAAAATAACCCAACAAGGAGTGACATGCCGTAAAATCCAACAAACCTATCCAACAAGAATGAAAAAAACAAAAAAACCAAACAAATGTTACCATTTGAAGAGAGGCAACCATTATTCCATGACGACGCAGTTGAAATCTGTAGTGAAGAAGTGGCTCAAAGAACAGTCAACATGAAAATTTACGGGACTGAGTAACATGTTCTATTCGAAGATGAAAATATAGCTATTGAAAAAAAAACGGTGACTATGTGTAGAGTACCACCTTCATCGACATTACTCACATATCCACTCTGACCTGGAGTGGTAGTACCTGCCTAGAGTTCCATCTATCTGGTCAGATGGATCAACGAATGAGTTTAAAAACGTTTAAAACAACTGAATATCCAACAAGAATCAATAAAGAAGAAAAAAAACGTCTTCGTGCATAAATCAATAACCAGCAAGATGTGTGACATGCCGTATAAAATCATAATAAACCTAACAAGAATGAATAAACAAAAATAACCCAACAAATGTTACCATGCTGTACAATTAAACCACACCAGTAAGGGACTTCATCTATGTATATATTAAAGACAGTATGTGGATGTATGTATTTCCGGATGAAACTACGAAATATAACAATTAACAACAAAGTATATAATATAGATTATTATATATATTATGAAAAGATGACTTACCGTGAATATGGTCACGGTGGTGATGTGAAGTTCATAAAGGTAAGGCACGTGATATAACATCTTGATTAACACAGTGGAGTTAACCCTGAAGATCCTCATGTGAACCGAGTAGGTTATCACTTGACCTATATTAAAATATATATACATAATTAATAAGTCATCCACAGATACATGCTTCGGTTTTTCACGCCTTCCTTGACACAACAACTATC
This sequence comes from Doryteuthis pealeii, assembly GCA_023376005.1. NCBI lineage: Eukaryota > Metazoa > Mollusca > Cephalopoda > Myopsida > Loliginidae > Doryteuthis > Doryteuthis pealeii. The sequence goes on along the minus strand of CM042172.1, from coordinate 14,105,249 downwards.
CTTGGCGAGTGTCGAACTCAGACTGACTGTTTGCCAGCCTGATATATCTTATCCCTCGCCACTCACTGCTGCTGTAGCGGGACTGTTGTTTTAAACTATTATACTAATATTCATATATATATATACATATATATATATATATATATATATATATATATATATATGCTAAATATATGTGCAAAAATTATGAAGATATGATTTTATATTTGAAAATCAAAATATACATAGGAATAGCATTGAAATTCTACTTAAAATATTTTGTAAATGTCAAAAGTAAACACATCAATACACCAAGGATTTTAGTCCCCCTTACATTCTACCAATGCGATGCTGGGTAGTCGCTTCTAGCTCTACATATAAAAACTATCAGGAATTAAACATCTAAACATTCTGTGTTTGTGGAACCACCGGCCTACTAATATTATACGGCCCCACATGATACATTAAGAGGCAAAAATTAACAGGCCGATTGGCCTGATAGTCAATCTGTAGGTTTAGGCTGGAAATGTTAAAAGTATACAAAAATACACAAACTGTGCTCTTCTTCTTCTTTTTTTTCTTCAAAATGTAATATGAAAAGCCAAATTCAACACCATTTGTTAACCATTTTGTAAACACAAATTAATCCTCGAAGAAACTTAAAAAAATCAATATTTTAAATGCAAAAAATTTATGCGTTAATAATTTTACAACATCGCGTCTATGGCGCAAAACAGACCGTATACGTGAGTGATTACAAACATCTGAAAACAATAGAATGCATCACAGCCGTTTATAATTCGTAGATTAGTGAAAGACAAAGTATTTTAATTTTGAAAAGATTTAAATTAAATTAGAATAATGCGACTAAATAATTCTAACGGAATTATTTTATTATTTTCTGTTAAATTTTTAAAGTTACATCCTTTCTGTGTCAAGTTTATAAGTGGCCGGAATTAATTAAAATGTAATTCGGCCTGTTATTTTTTTGCCTCTTAATGTATCATGTGTGGGCCGTATAATATCAGTAGGCCGTGGTGAACGTAATTCAAACGGATTTAATGAGATTATTTTAACGAACAAGAGGGTTTCCTAGATCAATTTTCAAAGAGTGAAATATCGAATTCATTTTATCAAAACAAATATTCTTCTAAATTAAATTCTTTTCGATAAAATAAGAGGAACGTATTAAGGAACCATAAACCAAAAAATCACAGATAATAATGTCGTTTCTCTTCGTGGGAATGAGTCACCGTGTCGTTAGTGGTTATCATTGTTGGACTGCAACACCATTGTAAGTGAGCTTGAACTCCAATTTACGCTATTACATTTACTTTCTTCACCTCTACTGCTCTTTTACAATATACGAGGTCAGTTAAAAAGTAATGCCATTTACCATGTTTAGGGCAGGTATAATTACCAACACAGGAACATGTGTCATACATCAAACAAAACTGTACCTCCTGTGGATCACATCCTACTTCTCGACATAGTCAACGTTCTCTCAATAGAAATGTTCCACACCATCTTTGAATGAGAGAATTTACCCTGCCCGTAAAATCTTGTTGACTTTCTTTGAGCCACTTCTTCACTACAGATAACTCACAGATTTAGCGCCTTCAGGACTATCATCTGTTCTGTCCCATGAAAGACGGTGAGAAGCAAACATTATTCCAGTGACGAGGAAGTGAAATCACAATTAATAATATGTTGTTCTCGTCGTCTCGGAATGAGTCTCCGTGTCGTAGTGGCTATTTGTGGACCGCGACACCATTTTAAGTGAGCTTAACCCAATTGAAACATCCGACCACACCTGCAGTCATCGAGGACCACCCTCCTTAATATTCGTTCAGGAATCCAAGTCATGATGACATAATTCATGAAGAAGAGTTGGTTTAAGTGAATTGACAAAAGAAGGAGATTATGTGGAAATATTTTGTTTGTGGAAAATTAATGTTATTATGTGATTAACTATTGTGATTGGTTTGGTGTGTCTGTTATTGGTTGTTTTGTTTGTTGTGGAAATTGAGATATTTTCATACGTCAGAAAAGAGAAAAAGATTAAAGGATGAATGACGGCTGGGGAAAGATGTCACCACTCGATGTTTACGTTTTCTTTTCTTATTGAGAAAAAAGACACATTGGGGAAGATTCCATAAAAATTAATAATAAAAAAATAAAAATAAAAAAACAAAAATAAAAAAAAACAAAAATCAAACAAATGGTTTCTAATTAATTTTTCTTGCATATCTTTTACGTTTTTTCTATTTGGCAAATTGTGAAGTCTAAAATGAAAAAGAAAAAAATCGAAATTGTCACGTGTTTCTCAGTTATTTTATTCATATTTTACATAACTGTTGATAACGCACACATACATAATTCTAGTTGAACGCGGATTTTGATTTGTAATTCAATGGTATAAGAATAATGGACATTGATTTGAAAAACCACATTAAGTCCTTATAATGATTTAGTACATCCATGATGATAATCCAATATACACTGAACATTCCGGTAAGGAAAAAAACAAACAACTAACTCGTATGAATATACATATATGAATGTTCAGGTAAATACAAAATGTAGTAACATTGTAATAGTTCCAAAGAAATAATTATTGACCGTATTAGTATAATAATCACAAACTTGGTCCTTACGTTTTTCCTATTTGGGCAAACTGTAAAGTCTTAAATCGAAAAAAAAATTTTAAACCCGATAAAGTGTCACGTATTTTCAGGTTAATTTTATTCATATTTTTACACGTAACGTTTGATATACTTACATAATAATTTCTAGTTGAATCAGGATTGCTGATTTACAATTCAATGTATAAGAATAAGTGGGTAGGAGTTTGAAATGCCAACCAAAGTCCTTAAAATGATTAGTTAGCCATGGATACACTAACACTGAAAATTCGGTATGTAAAGACAGCCAACTAACGGCATGAGACATTACACATGAATGTTCAGTACATACAATATGTAATAATATTATAATAGTCCACAATAGTAATAGTTTTAGTATAGTATGTCCGTATAGTATATAAATTCAACACTAAGTCCTTATAATTCATCAGTACATTCATGTACACTAACACTGAATATTCGGTATGTAAAGACAGGCACTAACACGCATAAACATTTACACATGAATGTTCAGTACATACAATATTATATGTATAATAGTTCCACAATAGCTATAGTTTTATATATTATCCACTATAGCTATATGATAACACCAAGTCTTATAATTCATCATACATCATGGATACACTAACACTGAAAAATCGGTATGTAAAAGACAGGCAACTAACACGCATAAAACTTACACATGAATTTTTCAAGTAGTACAATATGTAATAATATTGTAATAGTTCAAAAGTAGTGTAATTTCTATGAGTATGGCGTATAAATATATAATCAACACAACGACCTTATAAGTTTAGTTATCCATGGATACACTAAACACTGAATATTCGTTATAAAGACACAACTAACACGCATAAACGTATGTTCAGTACATACAATATGTAATAATATTATAATAGTTCCACAATAATATAGTTTTATACTATTATCCTAATATGTATGAGATAAGAAAAAACGAGAACTGAAATGAAGCATAAAAACGACCAACCACATCTCCGAACTAAAATTAAACTACGCTCATTAGTTAATGAAAGCAGTCGGAAACATGTCGGGACGACAAGACCATATCTCCCTAATTTTGGTGTTGGCAGAAGGGGACGGGCTATGTGCATTAGTTGAAAATGATGCGTTTGCACAAATGGACAGAAAGAGACAAGAAATAATGAAGGGATTGAAGTTTAGATAATAATGGAATGGAACTTGGCCGGTATGTGGTGATGCAAAGAATTCTGAATGAGGATTCAAGTCAGTTAAGAATACGTATATATATTATTATATATTTATATATAATATATATAATAATAATATAATATATAATATAAACATAAATAAAATTAATAAAGGTTTTACATATCTATTATTTTGGTGACAAAGGAATACTGCCTTGGTACGCCATTCCAGCAAAAGCTGAAACAGTGACCATCTCACACAACCACGCACACGTTTATATATTATATATATATATATATATCATATATACTAGTATATTATATAATATAATGTATAATTACTAGTAGTGACCAAAATACATAACCAAATTTAGTAATTGCCTATGGATTTTTGGAATAGAATTAGATAGGAAGGCATGTAACATAATAGGGGGGAAAAGAGAGAAAGAAAAGGGCCAGGCTTGTAAGAGACGTGTTTAGTTTAGTATGGAAAAATTTTAGGATTAATCTACACAACACCATATAGCATTTTTTTTATTGGTCAAGAACTGTCACATAGCAAAGTTCCAAACTCACTCTCCACTTCTCACCTCTCATTATTTCTTCCACACTTTGCCACATGACAGTTCTAATACAATTCTTCACGACACTTAATACAGGATTTTTTATTTAACTAAACGATACTGAACAACAGAAGCCCCAGCTTCGGTTTAAAATTTGCCACGGGCATAAAAAAACCGCAACATAAGCCAAATGTAGATAAAAAATTACAGCACCATGATCAGAATTCAACAAGGATTCCCCAAGGGAATTAGAGCTGCTTCCCACAATCACCACAATAAGGAACACACTTTACAAGGAGATACATCCAGTCCTTAAGTCTCTATCTTTAAACCATGACATCGTCATTTCACCTTCCGATAAGGGCGGAAGTATCATGGATACTACTCATAATAAGAAAATGATGGATTTACTCCCGGACCATATATGTATATAATCAACACTAGGTCCTTATAATTCATCAGTGCATCATGGATACACTAACACTGAATATTCGGTATGTAAAGACAGGCAACTAACTCGCATAAACATTACACATGAATATGTAATAATATTATAACATTACACATACAATATGTTAATAATATTTATAATAGTTCCACAATAGTATACTTTTATATATTGTCCGTATTAGTATATAATCAATACAGGTCCTTATAATTCCTCAGTGCATTCATAGATAACACTAACACTGAATATTCGGTATATAAAGACAGGCAACTACTCGCATAAACATTAAACATGAATGTTCAGGGCGATACAATATGTAATACATTGTAATAGTTCTAAGTAGTGTAATTTTATAGTATTTGTGCGTATAATATATAATCAACACAATGACCTTATAATGATTAGTTCATCCATGAATAGCACGAACACTTGAATATTCGGTAAGGAAAGACAATCAACTAACTCGCACGAACATTTCACAAAGTAATTGTTCTGGTTCTTTAGTTCTGGTTTGTTTTGTTTTACGGCATATCAACCTCAGTGGGTCATTTAATGCGATAGAAGTTTTTGTAAATTAAATCATCTTAATGGATAATACAATTTTTTTATAAATACATTTTTTCTATTTAACCCATAGATGGGACCCTAACAGGTACTTACCACTCCGGTCAGAGTGGACCAGAGCAGCATGGTGATGAATGGGGTGCTCCACATTCCCCAAAACCACGAAACTGGAACCTCACCATCAGATAGAGTTTAACGTCTTCCCAGGACATGTAGACCCGCAGCCACCGCCTTCTAGCACCCATATGATAAAAAGAGGGTTGGGGCTCTGCCATAAGGGCAATAGGGTTGGAAAAAATCATATAGGTGCTAGGGTTGACGTCACCAGCCGAATTGATAGGAGGGGGGCTCTCAGACCGCCCGTCTAGCCCAAGATAGCCAAAGTGAGTATTGTCATGTCACTGAACTGCCCCATCCACCTGGGCTCTATCCTTAAGCATCACGGGTCGCCACCCACGGCCAACAGGTGGCCCCATTGGGAGTCTTACCCCTCTGCAGAGGTGCAGCGTGCCGACAGGGCGGACAAAGTAATGTTAGTAATACAATACGTAATAATTATTTATAATAGTTCAAATAATATAGTTTTATAGTATTGTACGTATTAGTATATAATCAACACTAGGTCCTTATAGTTCATTAGTGCATCTTTGGATATACTAACACTGGATATTTCGGTAAGTAAAGACATACACTAAATCGTTGAATAATGCATGTATTAATATATTAATAAATACAACATTAACAACAAAATACAACCATATATATGTCCCAAAGAACACACATATACTAATACTTATTCGGTAAATAAAGAAATACAACTAACTCGCGTGAATAATGCATATATTGATATCAAATATACAACATTAACAACAAAACATATGTATGTTCCGAAGAACTAAATTGTGCAATATGTTCCATAAAAAACAAACACTATGCCCTATAAGAACGGCGGTGTACTAGTGTATGTAACCATCTTAGGTCTTTATAATGTATTGTGTGACACCAACACTAAATATTTGGCAAGGAAAGACAAACAACTAACTCACATGAATGTTTAATACATGCAATAGTAATGAGACTTTAATGGTTCCAAAAATAGTTTATAGTATTGTGTACATAATCAACACTGTTTCCTTACAATACAATGGATTCATCATCATCATCATATCGTGCAATTAGGCACAGATATCCATGACAAACTTCTCGCCAACCCTCCCTATCATTAATTGTGCCAGGCAGGTACTCTGAGCAGCATCTAGCATCCTCGCAAAGTTGGTGGGCGGCCCCACATCAGCATGTCCAGGTGTCGGCTTCCATTGGAGAACGTCGCTTATGAGCTCGTCCTTGCTTCTCCAGCAGTGTCCAGCATGACTTGTTCGTCTCACTCTGATGGTTTGTGAGATGAAGGTGCAGTGGCCATACAGCTGCTTCCTCGTGAGGTGCTGTTTCCACGAATTTGTTCAAGACCGCACGCAGGTTCATGTGCAGCTCCCATCTTGCTATTCTTAAGGCACCCTCGTTAGACTGTCCAAGTGGTTATAGCCATACTGCAGTATTATATAACCACAGCTTGGCAAGAATGCCACTTAACTTGTCAGTGAGATCGGATTCCATATGGACTGATAATCTGTTTGCGCCGACCATGCCTTTCCTATTATCTAATTAACATCGCTTTATGTGATGAGATATTACGACCTAGGTTTCGTGAATTGTCCTACTGATTTTAGAGGCTTACGTTGAGTGTGGAATGTCTACAATGGGAAAATAAGAAAATTATAGAGAACAAAAACTGTCCTATAATTCATATAGTACATATTATATGGATACACTAACACTGAACATTCGGTAAGGAAAGAAACAACTAATTCACGTGAGCAATGAACATCTGAATGTTTAATTTACATCGAATGTAACAACAAAATAACATAATACATATGTCCCAAACACGTTAATTGTACAATATATTCCATGGACAAACAACATAAATTTGTTATAAAAGTGTGGGGACCTCTTCATTGCAATTACTCCCACGTCCACTCTGACCCGGAGTGGCAGTACTTGTTAGAGTCCACTATTTGATAAATAGAAGAAGATGCCGTTTAAATATGTTTAAAAATTAACCAAAAATATATCATATCTATCATATATCTATATATCTATCTATATCGGTCCACACATAGCTAGCTATCTATCTATCTCGGTCCATTCATAGCTATCTATCTATCTATGTATCTCGGTCCATTCATAGCTATCTATCTATCGATCTCGATCAATTCTTATCTATTCTATCATCTATCTCGGTCCATTCATAGCTATATATCTATCTATCTATCTCGGTCCATTCATAGCTATCTATTATCGATCTCGATCCATTCCTACTATCTATCTATCTATCTCGTCCATTCATAGCTATCTATGTTAATAGTGTTACCTAATCCAATTTGTCTCGTACTGGGTCTCTTAGTTGATCTGGGAAGAAAGACTTGGCGTCTCCCTGATTTGAACGTAGAAAAAGAAAAAGCACAACGTTGAGAGGAAGACCCAGGACTTAAAAAAGCTTAATGAAAACCAAAATAACTCGGTATAAAAATAATCCAATGGTTGACATGTCCTAAAATCCAACAACCACAACCATAATTCAAGTCTCAAACAAATTAATTGTAAATTATGCAGGTGAACATTTGACATGATTTAGGTGCAGAAATCTGTAGGCGTTGCCATAGCCAATGAAAACAGCCTGCGTGGGCGAAGAGGCGTGTCTACAGAAAAACTGCGTAGGTGTCACGAACAAAGGGCGTGACACCGGGGGTCAGACTACAATAAAAGAAGCCCATGGAATCGGTTAGGGAAACAACGATCAGGTTCGAGATACTTGAAAAGAACTCCCGAAGCTCCACGTTTGTGTAACCCTGCCAACGACTCTCAGCTGTACAGAACCGAGAATAAACATCTCACTTACATTTTCCTAAATACAAGTGTTGTGTTCTTTGACGGGTCCAGTGTGTAACAATAATCCAAGGTTGACATGGTCGTAAAAATCCAACTAACCGACAACCATTCATTCAATGTCCCCAAAAATTAATTGTAAATTCTTCTTTTGTTTGTTTTTTTTGGTTGTTTTACGGCATATCAACCTCAGTGGGTCATTTAATGCCGATAAAGTTTTGAAATAAATCAATTCTTAATGGATAATACAATTTTTTTATATAATACTTTTTTCTATTTAACCCATAGATGGGACCCTAACAGGTACTACCGCTCGGTCAGAAGTAACCAGAGCAAGTGATGAATGGTGCTCCAATTCCCCAACCCTATTGCCCTTATGGCAAGCCCCAACTACTTTTTATCATATGGGTGCTAGAAGGCAGTGGCTGCGGGTCTACATGTCCTGGAATGACGTTAAACTCTATCTGATGGTGAGGTTCCAGTTTTGGAGGTTTGGGGAATGTGGAGCACCCCATTCATCACCATTGCTCCCTGGTTCCACTCTGACCCGGAGTGGTAGTACCTGTTAGGGTCCCATCTATGGGTTAAATAGAAAAAAAGTATTTATAAAAAAATTGTATTATCCATTAAGAATTGATTTATTTCAAAACTTTATCGGCATTAAATGACCCACTGAGGTTGATATGCCGTAAAACAAAACAAAAAAAACAAACAAAAGAAGAATTTACAATTAATTTTTTGGGACATGAATGATGGTTGTCGGTTAGTTGGATTTTACGACATGTCAACCCTTGGATTATTGTTACACACTGGACCCGTCAAAGAACACAAACACTTGTATTTAGGAAAATGTAAGATGAGATGTTTATTCCCTCGGTTCTGTACAGCTGAGAGTCGTTGGCAGGGTTACACAAACGTGGAGCCTTCGGGAGTTCTTTTCAAGTAATCTCGAACCTGATCGTTGTTTCCCTAACCGATCTCCATGGGCTTCTTTTATTGTAGTCTGACCCCCGGTGTCACGCCCCTTTGTTCGTGACACCTACGCAGTTTTTCTGTAGACACGCCTCTTCGCCCACGCAGGCTGTTTTCATTGGCTATGGGCCACGCCTACAGATTTCTGCACCTAAATCATGTCAAATGTTCACCTGCATAATTTACAATTAATTTGTTTGAGACTTGAATTATGGTTGTCGGTTTGTTGGATTTTAGGACATGTCAACCATTGGATTATTTTATACCGAAGTTATTTTGGTTTTATTAAGCTTTTTAAGTCCTGGGTCTTCCTCTCAACGTTGTGCTTTTTCTTTTTCTACGTTCAAATCAGGGAGACGCCAAGTCTTTCTTCCCAGATCAACTAAGAGACCCAGTACGAGACAAATTGGATTAGGTAACACTATTAACATAGATAGCTATGAATGGACCGAGATAGATAGATAGATAGATAGGAATGGATCGAGATCGATAGATAGATAGCTATGAATGGACCGAGATAGATAGATAGATATATAGCTATGAATGGACCGAGATAGATGAATAGATAGATAAGAATTGATCGAGATCGATAGATAGATAGCTATGAATGGACCGAGATACATAGATAGATAGATAGCTATGAATGGACCGAGATAGATAGATAGCTAGCTATGTGTGGACCGATATAGATAGATATATAGATAGATATGATATATTTTTGGTTAATTTTTAAACATATTTAAACGCATCTTCTTCTATTTAACTCATAGATGGGACTCTAACAAGTACTGCCACTCCGGGTCAGAGTGGACGTGGAGTAATTGCAATGAAGAGGTCCCCCACACTTTTATAACAAATTTATGTTGTTTGTCCATGGAATATATTGTACAATTAACCTGTTTGGGACATATGTATTATGTTATTTTGTTGTTACATTTGATGTAAATTAAACATTCAGATGTTCATTGCTCACGTGAATTAGTTGTTTGTCTTTCCTTACCGAATGTTCAGTGTTAGTGTATCCATATAATATGTACTAATGAATTATAAGGAAACAGTTTTTGTTCTCTATAATTTCTTTGTTTCCCCATTGTAGACATCTCCACACTCAACGGTAAGCCTCTAAAATCAGTAGGACAATTCACGAAACCTAGGTCGTAATATCTCATCCACATAAAGCGATGTTAATAGATGAATAGGAAAGGCATGGTCGGCCGCAAACAGATTATCAGTCATATGGAAATCCGATCTCACTGACAAGTTAAAGTGCAATTCTTGCAAGCTGTGGTTATATCAATACTGCAGTATGGCTGTACCACTTGGACACTAACGAGGTGCCTTTAAGAATGAGCAAGATGGGAGCTGCACATGAATGCTGCGTGCGGTCTTGAACAAATCGTGGAAACAGCACCTCACGAGGAAGCAGCTGTATGGCACCTGCACCTCATCTCACAAACCATCAGAGTGAGACGAACAAGTCATGCTGGACACTGCTGGAGAAGCAAGGACGAGCTCATAAGCGACGTTCTCCAATGGAAGCCGACACCTGGACATGCTGATGTGGGCCGCCCACCAACTTTGCGAGGATGCTAGATGCTGCTCAGAGTACCGCCCTGGCACAATTAATGATAGGGAGGGTTGGCGAGAGTTTGTCATGGATATCTGTGCTAATTGCACGATATGATGATGATGATGATCCATTGTATTGTAAGGAAACAGTGTTGATTATGTACACAATACTATAAAACTATATTTTGGAACCATTAAAGTCTCATTACATATTGCATGTATTAAACATTCATGTGAGTTAGTTGTTTGTCTTTCCTTGCCAAATATTTACTGTTGGTGTCACAAATACATTATAAAGACCTAATGATGGTTACATACTAGTACACGCCGTTCTATAGGGCATAGTGTTTGTTTTTATGGAACATATTGCACAATTAGTTCTTCGGAACATACATTATATTTTGTTGTTAATGTTGTATATATTAGATATCAATATATGCATTATTCACGCGAGTTAGTTGTATTTCTTTATTTACCGAAATAAGTATTAGTATATGTGTGTTCTTTGGGACATATATATGGTTGTATTTTGTTGTTAATGTTGTATATATTAAATATTAATACATGCATTATTCACACGATTTAGTTGTATGTCTTTACTTACCGAATATCCAGTGTTAGTATATCCAAAGATGCACTAATGAACTATAAGGACCTAGTGTTGATTATATACTAATACGTACAATACTATAAAACTATATTATTTTGAACTATTATAATATTATTACGTATTGTATATACTGAACATTACTTTGTCCGCCCTGTCGGCACCGACTGCACCTCTGCAGAGGGGTAAGACTCCCCCAATGGGGCCACCTGTTGGCCGTGGGTGGCGACCCGTGATGCTTAAGGATAGAGCCCAGGTGGATGGCAGTTCATGACATGCAATACTCCACTTTGGCCCTATCTTGGGCTAGACGGGCGGTCTGAGAGCCCCCCTCCTATCAATCGGCTGGTGACGTCAAGCCCTAGCACCTATATGATTTTTCCAACCCTATTGCCCTTATGGCAAGCCCCAACCCCTTTTTATCATATGGGTGCTAGAAGGCGGTGGCTGCGGGTCTACATGTCCTGGGAATGACGTTAAACTCTATCTGATGGTGAGGTTCCAGTTCTGGAGGTTTGGGGAATGTGGAGCACCCCATTCATCACCATTGCTTCCTGGTCCACTCTGACCCGGAGTGGTAGTACCTGTTAGGGTCCCATCTATGGGTTAAATAGAAAAATGTATTTATAAAAAAATTGTATTATCCATTAAGAATTGATTTATTTCAAAACTTTATCGGCATTAAATGACCCACTGAGGTTGATATGCCGTAAAACAAAACAAACCAGAACTAAGAACCAGAACAATTACTTTGTGAAATGTTCGTGCGAGTTAGTTGATTGTCTTTCCTTACCGAATATTCAATGTTAGTGTATCCATGGATGAACTAATACATTATAAGGTCCTTGTGTTGATTATATACTTATACGCACAATACTATAAAATTACACTACTTTAGAACTATTACAATGTTATTACATATTGTATCCACTGAACATTCATGTTTAATGTTTATGCGAGTTAGTTGCCTGTCTTTACATACCGAATATTCAGTGTTAGTGTATCTATGAATGCACTGATGAATTATAAGGACCTAGTATTGATTATATACTAATACGGACAATACTATAAAAGTATACTATTGTGGAACTATTATAATATTATTACATATTGTATGTGTAATGTTATAATATTATTACATATTCATGTGTAATGTTTATGCGAGTTAGTTGCCTGTCTTTACATACCGAATATTCAGTGTTAGTGTATCCATGAATGCACTGATGAATTATAAGGACCTAGTGTTGATTATATACATATATGGTCCGGGAGTAAATCCATCATTTTCTTATTATAGGACGTAGTATCCATGATACCTTCCGCCCTTATCGGAAGGTGAAATGACGATGTCATGGTTTAAAGATAGAGACTTTAAGGACTGGATGTATCTCCTTGGTAAAGTGTGTTCCTTATTGTGGTGATTGTGGGAAGCAGCTCTAATTCCTTGGGTGAATCCCTTGTTGAATTCTGAATCATGGTGCCTGTAATTTTTATCTACAATTTGGCTTATGTTGCGGTTTTTTTATGCCCGTGGCAAATTTTAAACCGAAGCTGAGGGCTTCTGTTTCAGTATCGTTTAGTTAAATAAACAAAAATCCTGTATTAAGTGTGTGAAGAATTGTATTAAGAACTGTCATGTGGCAAAGTGTGGAAGAATAATAATGAGAGGTGAAAGTGGAGAGTGAGTTTGGAACTTTGCTATGTGACAGTTCTTGACCAATAAAAAAAATGCTATATGGTGTTGTGTAGATTAATCCTAAAATATTTCCATACTAAACTACACGTCTCTTACAAGCCTGGCCCTTTTCTTTCTCTCTTTTCCCCTATTATGTTACATGCCTTCCTATCTAATTCTTCCAAAAATCCATAGGCAAATTACTAAATTTGGTTATGTATTTTTCACTAACTACGTAATTATACATTATATATATATATATATATATATATATATATATATATATATTATATATATATATATGTGTGTGTGTGAGATGGTCACTGTTTCAGCTTTTGCTGGAATGGCGTACCAAAGGCAGTATTCCTTTGTCACCAAATAAATAGATATGTAAAACCTTTATTATTATTATATTATATTATATTATATTATATTATATATATATATATATATATATATATATATATATATATATATTCTTAACTGACTTGAATCCTCATTCAGAATTCTTTGCATCACCACATACCGGCCAAGTTCCATTCCATTATTATCTAAACTTCAATCCCTTCATTCATTTCTTGTCTCTTTCTGTCCATTTGTGCAAAACATCATTTTCAACTAATGCAATAGCCCGTCCCCTTCTGCCAACACCAAAAATTAAGGGAGATATGGTCTTGTCGTCCGACATGTTTCCGACCGCTTTCATTAACTAATGAGCGTAGTTTAATTTTTAGTTTCGAGATGTGGTTGTCGTTTTTATGCTTCATTTCAGTTCTCGTTTTCTTCTCATACATATATGGATAATAGTATAAAACTATATTATTGTGGAACTATTATAATATTATTACATATTGTATGTACTGAACATCCATGTGTAATGTTTATGCGTGTTAGTTGCCTGTCTTTATATACCGAATATTCAGTGTTAGTGTATCCATGGATAAACTAATACATTATAAGGTCCTTGTGTTGATTATATATTTATACGCACAATACTATAAAATTACACTACTTTGGAACTATTACAATATTATTACATATTGTATCCACTGAAAATTCATGTGTAATGTTTATGCGTGTTAGTTGCCTGTCTTTACATACCGAATTTTCAGTGTTAGTGTATCCATGAATGTACTGATGAATTATAAGGACTTGGTGTTGATCATATAGCTATATGGATAATACTATAAAACTATACTATTGTGGAACTATTATAATATTACATATTGTATGTACTGAACATTCATGTGTAATGTTTATGCGTGTTAGTTGCCTGTCTTTACATACCGAATATTCAGTGTTAGTGTATCCATGAATGTACTGATGAATTATAAGGACTTAGTGTTGATTATATACTAATACGGACAATACTATAAAACTATACTATTGTGGAACTATTATAATATTATTACATATTGTATGTACTGAACATTCATGTGTAATGTTCATGCCAGTTAGTTGCCTGTCTTTACATACCGAATTTCAGTGTTAGTGTATCCATGGATAAACTAATACATTTTAAGGACTTTGTGTGGCATTCAAACTCCTACCCACTATTCTTATACCATTGAATTGTAAATCAGAATCCTGATTCAACTAGAAATTATTTATGTAAGTAATATCAAACGTTATGTAAAAATATGAATAAATTAACCTGAAAAATACGTGACACTTTATCGGTTTAAAATTTTTTTTTCGATTTTAGACTTTACAATTTGCCAAATAGAAAAACGTAAGGACCAAGTTTTGATTATATACTAATACGCACAATAATATTCTTTGGAACTATTACAATGTTACTACATTTTGTATTTACTGAACATTCATATATGTAATTCATACGAGTTAGTTGTTTGTTTTTCCTTACCGAATGTTCAGTGTTATTGTATTCATGGATGTACTAAATCATTATAAGGACTTAATGTGGTTTTCAAATCAATGTCCATTATTCTTATACCATTGAATTACAAATCAAAATCCGCGTTCAACTAGAAATTATGTATGTGTGCGTTATCAACAGTTATGTAAAATATGAATAAAATAAACTGAGAAACACGTGACAATTTATCGATTTTTTTCTTTTTTCCATTTTAGACTTCACAATTTGCCAAATAGAAAAAACGTAAAAGATATGCAAGAAAAATTACTTAGAAAACCATTTGTTTGATTTTTGTTTTTTTTATTTTTGTTTTTTATTTTTATTTTTTTATTATTAATTTTTATGGAATCTTCCCCAATGTGTCTTTTCTTCTCAATAAGAAAAGAAAACGTAAACATCGCTGGTGACATCTTTCCCCAGCCGTCATTCATCCTTTAAGTCTTTTTCTCTTTTCTGACGTATGAAAATATCTCAATTTCCCAACAAACAAAACAACCAATAAACAGACACACCAACAATCCAATAGATTAATCACAATAAAAAAACATTAATTTTCCACAAACAAAATATTTCCAACATAATCTCCTTCTTTTTCAATTCACTTAAACCAACTCTTCTTCATGAATTATGTCATCATGACTTGGATTCCTGAACGAATATTAAGGGGTGGTCCTCGATGACTGCAGGTGTGGTCGGGTTTCAAATTGGAGTTCAAGCTCACTTAAAATGGTGTCGCGGTCCAACACAATAGCCACTACGACACGGAGACTCATCCGAGACGACGAGAAACAACATATTATTAATTGTGATTTCACTTCCTCGTCACTGGAATAATGTTTGCTTCTCAAACCGTCTTTCATGGGACAGAACAGATGATAGTCTGAAGGCGCTAAATCTGGTGAGTTATCTGTAGTGAAGAAGTGGCTCAAAGAACAGTCAACAGAATTTTACGGGGCAGGGGTAAATTCTCTCATTCAAAGGTGGAACATTTCTATTGAGAGAACGTTGACTATGTCGAGAAGTAAGGATGTGATCCACAGAGGACGAGTTTTGTTTTGATGTATGACACATGTTCCTGTGTTGGTAATTATACCTGCCCTAAACATGGTAAATGGCATTACTTTTTAACTGACCCTCGTATATTGTAAAAGAGCAGTAGAGGTGAAGAAAGTAAATGTAATAGCGTAAATTGGAGTTCAAGCTCACTTACAATGGTGTTGCAGTCCAACACGATAACCACTACGACACGGTGACTCATTCCCACGAAGAGAAACGACAAATTATTATCTGTGATTTTTTGGTTTATGGTTCCTTAATACGTTCCTCTATTTTATCGAAAAGAAATTTAATTTAGAAGAATATTTGTTTTGATAAAATGAATTCGATATTTCACTCTTTGAAAATTGGATCTAGGGAAACCCTCTTGTCGGTTAAAATAATCTCATTAAATCCGTTTGAATTACGTTCCACCACGGCCTACTGATATTATACGGCCCCACATGATACATTAAGAGGCAAAAAATAACAGGCCGAATTACATTTTAATTAATTCCGGGCCACTTATAAACTTGACACAGAAAGGGATGTAACTTTAAAAATTTAACAGAAAATAATAAAATAATTCCGTTAGAATTTATTAGTCATTATTCTAATTTAATTTAAATGCTTTTCAAAATTAAAATACTTTGTCTTTCACTAATCTACGAATTATAAACGGCTGTGATTTACCTTGTTTTTATGCTTTTCAATCACGTATACGGTCTGTTTTGCCTTATAGACGCGAGTTTGGTAAAATTATTAACGCATAATTTTTTGCATTTAAATATTGATTTTTTAAAGTTTTTCGCGATAATTTGTTTACAAAAATGGTTAACAAATGTGTTGAATTTGGCTTTTCATATTACATTTCTGAAGAAAAAAAAAGAAGAAAACAGTTTGTGTATTTTTGTATACTTTTAACATTTTCCAGCCTAAACCTACAGATTGACTATCAGGCCAATCGGCCTGTTAATTTTTGCCTCTTAATGTATCATGTGGGGCCGTATAATATTAGTAGGCCGTGGTTCCACAAACACCAGAATGTTTAGATGTTAATTCCTGAATAGTTTTATATGTAGAGCTAGAAGCGACTACCCAGCATCGCATTGGTAGAATGTAAGGGGGACTAAAATCCTTGGTGTATTGATGTGTTTACTTTTGACATTTACAAATATTTTTAAGTAGAATTTCAATGCTATTCCTATGTATATTTTGATTTTCAAATATAAATCATATCTTCATAATTTTTGCACATATTTTAGCATATATATATATATATATATATATATATATATATATATATATATATATATATATATATATAATAGTTTAAAAACAACAGTCCCGCTACAGCAGCAGTGAGTGGCCGAGGGGATAAGATATATCAGGCTGGCAAACAGTCAGTCTGAGTTCGACACTCGCCAAGGATAGTTGTTGTGTCAAGAGGCGTGAAAAACCGAAGCATGTATCTGTGGATGACTTATTAATTATGTATATATATTTTAATATAGGTCCAAGTGATAACCTACTCGAGTTTCACCATGAGGATCTTCAGGGTTAACTCCACTGTGTAAATCAAGATGTTATATCACTGCCTTACCTTTATGAACTTCACATCAACCACCGTGACCATATTCACCGGTAAGTCATCTTTTCCATAATATATATATATATATATACTTTGTTGTTAATTGTTTTATTTTCGTAGTTTCATCCGGAAATACATACATCCACACTAACTGTCTTTAATATATACATAGATGAAGTCCCTTACTGGTTGGTTTAATTGTACAGCATGGTAACATTTGTTGGGTTATTTTCGTTTTATTCATTCTTGTTGGTTTATTGGATTTTACGGCATGTCACTCATTGCTGGGTTATTTTATGCCGAAGACGTTTTTTCTTTTATTGATTCTTGTTGGATATTCAGTTTTTTAAACGTTTTTAAACTCATTCGTTGATCCATCTGACCCATAGATGGAACTCTAGCAGGTACTACCACTCCAGGTCAGAGTGGATATGTGAGTAATGTCGATGAAGGGGTACTCTACACATAGTCACCGTTTTTTTTTCAATAGCTATATTTCATCTTCGAATGAGAACATGTATCTCAGTCCCGTAAAATTTTCTTGATTGTTCTTTGAGCCACTTCTTCACTACAGATTTCACTGCGTCGTCAGTGGAATAATGGTTGCCTCTCTTCAAATGGTAACATTTGTTTGGTTATTTTTGTTTTATTCATTCTTGTTGGATAGGTTTGTTGGATTTTACGGCATGTCACTCCTTGTTGGGTTATTTTATGCCGAAGACGTTTTTGTTTTATTCATTCTTTATGGTTTGGTTGTTTGATTTTACGGCATGTCAACCCATTGGGTTATTTTATGTCGAAGATATTTTTGTTTTATTCATTCTTGATGGTTTGGTTGGTGGGATTTTATGGCATGTCATTCCTTGTTGGGTTATTTTATGCCGAAGACGTTTTTTTTTATTCATTCTAGTTAGCGATTCAATTAAAAAAAACATGTTTTTAAACTTCTGGGACTCTAACAGGTACTACTACTCCGGGTCTGGTTGGATCTAGGAGTTATGGGGATGAAGGGGTACTCCACACTTTCCAGAGCTCTACAATTGGAATCTCACCACTAAATACAGTTTAACAAATGAAGACTACCAACAAATTATTAACCTATTTTCTTTCTTTTTTTTCTTTTGTTGTTGATGATTCCATAATATTTTCCTTTATTTTATCGAAAATAAAATTGAATTTAGAAGAATATTTGATCTGTCAAAAGTAATTCGACATTTTGTTCTTGAAGAAATTGAATCTAGAAGGAACCTCTTATCAGATAAAATAATCCCATTAAATCTGTTTGCATTACGTTTCACAAACACGAGAATGTTCAGATGTTAATTATTGAAGCATTTTAAATGGAGAATGAAGACGATGGTTGGTTGGTTGGTAATATTTTACGACACGTCAATCTTTGGGTTATTTTATGCCAAAGATGTTTTTCATTTATTCATTCGTGTTGGGTATTCGTTTTTTAAACTCATTTGTTGATCTATTTAATCCATAGATTGGACTCTAACGGGTCAGAGTGGACCTGGGAGTAATAGTGATGAAGGGGTACTCCACACTTACCAGAGTTCTGCATTTGGAATCTCACCATTAGATTCAGTTTAATAAATGAAGACGACCAGAACATTATTAACTATTATTTTCTTTTTTTTATGATCCCATAATATTTTCTTCTATTTCATCGAAAAGAAAATTTAATTCTGGAAAATATTTGATCCGTTAAATGCAATTCGAAATTTTAATCTTAAAGAATTTTTATCTAGAATAAATTTCTTTTCAGTTAAAATAATCCCTTAAATCTGTGAATTATGTTTTACGAAACCAGAATGTTCAGATGTTAATTCTTGAATCGTTTTATATGGAGAATGAAGACGATGGTTGGTTGGCTGGCTGGTTGGTTGGGTTTTTACAGAATGCCAACAATCCTTAGGTTATTTTATGCCAAAAACGTTTTTGTTTTATTCGTTCTTGTTGGGTATTCAATTAAAATGCTTTTAAACCCCTTTGTTGATCTATTTAACCCATAGATGAGACTTTAACAGATACTACCACTCCGGGTCAGAGTGAACCTGGGAGTAATGGCGATGAAGGTATACTCCACACTTGCCAGAGTTCTACAATTGGAATCTCACCATTAGATACAGTTTGAAAATGAAGACGACCAACAAATTATTAACTATTATTTTCTTTTTCTTTTTCGTTTTTCCTTAATATTTTAAATCGAAAAAAAAAAATTAATTTAGGAGAATATTTGATCTGTCAAAAGAAAATCGGAATTTTGATCTCGAAGAAATTTTATCTAGAAGAAACCTTTTGTCAGTTAAAATAATCCCATTACATCTGTTTGAATTACGTTTCACAATCACCAGGATTCCTAGATGTTGATTCTTGAATCGTTTTATATGGAGAATGAGGACGATAGTTGGTTGGTTGGTTGGTTGGTTGGATTTTACAGAATAACAACAACCCTTGGTTTATTCTATACCGAAGACGTTTTTGTTTTATTTGTTCTTGTTGGGTATTCAATTAAAACGTGCATTTAAACCCATTTTCTATCTATTTAATCCATGGGACTCTAACATCTACTACCACGCCGGGTCAGAGTGAACCTGGGAGTAATAGTGATGAAGGAATACTCCACACTTGCCAGAGCTCTACAATTGGAATCTCATCATTAGATACAGTTTAACAAATGAAGACAACCAGAAAATTATTAGATTATTTTCTTTTTTTGTTGTTGTTGATGATTCCATAATACTTTCTTTATTCTATCAAAAACAAAATTTAATTTAGGAAAATATTTGATTTGTCCAAAGAAACTCAAAGTTTTAATCTTGAAGGAATTGGATCGAGGAGAAAAACCTCTTGTTAGTTAAAATAATCCCATTAAATCTGTTTGAATTACGTTTCACAAACACCAGGATTCCTAGATGTTAATTCTTGAATCGTTTTATATGGTTGGTTGGTTGGTTGGTTGGTTGGTAATATTTTACGGCATGTCCATCATTGGGTTATTTCATGCCGAAGTTGTTTTTCTTTTATTTATTCTTGTTGGGTATTCAATTTAAAAAAATATGTTTGAAACCCATTTGTTGGTCTATTTAACCCATAGGTGGGGCTCTGACGGGTCAGAGTGGACCTGGGAGTTATGGCGATGAAGGGGTACTCCATACTTGCCAGATTTCTACAATTTGAATCTCACCATTAGATACAGTTTAACAAATGAAGACTACCAACAAATTATTAACTTACTTTTTTTTTTGTTTTTTTTTAACTTTAAAATTCTTTGATGATTCGGTAATATTTTCCTTTGTTTTATCGGAAAAAAATAATCTAAAGAACACTTGATCTGTCAAAAGAAAATCGGAATTTTGATATCGAAGAAATTGAATCTAGAAGAAACCTCTTGTAAGTTAAAATAATCCCACTAAATCTGTGTGAATTACGTTTCACAAACTCCAGAATTCCGAGATGTTGATTCTTGAATCGTTTTATATGGAGAACGAAGACGATGGTTGGTTGGTTGGCTGGTTGGTTGGATTTTACAGAATGCCAACAATCCTTAGCTTATTTTATGTCGAAGACGTTTTTGTTTTATTTGTTCTTATTGGGTATTCAATTTACAAAAAAAGCTTTTAAACCAATTTTTTAATCTATTTAACCAATGGGATACTAACAGGTATTACCACTCCGGGTCTGAGTTTACATGGAAGAAATGGCTATGAAGAGTTACTCCACACTCCACAGAGCTCTACAATTGGAATCTCACCACTAGACACAGTTTAACAAATGAAGACGACCAACTAGTGAAAAAGGATTCGACATATTTGCAAAAGATACAAGAGTTAGGAATATTCTATTCAATTGGCTTCTCAGAAACTAATGAGAATTTTTCTTGACACTCAAAACATTTTTTCCAATTTATTTATGCCATGTTCATATTTCTGCACCCATAAATTATTGCGTTATTTACCACGTACCCCACGTGTACGGGTTAGGCACAAGGCCCTATTAATGTTGGACCACCCACGAACCGAAGCTCATAGGTGGCGGTGCAAAATTGCGTTGATCCTGTCGGCATTCCTCTTCAAGGGGGCGCCTCAGGCACTGGGCAATAAACTCTGCCTCTTTAAATCGAGGAAACAGGTGTTGCCTGTGGGATGCCCCCCCGGGCTCAACGCTGTTAATTTCCAAGTACGCTATATGTGTTCATTGATTATTGCTAAAGTACAGGGTGTTTCAAAAAACAACTTAATATCATTTGATTTGGCTGGTTGGTTGGTTGGTTTCTATGGCATGTCAACCCTTTTTGTCTTATTTTATGCCGAATAAGATTTTTTTATTCATTCCTAATTGGTACTCACTTTTGTTAAACTCAATGGTTTTTAAATACATTTTTCAAACTCATTTTTCTATTTAATGCGTAGATGGGGTAGATGGGACCCTTATTTATTTATTATTTTTATTTTTTGGTTTTCTTTTTTGTTGATGATTCCATAATATTTTCCTCTATTTTATCGAGAAGAGAATTTAATTTAGGAGAACATTTGATCTGTCAAAAGAAAGTCGAAATTTTAATCTGAAAGAAATTTAATTTAGAAGAAACTTTTTGTCAGTTAAAATAATCCAACTCAGCGTATAACTCGTATACGGATCTGTGCGGTAAAGTAAGGAGCTGATAGTGGGTGTGGTGCTCCACCTCAGATGAAAAAAATTTAATCTAGAAGAAATTTTTTGTCAGTTAAAATAATCCCATTAAATCGCCAACTCAGCGTATAACTCGTATACAGATCAGTGCTGTAAAGTAAGGAGCTGATAGTGGGTGTGGTGCTCCACCTCAGATGAAAAAAAATTAATCTAGAAGAAACTTCTTGTCGGTTAAAATAATCCCATTAAATCGCCAACTCAGCATATAAGTAGCATAGGGATCTGTGCGGTAAAGTAAGGAACTGATGGTAGGTGTGGTGCTCCACCTCAGACGAAAAAAATTTAATCTGGAAGAAATTTAATCTAGAAGAAACTTCTTCAGTTAAAATAATCCCATTAAATCGCCAACACAGCGTATAACTCGTATACAGATCTGTGCGGTAAAGTAAGGAGCTGATGGTGGGTGTGGTGCTCCACCTCAGATGAAAACATTTTAATCTGGAAGAAATTTAATCTAGAAGAAACGTCTTGTCAGTTAAAATAATCCCATTAAATCGCCAACTCAGCATATAAGTAGCATAGGGATCTGTGCGGTAAAGTAAGGAACTGATGGTAGGTGTGGTGCTCCACCTCAGACGAAAAAAATTTAATCTGGAAGAAATTTAATCTAGAAGAAACTTCTTCAGTTAAAATAATCCCATTAAATCGCCAACACAGCGTATAACTCGTATACAGATCTGTGCGCTAAAGTAAGGAGCTGATGGTGGGTGTGGTGCTCCACCTCAGATGAAAACATTTTAATCTGGAAGAAATTTAATCTAGAAGAAACGTCTTGTCAGTTAAAATAATCCCATTAAATCGCCAACTCAGCATATAAGTAGCATAGGGGTCTGTGCAGTAAAGTAAAGAGCTGATAGTAGGTGTGGTGCACCATCTCAGATGCAAAAACAATCCCCAACCAATTATTGTTATATACACCTTGACATCAGTTATATAATGAGGAGAAATGAGAGGAGATGATATGGATACTTACTTGTTCTATCTGTTCATATTGTTTTCCTGGTCACGTTAAGCCCTAGCACCTATATGATTGCCCTTATGGCAAACCCCATCCCTTATCATATGGGTACTAGAAGGCCATGGCTGAGCGTATTCATGTCCTGGGAATGACGTTAAACTCTATCTGAAGGTGATATTCCAGTTCTGGAGGTTTGGGCAATATGGAGCACCCCTTCATCACCATGGTTCCTTGGTTCACTCTGGACCGGAGGGGTCGTACTTGTTAGGGTCCTATCTATGATTTAAATAGAAAAATGTGTTTAAAAATAGAGTATCCATTAAGAATGAATTTTATTTCAAAACTTTATCGGCATTACTGAGGTTAATATGCCGTAAAACAAACCAAACCAAGCCATATCATCTTGTTCTCACTTCGTCGCTACCATCTACTTCTGGGCTGACTTCTTCTTTCTTATGGGCTGGGTGTCTGTTCATTTCTTTGTTGGAATAATTAAGCAAACCTTACTTGTTTTTCATATTCTTTATTAAAACCCACTGCCCAAAAGAGTTTTCTACCGTGCGGTGAGAAGTCGGCATCATATGAGCGAAGAACCCCTACGTCTGCTCCTTCCGACTAACGGCCAAAATCTGACTAAGTTAATTAGTGTGTTATATACCCGTTAATCTGCTGGGTATATAATGGTGAGAGAGTAGAGAGATGAGGACAGAAGATGATGATGGTCTCATACTTGTTCTACTTGTTCTTACTTCATCGCTGCCATCTTCTTCTGGGCTGACTTCTTTCTTCTTGGCTGGGTGTGTGCTCATTTCTTTGTTGGAATAGTTAAGCAAGACTTAATTATTTTTCTTACTCTTTATTAAAAAAAACCCCAAAGCTCAAAAGGGTTTTCTACCGCGGTGAGAAATTAGCATCTTGGGAGCAAAGGACGCTACCATCTTCTTCTGGGCTGACTCTTCTTTCTTCTGGGCTGGGTGTCTATTCATTTCTTT
This sequence comes from Doryteuthis pealeii, assembly GCA_023376005.1. NCBI lineage: Eukaryota > Metazoa > Mollusca > Cephalopoda > Myopsida > Loliginidae > Doryteuthis > Doryteuthis pealeii. The sequence continues at coordinate 14,080,956 of CM042172.1, read as the reverse complement.
GTTGAAATGATTAAGCTAGACTTGTTTTTCATATTCTTTATTAAAAAATCCCACATCTCAAAAGGATTTTCTACCGCGGTGAGAAGCTGGCATCTTGGAAGCAAAGGACCCCTACGTCTGCTCTTTTCAGCTAAAGGCCAAAATCTAACTAACGTGACCAGTTCCCGTTCTCACGCCTTCCCATTGGTGGAAATCGTGGGGGGTCAAATAAAGGTCATTTAAGTGTTTATTGTATATCTAGTGTATATGCATTTGTTTTTGTTCAAAATATAAGATTTCAATATAGAATTCCTTAGTGTCATATTAAAATGTGAAGTGAAATGTATTGTCAATCTTCTTATCACTTTTCTGCCAAGAAAGCCGATATTAAAAACTTAATTAAGTCACATTGTAAATAGAATTACTAATAAACTTATATATGACAACTACAGTAAAGTAGAGCTTAACAAAAAGCCAGATATTTGATTTCTTTCTTTTGGTATCAAAAAAAAAAAAAGAAGAGGCAACAACTACACTCACACGTCATCAGTCTGTCCATCTTTCTAGCTCTGTCGATTCCCCTTTATCACTAGATATATTTTACCAACCCCTCCGCATGAGCAGGATGAGACACAAGGTCAACTTTTTTAAGCTGAGTTTAACAGGTTTGAATTCAGAGTTTTCCTTTTCTTACCTACCGCAGGTTAAAGAAACCAGTCTGCCCTAATATTTATTCATAGCTGGAGGCAGAGTAGTTGGATACATACCTTCTTCATGTGTATTAGCGTTGTGTGAAATGCAAAGAGCTTCATCTAGGATTTGAATTTGGGTCGACGAATCCATTTCCTACGACTCTAAGCATTACACTACGCAACTACAGGAATAATGGTTAGTGTCTATGTTCTACAGGAATAATTGTTACTGTCTATCTTCTACTATTGTCTATCTACAGGAATAATTGTTATTGTCTTTCTTTTATAGGAATAATTGTTATTGTACTCATACTATTGTAGAATAATTGTTTGTCTATCTTCTACAGGAATAATTGTTAATGTCTATCTTCTACAGGAATAATTGTTATTGTCTATCTTCTACAAGAATAATTGTTATTGTCTATCTTCTACAGGAATAATTGTTATTGTCTATCTTCTACAGGAATAATTGTTATTGTCTATCTACATTGGAATAATTGTTATTGTCTTTCTTTATAGGAATAATTGTTATTGTCTATGTTCTACAAGAATAATTGTATTGTCTATGTTCTACAAGAATAATTGTTATTGTCTATCTTCTACAAGAATAATTGTTATTGTCTATCTTCTCAACTAAATTGTTATTGATAATTGTTATTGTCTATCTTCTACAAGAATAATTGTTATTGTCTATTTTCCCCGGGAATAATTGCTTAAGAGAAGACAGACTTTGGCATTAAATAACCCAATAAGTGTTGATATCCTATAAAAACAACCAACCAACCAACCAACCAGCCAACCGATTCACCAACCAAGGTACAATTATATAAAGAATTCCTGTAGAACAGATAGATCTATAGATTTTCTAAAAAAGGAAAAGTGTAGAGAGCCAATTTTCTGAGTTCCAAGTAAAAAGGATTTTCTGGCAAAAATCCTCTTGAGTGAATCTTCGTTTTATTGATATTGATAACAAATCAATAAATAGCACTTTCCAAAGAAATGATCATAACAAAAAATGCTTACGTTTCTGACATCATTTTTTTTGCTTCTTTTTATTTCTTTTTTCTTTTTCTTGTGTCTTCATTTCTAGCTTCTTTCTTTCTTTCTTTCTTTCTTGCCTACTTTTCCTTCGTTCCCTTATTTATCTACACATTTCTTTCTTTCTTTCTTTCTTTTCCGTACCTACTTTTCCTTCGTTCTTGACATCATTTTTTCTTCTTTTATTTCTTTTTCTTCTGTCTTTTCTTTCTTTCTTTCTTTCTTTCTTCTTTCTTTGCCTACTTTTCCTTCGTTCCTTTATTTGTCTATGAATTTCTTTCGTTCTTTCTTTCTTTCTTCTTCTTTGCCTACTTTTCCTTCGTTCCTTTATTTGTCTATGAATTTCTTTCGTTCTTTCTTTCTTTCTTTCTTTGGCTACTTTTCCTTCGTTCCCTTATTTGTCTACAGATTTCTTTCTTTCTTTCTTTGCCTAGTTTTTCTTCGGTCCTTTATCTGTCTATAAATTTCTTGCTTTCTTTTTCTTTCTTTTTTTCTTTCTTTCTTTCTTTCTTCTTTCTTTCTTTGCCTACTTTTTCCTTCGTTCCTTATTTGTCTACAAATTTCTTTCTTTCTTCTTCTTTCTTTCTTTCTTTCTTTGCCTACTTTTCCTTCGTTCCTTTATTTGTCTATAAATTTCTTTCTTTCTTTCTTTCTTCTTTCTTTCTTTCTTTCTTTGCCTACTTTCCTCGTTCCTTTATTTGTCTATAAATTTCTTTCTTTCTTTCTTTCGTTCTTTCTTCTTTCTTTCTTTCTTTTTTTCTTCTTTCTTTTTCTTTCTTTTCTTTTCTTTCTTTCTTTCTTTCTTTCTTTGCCTACTTTTCCTTCGTTCCTTATTTGTCTATAAAATTCTTTTTTCTTTCTTCTTTTTTTCTTTCTTTTTTGCCTAATTTTCCTTCGTTCCTTTATTTGTCTACAAATTTCTTTCTTGTCTCTCTTCTTTGCTAGTTTTCCTTCGTTCCTTTATTCGTCCATACAATTTCTTTCTTTCTTTCCCTCCCTTCTTTACTTCTTTCTTTCTTCTCTTTCTTTCTCTTCTCTTGCCTACTTTTCCTTCGTTTCCTATTTGTCTACAAATCTTTCTCTTTTCTTTCTTTTTCTTCTTTCTTTCTTTGCCTACTTTTCCTTCGTTCTTTTATTTGTCTATAAATTTCTTTCTTTCTTTTTTTTCTTTCTTTTTCCTACCTACTTTTCCTTCGTTCCTGACATCATTTTTTTCTTCTTTTATTTCTTTTTCTTGTGTCTTCATTTCTTTCTTTCTTCTTTCCATATCTGTCTACTTTCTTTTCTTTTTCTTGTCCCTTCATTCTAACTTCTTTCTTTCTTTCTTTCTTTCTTTCTTTATGCCTTGCTTTGCCTTTACTTTGCCGTTCGCCTTCATTTTATTGCATCTTTCTTTTTTTCTTTGTTTTCTTTCTTTTCCGCTTTTCAATTCTTAATTTCCTTCTTTCATCTTCTTTTCTTTTCCTTTATTTTTCTTCTTTCTCTCTTTTACTTTTCTTTCTAATCTCTTTACTTTCTTTCTTTCTTCCTTTCTTTCGTTTTTGGTTTATTTCCATTCTAAATCTTTCATTTTTTCTCTCTCTTTTTCCTTCTTTAGCTTTCTCTGGATTTTATTTTAACTCTTCTTCTTCTTCTTTCTTTCTTTCTTTCTTTCTTTTTGTTTCCAATTCCTTTCTTTCTTTTTATTTCTTTCTTTCTTTCTTCGCTTCCTTACTTTCTTCTCTTTCTTTCTTTTCAATTCTTTCTTTCTTTTTTGCTTTCCAATTCTTTCTTTTTTCTTTCTTCTTTTTGTTTCCAATTCTTTGTTTGCATCTTACTTTCTTTTTTCTTTCTTTCTTTCTTTCTTTCTTTCTCTTTCTTTCTTTCTCTTCTTTTGCCAATTTTTTACTTTTTTCTTTCTTTCTTTCCCTTTCTTTCTTTCTTTCTTCTTTCTTTTGTTTCCCATTCTTTCTTTCTTCCTTCTTTCTTATCTTTCTTCTTGTTTCCACATTCTTTGCTCGAAGACGCTGCTCACCCCCTATCTCATACTCCTCAAGCTCTATGAAGTCCACTAATCTCAATACAATCTGATCGATCCTCCATTCTCATCACTCTCTCTCTCTCGTATTCTTTCTATCTGCCTCTATCTGTCTCTCTTTAAAACCGTGCTTTCATCAGCACCTCATTCCTTCTTATAATTATTTTGCTTTACATTATACTGACCTCTTGATTTCTCCACATTTCTTCTACTTCTTATTCCGTGGCTTTTGACCCAATTCTACTGCTCTTTCTCGTCCTCCTTCACCTTGCATTTTCTTTCTTCTGACGTTCCACATCTTTCTCTGCTCCATTCTCTTTGTCCCTACACTTCGTTTACTATTTTCCTCTTCCTACTTCTCTTTCTTTCCTTCTTTCTTTTGTTTCCATTCTTTCTTTTTCTTTTCTCTCTCTCCTTGTTCCAATCTCTTTTTTGCGTCCTCCATCTTCTCTTCCTTCTCTCTCTTATGTAGTCCTAACATTCTTTCTTTTTTTCTTTCTTTCATTTTCTTTCTTTCTTTCTTTCTTTGTTTGCCGTAATTCTTTTCTTTCTTTCTTTCTTCTTCTTTTACTTTCCATTCTTTCTTTTTTCTTTCTTCTCTTTTGTTTCCAATTCTCTTCTTCTTTTGTTCTCCAATTCTTTTTTTCTTTCTTTCTTTCTTTTTCTTTCTCTTTCCTATCCTGTTCTTGTCTGCAGTCCAATCTCTTTCTTTCTTTCTTTCTTCTTTCTTTCTTTTGTTTCCATTCTCTTCCTTCTTCTGTCTCACCAATTCTTTCTTTCTTTCTTTCTTTCTGTCTTTCTTTCTTCTTCTTTCTTCTTTCGTTTTCCAATTCTTTTCTGTCTTTTTTGTTTCCAATTTCTTCATTTTTTGCTTCTTCTCTTTTGTTTCCAAATCTCTCTTACTTTCTTCTTTCTTTCTTCTTTCTTTCTTATCTATTCTTTTGTTTCCAATCTTTCTTCTTTCTTTCTTTCTTTCTTCTGCTTCCATTTCTTTACTTCTTTCTTTCTTCTTTCTTTTGTTTCAATTCTTTCTTTCTTGTTCTTTCTTTCTTTTGTTTCCAATATCTTCTTCCTTTTTATTTCTTTCTTTCTTCTGCCTGTCCATTTCTTTCTTTCTCTCTTTCTTTCTTTGCCGGGGGGTAGGCATTACGGCGGTCGCGTAGCGCGGGGCGGATTCCATTGCTCCTATTTCTTTCTTTAGTTCATTCTTTCCGCTCTTTTCTTTCTTTCTTTCTTTCTTTACTTTTCTTGCACTCTATTAACTTATCATCTATATTTCTTCTTTCTTTCTGTTTCTTCTTTCTTGTCTTGCCCTTGCATTCTAACCTCTTGCCTTTCCCATATCTATCTCCATTTAGGCGACTTCATCCCCGCCCCTGAGTGCTTTCACAACCTGAGGCCTTGCGCGGCCTGTAAAAAACCCAAGCCTAAAGCTATTTAACCTCGCCTATTTTCTACTGACGATCAGTTCCTATAATGAAAACCGATGGATTAACGGAAAAATCAGGGAAAAAATCCAGACCCCACAAAATACAGGAAAATAAATTCCTATATCCGAACAGAAGTACTATTCTTAACCTGCCTTAGAAAGGGAAAAATATACCGTATCCGCATATCTTCTGTTGTTTGACGACCAGTGGCACGGGGAGACGGTGATCAGAGGCGGTATTAACCTCAGTCTCTTTAGGAAATCTATGGTATGTTCAATTGTCCTCTATCGAGAATAGCGGCCATTCGATAATCGCATGAAGAACTTGGAGTCAATGCTTAGCTCACATGACACGGTCTGACAGACTAATGATAGATGGTACTATGGTTATGTACACACACACACACACACACCACACACACACACGCACACACACACATCACGAAAAACACACACACAAACAATATATACATATATAATCTCTGTATATTTTCTTAAAAGGCCCCCATTGCTTTGGATTGAAGGGTAGCTAACATACTGCCCCTGGAAACCAATGCGTACAATAGCCACACTTAAAGTAATTTATAACAATATTAAATAAATAGATAAATACAGCTCTTACACACGTAACCGAGCACTTTATTTTTTCAATTCACCCAATTGCTAACAAAGGACTACCAATATATATGATATATATATATAATATATTATATAATATATTATATATATATAGACTATTGGCGTAGTCCTTTGTTAGAATTGGGGAATTGAAAACGTTACGCTGGTTGTAAGAGCTGCTATTTATCTTATTTATTTAATTATTGTATAACATTTACATAAGGTGCATTGTTACTCCATTGGCTTTCCAGCAGATGCTTGCTACCGCTTCAATCAAGACTTTTCCTTCGTTCCTTTATTTGTCGTATAAATTCTTTCTTTTCTTTTTCAATCAAGCCCTACCTTCAATCAAGACTTTTCGCTTCTTTCCTTTATTTGTCTATAAATCTCTTTCTTTCTTATCTTTCTGTCTCTTTGCCTACTTTCCTTCGTTCCTTAATCGTTCTATAAATTTACTCTTTTCTTTCTTTTGTTCTTTCTTTTTTTGCCTACTTTTCCTTCGCTTCCTTTATTTGTCGTTAAATTCTTTTTTTCTTTTCTCTTATTTATCCCTGATTTTCCTTCGTTCACTTATTTTTCTCCCAAATTTCTTTCTTTCTTTCTTCTTTATTTTCCTTTCTTTCTTTCTCCTTCTTTTGTTTGTTTGTTGGCTAGTTCCTCGAATTCCCTTATTTAGTCTCAAAATTTCTTTCTTTCTTTCTTTCTTTCTTTGCCTACTTTCTATATATATCTTTGCATATAACATGCTTCATGCAAATTATAGAAACTTATATATATATATATATATATCATACTATATATATACTATATATATAGTATATTTATAAGAGTTTTATAATTTGTATGGAGCATTGTATATCACCACGATGGAATGCCCACATATGATTTTAGTTGCTTGCTTGGTTGTTTTTTTATTTTACAGCATATCAACCCTTTTCGGGTGATTTGATGCCAAATCAAGTCATTTATATTTTTTTTTCTCACAGTGCCTGCTGTTGCTTAAATGGTCACCTATCTAAGTATTGAATTGTCTCATCGCTGCTTAACTTCGTTGATCTAGTGGGAATCGGTGTTTCCAACGTTATTTGACCATAAGCCTTTACGGCATATCAACCCTTTTCGGGTCATTTAATGCAAAATCTAGTCAATTTGATATACAGTTAATACAGTACCCTACTGTTGCTTAAATGGTCACCTAAGTAATGCTTAATGTCGGTGATCTAGTGGGAACCGGGTGTTTTTAACATAATTTGAGCGTAAGCAGAAAAATATGGAGACAAATGAAAAAATATATACAAAAACACAGTATT
>CM042172.1:14008873-14068873 GCA_023376005.1 Doryteuthis pealeii | reverse complement strand
CAGACAATCATCTCTTCGGTCCATGTTTGAGAGGCAAACATTCCACTGACGAGGAAGTGACGTGGCTCAACAGAATCTTACGGGGCAGGGATACATGCTCTCATTCGAAGTGTAATATTGCTTTGGGGAAAAACGGTTACTATGTGGAGAAGTAGGGATGTGATCCACAGAGGACAAGCTTCATTTTTATCTATAATATATGTTCTTGTGCTGGTAATTTTACCTGACCTAAACAAAATGGCATTAGTTTTTGACTAATCCCCCTAAGTTTTTTTTCAAATCATTATGTCACTTATTGAGGATCAAATTCGCTGTTGGATTATTTTTTGGTATATAAGCCGTGCTACAATCTACCACTTAAATTTATAGACTGAGCGAGGCCACGTGTTTTAAACCTCAGCCAATCAACAGCCTGAATACGTGGCTGGTTAACCTCTTAATCGCTGATACTAAGAGACGTCCATTCGCAATCATTGACGAAGGACCTGCAAGACTGAGGAGCACCAAGGAACAACCAAAGGATTCTTCACTAAGGATCGCACTCTGCTTAACACAAAGGATTTCCGCTGGACAAGCACTCTTGCTTGATGCCTAAAAACACACACACACACACACACACACACACACACACACACACACACACACAACACACACGCGCGCCGCGCGCCACGCGCCGTCTTGGGACTTAATACAAATACATCGCACACACACACACAAGACAACAGGTTGATTTTGATAGTAAATTTACACACCCGCACCCATAAACAATCAAACGATATCTGGAATGTTAATCGCAGACACATCTTAAAAAAAAAGAGATCAGATGGTCCTGTTAGTAAACAAAAAAAAAAATGCTTAGAGGGCGAGCCAAATCTGGAATAATAATTACTCCCCCCCCAAATGAACAGAAACATAAACGCGCACACACACACTTACACTCACACACACAAACACACACACATAATTTGGAAGACATGAGACAGAACAAATGAACAGCCAGTAGCAACAACTTCAGTTCTAGTAATCTTTTGTAGATGGGATTTTTATCCCGAAATATTAAGAATCGAGAATAAATCACAGGTTAACAAACAATACCACAGTTACCTTCTTTTTTCTTTACACTTGCATTGCGATAGCCTTCAAAACCAACCAGCAAATTAATATATACATATGTATGTATATATATATGTATATGTGTACATACATATATCTATATGTATGTATATTTGTATATGTATGTGTATGTCTAAGTATATATCTATATGTACTTATATGTATATATAGGAAAATTTATCTCTCTCTCCCTCTCCCCCCCCTCCTCTCTCTCTCTCTATATATATATATATATATATATATATATATATATATATATGTGACCTTGGAAGCGTAGAATTATTATTTGCAATATTTAATTATATATATATATATATATATTATATATATATATATATATATATATATGTGTGTGTGTGTGTTGTGTGTGTGTATGATGTGTGTGTACGTGCGTATTCATATATATATATGTATATATGCATATATATATATGTATGTATCTATATATATTTGTATATATATGCATACACATATATATATATGTATGTATCCTATATATATTTGTATATATATATACATATATATATATATGTATGTATCTATATATATTTGTATATATATGTATACATATATATATGTGTATTTATATATATGTATAACATGTTATATGTGCGTGTATTTATATATGTATGTATATGTGCGTATATATATATATAATATATATATAAGGTATTATCAAGATAGTTGAGTTAAGAGAACATCTTCAAAACTAAAAGCGTTAACTGGATTATAAAAAAAATCTTTGTAAGATTTCTTATTTTTTAAAAATAATCAAAATGTTTCGGTGGATGTGACGAAAAATCTGCATGTGGATTACACAGCTATCATTTTGATTTCCTACGGGTGAAAAAAAAACGATACTTATCTTTCCAGCCTCGGAATTTTTAGCAATTTATTTTATTTTATATTTTTTTAAATTAAAAAAAAGGATTTTTTCGACAAGCCATTTTAAAAGAGGATAGAGAGCTTTGTAGATTCACAGAAAGAAAGAAAGAAAGAAAGATAGAAAGAAAGAGACAAACAAAAGAGTAATGGTTGAAAAGAAAGAAAGAAAGAAAGAAAGAAAGGAAAAATAAATAAAGAAAGAAGTAATGAAAGCAAGGACAGTAGCAAAGGGACAAGAAAGTTAACAAAAGAAAAAATGTATAAAAGAAAGAGACAAACAAAAGAGTAATGGCTGGAAAGAAAGAAAGAAAGGAAAAAATAAAGAAAGAGACAGACATACCAAAGGTGTAATGATTGAAAAGAAAGAAAGAAAGAAAGAAAGAAAGAAAGTGTTATGATTGCTTGCATAAAAGAAAGAAAAATAGGAAAGGAAAGAAAGAAAGAGAAAGAAGAAAGAAAGAGGAAAAAGTAAGACTGTTCACATGAGGAAAAAAACTAAGAAAAAAGAACGAAAGGAAAAAGAAAAAGTTCGATTTTTTAAATGGCAAAAAGAAAGAAAGAAAGAAAAAAAAGAAAAAATAAGGAAAAAAGTCAGACTTTACATAAAGAAAGAAAGGAAGGAAAAAAGAAAAAGTAAGTGTTTCTATGACAAAAAAAAGTAAAGAATAATGAAAGTAAGTAAGAAAGAAAGAAGAAAGAAAGAAAGAAAGAAGAAAGAAAAAAGAAAGACTGTTCACATAAAGAAAGAAAGACGGAAAGAAAAGGAAAAGGAGGTAATACTTTTTCACGAAAAGAAGAAAGAAAGAAAGGAAGTAAAGAAAGAAAGAAAGAAGTAAGAAAGAAAGAAAAGATATTAAGATTTTCTATAAAGAAAAATAAGATTGTTTACATAAAGAAAGAAGAAAAGAAAAAAGAATGAAAGAAAGAAAGAAAGAAAGAAAGAAAGAAATTAAGACCTACTCTTAAGAAGAAAATAGAAAAAAAAAGGAAAAATAAAAAATAAGACTATTTATAAGACAAGAAGAAAGAAAGAAAAGAAAGTAAGACTGTTCCTATAAAGAAAGAAAGAAAGAAAAAATATTGTATATATAAAAGAAAGACAGAAAGGGAAGAATGAAAGAAAGAAAGAAAGAAAAAAGAAAGTAAGACTGTTCCCATAAAGAAATAAATAAAGAAAAAATAAGATTGTTTACATAAACGAAAGAAAGAAAGGGAAGAATGAAAGAAAAAAAGAAAGAAAGAAAGAAAGTAAGACTGCTCCTATAAAGAAAAAAATAAAGAAAAAATAAAATTGTTTGCATAAAAGAAAGAAAGAAAGGGAAGAAGAAAAGAAAGAAAGAAAGAAAGAAAGAAAGAAAGAAAGTAAAGACTGCTCCTATAAAGAAAAAAAAAAAAAAAAATAAAATTGTTTGCATAAAAGAAAGAAAAAGAAAGGAAGAATAAAAGAAAGAAAGAAAGAAAATAAGTCTGTTCCCATAAAGAAAGAAAGAAAGAAAAAAAAGATTGTTTACATAAAAGAAAGAAAGAAAGGGAAGAATGAAAGAAAGAAAGAAAGAAAAGAAAGTAAGACTTTTCCCATAAAGAAAGAAAGAAAGAAAAAATAAGAGTGTTTTACATAAAAGAAATAAATAAATTGAAGAATGAAAAAAAGAAAGAAAGAAAGAAAGAAAGTAAGACTGCTCCTATAAAGAAAGAAAGAAAGAAAAATAAGATTGTTTACATAAAAGAAAGAAATAAAGGGAAGAATGAAAAAAAGAAAGAAAGAAAGAAAAGAAAGTAAGACTTTTCCCATAAAGAAAGAAAGAAAGAAAAAAAAGATTGTTTACATAAAAGAAAGAAATAAAGGGAAGAATGAAAGAAAGAAAGAAAGAATGAAAGAAAGAAAAAAGAAAGTAATTCTGTTCCCATAAAGAAAGAAAGAAAGAAAGAAAAAAGATTGTTTATATAAAAGAAAGAAAGATAAGAAAGAAAGAAAGAAAGAAAGAAAAGAAAGTAAGACTGCTCCTATAAAGAAAGAAAGAAAGAAAAAATAAGATTGTTTACATAAAAGAAAGAAAGAAAGGGAAGAATGAAAGAAAGAAAGAAAGAAAGAAAAAAGAAAGAAAGTAAGACTGTTTCCATAAAGAAAGAAAGAAAGAAAAAAGATTGTTTATATAAAAGAAAGAAAGAAAGGTAAGAAAGAAAGAAAGAAAGAAAGAAAGAAAGAAAAGAAAGTAAGACTGCTCCTATAAAGAAAAAAAGAAAGAAAAAATAAGATTGTTTACATAAAAGAAAGAAAGAAAGGGAAGAATGAAAGAAAAAAAGAAAGAAAAGAAAGTAAGATTGTTCCAGAAAAAAGAAAGAAAGAAAGAAAGAAAAAAGAAAATTGTTTACATAAAGAAAGAAGAAAGAAAGAAGGGAAAAAAAAGAAAGGAAAGAAGAAGTAAGACTGTTTACATAAAGAAAGAAAGAAAGAAAAAGAAAAAGTAAGTCGTTATATAAAAGATTAAAAAAAAGTGAAAAAAAGCCAAGAATACAATTTTACTTCATTTAAATAAACTCTCTTAGAAGTATAATTATGCGTTATTCAAACGATCGGAATTTTCATCAAAAGATTTTTAAAAAAATGTCGGCTTGGTCTTAACTAGAACGAAAAGTAAAGGAAGTCAAAATGAACACATCTACATTTATTATTATTATTTTTAATAAATTTTAATATTTGCATCTCTTTAAAAAAATGTTTTAAAGTGCACTTTCTATGGAGAGGCTGTATTTTCGCGTATTTAATAAACACTTCTCACCAAAGAGCGTGGAAAGAATCTATCACATGAAAATTTATAAAAATCCTTCCTATTCTAGTCTTCCAGGATCTATTATATGGTGGATTAAACCTGTTGGAGTATCTGGATATAAGATGTACACAAGTTGCCACTCCTATTTATGAACTTTCCCAACATCTGCAGTCGGCACTTCCAGTAAAATATTGGCCAATGAGAAACTGTAACATTATTAAACGGTCTATAAAGTAAGTCGTGGTGGTGGCCTTTAAGTCGGTATCAGCCAATCTGCGAGGGAGTCTATCCCGTTTTCATTAGCGCTAGCCCAAGGAGATTGTTTTTGCGTCTGAGGTGGAGCGCCACACCAACCATCAGCACCTTACTTTACCGCACATATCCCTGTGCTACTCGTACGCATAGAAAATTTAAATTAAAAAGAAAACGGTTATCATGTTTCTTGGTAGTAAAGAGAAAGAGAAAAAAAAAGAAAAGAAAGTTTTTAGTAGATTCTAAGCACTCAATGTATGTCAGCCAGCGACAAGTCAATTACCTCTAAACTAGATAAAAAAACGGAAGTCTCAAATTTTCTGCAGAAGAGCGGAAACGGATATGTCCCTTCCTCTACGCAGGGCCACAAGCGGAAGTAAGGAGACTCATCCTCTTTCGCTGGGTGTCTCACCGCTATGGGGGGGGTCCTGACCGCAAGTTAGTATTCATCTTTATGGGCGGCATCTATTGATGAGTTAATAAAATCAGTTACAGAAAGATCAAAACGATATAAAATTCGTAAAGCTACACGTTTCTATTTCATTAACATTTAAACTAATTTTCTTTAAATTAAACTAAATTAATTGATGAAATTTGTTATTTATTTACTTAATGATAGATTTAATTTTTTGTCAAGGGCATTTATATACAATATTTGCGACAAACATGTCAACTTTTTTTAATCAAATATCTTAGCTAGACAAACGTTTTTTTTTAACTTGTTAATTTTAGCCAACATAATTTAAAACTTCACGCTTTAATAATTCTGGAAATTTCTTGGCCCTGACTTTATATCTGGAAAAAAAAGGAAGACCAATATAGAAAGGCGAAATGGACAAGCTGCTTTAGGGTTTTTTAAATACCTTTTTCTTTTCTTTTTTTCTTTTTTTTAAAAAAAATCTTCGATGACTTTGGGAAATTTAATATCGTTGGTAATCATTCTGAAATCAATTGTAAATTGAAGTTTCTGCCGAGGATTTCAAGGAACTGAACAAATATTAACAAAATAACCCAAATTCAATACCGACTTGGATTTAGCAACAGAAGAACTAGGCGCATAAAATGGCGACTAGAATTTTTCACAAAACCATATTGTATTTTCGACGTCCATTGGTTGTTTTTTCTAAGGTATCATCCGTGAAACTTTACGTACCTGGATAACCACTGATTTTCAATTTCCTCATATTTTCTTATTCTTAACCTATTGAAACTGATTTTATTGCTAAAATGGGCGATTAGTTTAGCTCACACAGATCTAAGAAGAATTCTTACCGAAAATAATAAAATCTATACACATATAAGGGGAAGTTGTGTGTATATGTCTGTCCGGAGGAAACTTCGAAAATAAAACAATTAACGACAAAGTAAATATATAGACACATTAAATATCACCAGGGCTTGGTTTTCTATACATATATAAAGAGCAGCTGTGTGTATATGTATGTCCGGAGGAAACTTCGAAAATTAAACAAATAACGACAAAGTAAATATATATATATACACATTAAATATCACCAGGGCTTGAGTTTGAGGTTCTGACAATTCTCCATTTAACTACCGGGTCGGTGTTTGAGTTGTTTGAGTTCTAGAACTCAAACAACGACCCGGTGGTTAAATGGAGAATTGTCAGAACCTCAAACTCAGCTAAGAAAAATGCCCGCTTTGTATAGCAGAAAAATTGAGATAATATTGTTTAAGGACTCTAGAAAACTACTGAACAAACGGAATGAACTGATAGCCAAGTGCAGACATAAGGCAAAATTCAAAATATAATCTGAGCAGGACAGGACAATTTAAAAGGAAGGGAAAAAATCTGTTTTCAAATGCCTTAAAAATAAAGAATTCATCATTCGCATCTGATGAGTCGGGAGAATTAGACATTTTTGTCTAAGCTCCCTGAAATAGTCTATAAAGCAAGATCTCTAAATCTTTTGTTATTTATTTAAATATATATATATATATAAGGCACCTCACGTAGTGTAATGGTTATTAAGCTATATTTTAGTGAGTTCGATTTTTATTGGATGCCCCATATTTCTGGCCTTGTGGCACATCTAAGCTAAGCTTAGTATATATATATATATATATATATATATATATAATATATATATATATGCTTGTAAGAAAAAATGAAATCTAGGATATGTGTCGGATTAAGTTTTGCAATATTTTGATTTCTCCTCTCAAATGGATTTTGCGTTCCGTAGCTAAAATAAACAGAACCCCTCCCCCGCCAAAACAAACAAACAAGCAAAAAACAAAACCAGATAAACAAAAAACTAATAAGACCCAAGGATTCTTTTTTCTCGTCCAATGACCTGTTCAAAAATAGTAACAACTAATTTATCAATGGGAAAATTGGACAATATTTTCTCTTTTTTCTTACAGACAATTCGATCGCGCGAGATTCTCTTGAAACCTCTCAGATGACAGAACAGAATAAAGGATCGATACAACTGATGGTTACTTAATCTGCTAGATAACTGATTCGAATCGATATCTTTCTTTCTTTCTTTCTTTCTTTCTTTCTTTCTTGGTCTATAAATTTCTTTCTCTCTTTGTCAATGAATTTATTCTTTCTTTCTTTCTTTCTTTCTTTCTTTATTTATTTATTTCCTGGTCTATAAATTTATTCTTTCGTGGTCTATAAATTTATTCTTTCTTTCTTCCTTCCTTCGTTCCTTCCTTCATTTCTTTCTTTCTTTCTTTCTTTCTTTGTCTAAAAATTTCTTTCTTTCTTTGTCTATTAATTTATTCTTTCTTTCTTCTTTCTTCCTTTCTTTCTTTCTTGTCTAAAAATTTCTTTCTTTCTTTTACTATGAATTTATTCTTTCTTTCTCTTTCTTTCTTTCTCTTGTTCTATAAATTTCTTTCTTTCTTTATCTATGAATTTATTCTTTCTTTCTTTCTTTCTTTCTTTCTTTGTCTATAAATTTATTTATTTCTTTGACTATGAATTTATTCTTTCTCTCTTCTTATTGGTCTATAAATTTATTGTTTCTTTATTTCTTCGTTCCTTTCTTTCTTTCTTTCTTTCTTTCTTTCTTGGTCTATAAATTTCTTTCTTTCTTTGTCTATAAATATATTCTTTCTTGGTCTATGAATGTATTCTTTCTTTCTTTCTTTCTTTCTTTCTTTCTTGGTCTATAAATTTCTTTCTCTCTTTGTCTATGAATTTATTCTTTCTTTCTTTCTTTCTTTCTTTCTCTCTTTTTTTCTTTCTTTCTTAGTCTATTAATTTATTTATTTCTCTCAGTGAATTCATTACTATCAATTCAAATCTATCTATCTCAATCAATTTCTTTCTTTCTTTCTTTCTTTCTTTCTTACTTTCTCTATACATTTCTTTCTTTCTTTCTTTATCTATACATTTCTTTCTTTCTTTCTGTCTGTCTTTCTTTCTTTCTTTCTTTCTTTCTTTATTTCTCAGTCAAATAATTTCTTACTTTCCCGCTCTCTCAGTGAATTCATTACTATCAATTGGAATTTTTTATCTCAGTGAATTTCTTTCTTTGTTTCTTTGTTTCTTTTTTTCTTTCTAAGTCAATCCATTTCTTTCTTTCTTTTTCAGTTAATTCATTTCTTTCTTTTTCAGTTAATTCATTTCTTTCTTTCTTTTTCGGTCTATCCATTTATTTATTTCTTTCTTACTTTCTCAGTCAATTCATTTTTCTTTCTTTCTTTCTTTCTTTCTTCTTTCTCGGTCAATTCATTTCTTTCTTTGTTTCTTTCTTTCTCGGTCAATTCATTTCTTTCTTTCTTTCTTTCTTTCTCGGTCAATTCATTTCTTTCTTTCTTTCTTTCTTTCTTTCTTTCTTTCTTCCTTCGTCAATCCATTTATCTCTTTTTGCATTTCTTCCTTTCTTTTCATTGATCCCAGTCTATTCATTCATTTCTTTCTATCACAGTTAATTCAAATCTATCTTTCTTTCTCTCTCAGTGAATTCATTACTATTAGAAAGAAAAGGAAAACGCAAAAAAATAAAAAATAAAATACAACCCCCCTTCAAAATAAAAAAAAACCTAACTACCAACAATATCAGATGATATTTCACAAGACTTATTGGATATAATCCAACTTGAAGAATATCAATAATCAATGAAGGGTTATCGATTCTTTGGAACGGCTACTTCGTAATTTTTGTTGACTCAATAGAAATAAAAGCATTTATCTTTTTTTAAGCTGATTAAATGTCAGCAAAAAATCATGGCCTATTTCTTATAGACCAATTTGTTTTATGACACAGACACAGACACACACACACACACACACACACACACACACACACACCATATATATATATTATATATATATATTTACCAACCCCTTTGCACGAGCAGGATGCTACACAAGATCAATTTCTTAGGGGGAGTTCAACAGGTTTGATTTCAGAGTTTTCCTTCTCCTAGACCGGTTGCCTAACCAAGGTTAAAGACCCCAGTCTGCCCTACTATTTACCCATAGCTGGAAGGAGAGTAGGATTCATACCTTTCCCAAGGGTATTAGCGCTAAGTGAAATGCAATTACCACGACCAGGATTTGAACTCGGGGCGACGTGTCCATTTCCCATGACTAACCATTACACCACGCGCTTCCTACAAATATATATATATATATATATTTAGTTGATCGAAAAAAGCTTTCCGTTAGACCTTTACGGTTAAGAACCCTTTTAGCAACGTCAAGCTCCGACAAGAGCGGCGGCTAAACAGCCTCTACCTTTGCTGTCTTAGACGTATACTTGGCATCACCTGGAGGGACAGGATCACTAACACAGCAGTCCTAGAGAGAGGTCAACTCACCAGCTTGTACTCTCTACTGAGACAACGTCGTCTCCGATGGTTCGGTCATGTCCACCGTGTTACATACGCCTATCGCTCAACGCTATACAGCGCTTCCATCAAAGATACCAAAGAGAGTTGAAAGACATGTATACAAAAACTTGGCAACAAACAACAATGAAGCACGATATTATTTTAAAACACAACATTTAATTCAAGGTTAAAATCTTGGGGAGTCATAATACGAACGCCGACAGGCTAGAGTTTGTAATGTCATTTTGGTGGGATTTCTTCTTCAAAATCAATTTATAATGTTCATAATGAAAGGACTTTGCACTTATCTTTGTTTTATGGGTGATTTGTTTTCCGTGATAATGATTATTCCAGTATTTAGTCATTTTCATTTGTGATAACTTTCTTTTTCGGGAGACATTCTTCGTCTTCCATCCCCCACGAGATGTTCACTGGCCGGCCATCTGATATACACTGCCCAAGACTGACAACAGGGATCGCTTTCCCTTCCTCCAAATCGTGACGTCACCTGTCTGATACGTTTGGCCTACGTAGGTAAAGCAACGAGTTTAGTATCAGGCGTTCGTTTCGTGTGCCTTCCTCTTCTTAGCTAGGCCGGCTACGGCCATGAGTAAGCAGTTTTTCTTCTTCCGGTGAGCTTTTAGTGTCAAATTCTGTGACTCCCGGCGTCATCAAGTCTCTCAGAATATTCCAAAAGTTCTATCATTTGATGGAACGTAACAACCGGATGGATGATCGATGAATCCCGAAAGACATCCTCTACGCAGAGCTTTTGTCTGGTAAGAGACAGATTGATCGCCCCCAGCTGCGATTCAAGGATGTCTGCAAGAATGATCTCAGGTGCTTTGGTATTGCCCCTTCCAGCCGCTCAATTTGACTCAGGACCACCCTCAGAGGCGGCAGGCTTTCCGTAGAGGACTGTTCATGTCTGAAGTCATCCTGGCGCAACACGATGAAGCCAACAGGCCCAGAAAAAAGCAGCGGCAACAAAGCACCGGTACATCAACATCTTCAGGAACAGCCTTCACATATGGATGTGAATGTTTTTCAAACAGTGGACTTCACAGTCACGGGAGGCGTTGTAACTTCAGGGGCACAAGAACTATATTATAGTCTTCCGAGACTGAAATGCCAATAAGAGAAAAACCTTCCGTTAGACCTTTACGGTTAAGAAGTCAAGCTTCGACAATGAAAATGGCTGACGATAAGATTTCGCTCTCCCCGTACATATAAATCTTTTTCTAACTGAAAAGGTCACATCTGGTAGGAAGGTGAAAATAGGAAAAGGTTATATTTGCTGAAGATGGTTCTGAAATGACAGCGATAATTCGTGAGACGCATCTAGATGACGTTTTAAAATGTCCACCAAATGAATTCAAAACGAGGCACAAGATGGCCGAATTTGCAAATTGGGCTGATTTTGGTTTATTTATTTAACTTAAACATCAATGTGATATACTGCATACTACCGTAGAAAAAATATGGTAGACCGCATAAGTAAGTAAAATCGTCGGGGTGGCCCAAAGTCAGTATCAACCAATCAGCGAGGGAGTCTATCGCCTTTTCACTAGCGCTAGACCAAGGAGAATGTTTTTGGCGTCTGAGGTGGAGTACCACACCTACCATCAGCTCCTCACTTTACCGCACAGATCCCTGTGCTAGTCATACACTGAGTTGGCGTGGGCCAGTATCGAACCCGGAACCTTATTACAATAAAAAGAATGTGATAGACTGCACAGTACAATAGAAATAATGTGGTAGACCGCACTACCATAGTAGTTGGTAGACCGCATACTAACATAGAAATAAGGTGATAGATGGTACACTGCTATAAAGCAATATGGTAGACCGCATACTACAATAGAGATAATGTGGTAGACCGCATAGTACAATATAAACAATGTGATAGACTGTATATAACTATAGAAATAATGTGATACAATAAAATCAACGTGGTAGAACGAATTTAACTACATAAAATAAATGTGGTAGAAAAAATCGGGTAGACCGCATACTACAATAGAAACAATGTGATAGAGTACAATAGAAACAACGTGGTAGACCGTATACTACCATAGAAATAACATGATAGACGGCACACTAGAAGCAAATATGATAGACCGAATACTACAATAGAGATAATGTGATAGAGTGCAAACAACCATAGAACCCATGTGGTAGACCGCATACTACAATAGAAATAATTTGATAGACCGCACACTACAATAGAAATAGTGATAAACTGCATACTACAATAGAAATGATATACTACCATACAACCAATGTGGTAGACCGCATATTACAATAGAACTGATATACTACCATACAACCAATGTTGCAGGCCGCATACTACAATAGAAATTATATACTGCCATACAACCAATGTGGCAGGCCGCATACTACAATAGAAATGATATACTACCATACAACCAATGTGGTAGAACGCATACTACAATAGAAATGATATACTACAATACAACCAATGTGGTAGACCGCATACTACAATAGAACTGATATACTACCATACACCAATGTGGTAGACCGCATACTACAATAGAAATTATATACTGCCATACAACCAATGTGGTAGACCGCATACTACAATAGAAATGATATACTACTATACACCAAAGTGGTAGAAAGCATACTACAATTGAAATTATGTGAGACTGCCCACTAAAACCCAATGTGGTTGACCGCAATTTGGTATAATAGAAATAATGTGATAGACCGCATACTACAATAAAATCAATGTCGTAGAACGTATATTAAAATAGACACAATCGGGTAGACTGCATAATACAATAGAAATAATGTGTGAGGCACAACGTTGCTTAACTTCCGTGACCTTTTAGTGACCTTGGAATTGATTTACTTCTGACCCTCGTCTGACCCCCACATCTCAGCTTGCTTAAAGAATCTGCTATTTCTAAATGGCCACCCAATGAATGACTGAAGAGGCTTAACTTCGGTAATAATTAATTAGTTAGTTAATCAATTAGTGAAATAGATCACTAATTAAGACTGAGCCTATTCTAGTAGTGACCACCCCAAGCGTTTAACAGGTTTGAATTCAGAGTTATCCTTCTCCTAGACTGGCTACCTAACCAAGGTTTAAGAGCACAGTTTGCTCTACTATTTTACCCATAGCTGGAGGGAGAGTAATTATATTCATACCTTTGCTAAGAGTATTAGCACTATGTGACCTGTAGCTTCGTCCGGGTATTGAACTCGGGTCGACGAGTCCATATCATACGACTCTAACCATTAGACCCACGCGGTTCCAACTTATCTTTTCTTTAGAGAAGCCAACAATAGAATTATTGCGATAAAAGAACAAGCCTAATTACACTAAAATCAACACTCAATAACAGGGTTTCGTTTTCATATCATCAGATGAAAATAACGATTTTAATAGTTGAATATTTTTTTATTTTGTTTTCTTAGAAAATTTCCAAAGCTTTTTGATAAAGACAAGAAAAATGAGATATGTCAAATGACCTTTAATTAAAACTGAAAATTAAATTGATTAAATGTGATTTTAATCAAGATAATTATACAACTAATTACACAGGATGAGGAAATAATTAGAAACTAATTCTTATTTCTTTCTTAGGAAACTGAGAAAGATTTCAGGCTTAAAATGACATATTCTTACTTTCTTTCTTTTTCTATTCTATCTATCTATCTATCTATCTATCTATCTATCTTCTTTCTTTCTTTCTTTCTTTCTTCTTTCTTTTCTCCTTTTTTCTTTCTTTTTCTATCTATCTATCTATCTATCTATCTATTTCTTTCTTTTCTTCTTTTCTCCTTTTTTCTTTCTTTTTCTATCTATCTATCTATCTATCTATCTTCTTTTCTTTCTTTCTCCTTTTTTCTTCTTTTTTCTTTCTTTTTCTTCTTTCTTTTCTTTCTCCTTTTTCTTTCTTTTTCTATCTATCTATCTATCTTTCTTTCGTTTCTTTCTTTCTTTCTTTCATCTATTTTCTTTCTTTTTCTATCTATCTCTCAATCAATCTCTCTATCTTCCTTTCCTTCTATCTTTTTTCTTTCTTTATCTATCTATCTATCTATCTATCTATCTATCTATCTATCTTGCTATCTATCTTTTTTCTTTCTTTTTTCTATCAATTTATCTATCTATCGTTATTTTTTCTTCTTTCTTTCTTTTTCTATCTATCTATCTATCTATATATCCTTCTTTCTTTCTTTCTTCTTCTTTTCTTTCTTTTTCTATCTATCAATCTATCTATCTATCTTTCCCTCTTTCTTTCTTTCTTTTTATCTTTTTTCTTTCTTTTTCTATCAATCTATCTATCAATATTTTTTCTTTCTTTCTTTCTTTCTTTTCTATCTATTTATCTTTCTTTCTTTCTTTTTCTTTTTCTTTCTTTTTATCTATATCTATCTATCTTTCTTTCTTCTTTTTTCTTTCTTTTCTATCTCTCTCTTTCTTTCTTTCTTCTTTTTTCTTTCTTTTTCTATCTATCTATCTATCTTTCTATCTATCTATCTTTCTTTTTTTCTTTCTTTCTTCATTATCTTTCTTTTTCTATCTATCGATCTATCTTTCTCTCTTTCTTTCTTTATTTCTTTCTATCTTTTTTCTTTTGTCTATCTATCTATCTATCTATCTATTTTTCTATCTTTGGCTTACTTCTGATTTAGGTCGGAAAATTAAAACGGAAAGTTTTTTGGTGGTACCCAATGACAGTTTAACTACAGTCTATGAATTAACATTTCACGAATTTGGTTACGGTTTTAGGGGATTACGGTTGTTTTTAATTACGTATTGGTTAAAAGAAATAAACAACAAAAACCCCAAATTACTATACATTTAATGTTGTAAAATATTTTTTAAAAATAAGTTTAATTGAAATTATACATTGCAATACTAACACAAATGACTGTCTCAATAATAGATTCAATAATTAATTTCAATGGTTAATTAAATGTATAGTAAATTTGGGTTTTTTGTTGTTATTTTTAAATCCTCTAAAACCCTAACCAAATATATATATATATATATATATATATATATATATATAATATATATATATAATATATTAATTTAAGAGTAAGGAAATGAATCCGACGGTATAAGTATAGATAAAAGGATTAAAAAAAACCACACAATGCTGTTTAAAATGAAAATATTTTATATCATATTCCATAGCTACATGATGAACAATATTTCGGATTTATACAAATCATCATCAGAGCTTGTTTTTAATCCGGACTCATCGAGAGCAGGAAGCAGAAAATAATTTTAAATTCAAAACGAAAAAATCATTGATGTTCAAAAAGCGTGCAAGCCATGCGATCGTTTCGTCATTAGCACATCCGTTACGCATTTCTACGCCAACGACATCAGTGTCTTTCGTTTTGAATTCAAATTATTTCAGCCCCTCTCTCGATGAGTCCGGTATTGAAAAACAAGCTCTGAAGAAAGATTTATAAATCGAAATATTGTTCAATATTAGCTATGAATATGATATTAAAATATTTTCATTTTAACAGCATTGGTGTGTTTTTTCATATCCTTTTATCTATCTATCTATTCTATCTATCTATCTCACTCCTCTCTCTCTCTCTCTCTCTCTCTCTCTTCCTATATATATATATATATATATATATATATATATATATATATATATATA
This sequence comes from Doryteuthis pealeii, assembly GCA_023376005.1. Classification (NCBI taxonomy): domain Eukaryota; kingdom Metazoa; phylum Mollusca; class Cephalopoda; order Myopsida; family Loliginidae; genus Doryteuthis; species Doryteuthis pealeii. The sequence continues at coordinate 14,053,374 of CM042172.1, read as the reverse complement.
TTAAATAATAACAAAAGACTTAGAGATCTTGCATTATTAGACTATTTCAGGGAGCTTAGACAAAAAATGTCTAATTCTCCCGACTCATCAGAATGCGAATGATGAATTCTTATTTTAAGGCATTTGAAAACAGATTTATTTTCCTTCCTTTTAAAATTGTCCTTCCTGCTCAGCTGTAGAGTAATAAAAATAAGGAATAAAAAATACAAATAATAGTAAACAATAAAATAAAACCAAAGGTAATCTGACCGCTTTGTCAGTAATTTGTTAGGAGTTACTGTTAATTCAATTAATTCAGAATTCAGGACCATTCCTGATTCGCTTATTTAGTAGTTTAGTTTAACTTAATTTATTTATTTTCTTTTCCATATCGCTTCAAATATACACACCCAACATACCTATACTTATACATATACATACACATACAATATATACACATCATACACACACACATACATATATATACACATTACACACATAATATATATACATACATATATAACATATACACACATACATACATACACCTATACACACAATACACACACCCACATATAACAACATATATACAAATACATAATACACACATACATCTATGAAGATCTGATATTGTTTTCTGTAAATTATCATTTAGCTAGTTCAACTTATGTATTATTTCCTCTTTATTTGGAGGTGGACCTGCATAAGTTATATGCATTATGTTAAATTTAAAACACGCATATACACATACACACACATATACATGTATACACAGATCCACACATACATACGCATATATACATGTAAACAAATATATCCTGAAAATTTAAAATATTATTAATCCTTATACCACTTGGACCATTTCGAAAAAGATCTCCTAAATATGATTAAGAAGGTTAAATTCCGAAAGGAAACTGAATCCTTTTCAACAAGAATAAAAAGGATTCAAAGAATAAAAACATCTAAAAAAATATGGATGAAAGCGGACAAAACACCAAACTTCTACAAAGTCAACCCTGAGGAATACCACAAATACCTTGTAGATACCTGCAGTAAAGACTATAAGCTAGACCATATGACACCAGGTTGGAAATAGATAATAATACCGCTAAGATAGCTGACAAATTGACGGTTAGGATAGAATGGGTAAAATAGACCCCAAAAAATGCATATGTACTAATTAAGACCACAAACCCAATTTCGAAAATAACCGCCAATTTAGATTAATAAACCCCACTAAGAATGAATTAGGCTAGATATCTAAAACAATAGTCAAAGAAATAGTAAAACAACCCTTAATAAAACTAAAATACCATCTATGGAAAAACTCAATGGACATTATTGACTGGTTCCGAAAAATTGAAAACAAAAGTAGAGCAACGCTTATTCAATTTGATATTCATAGAATATTACCCATCAATAACCAAGGAATTGCTAGGGAAAATCATAGAATTTCGCAAAGAAATATGCATACATATCACAAGAGGATAGTGATATTATAATTGCCTGCCGAAAAACTATATTAAGGAATAATAAGTCGGATTGTGTTAAAAAAGAAATAAACAACTTCGACTTACCGAGGGAGCCTACGACTCAGCCCCAATTATCTGACTTAGTGGTATGTATATGTATGTATATGTATAGTTGTATAGTATGTAGGGGTGTGTATATTTGAAGCGATATGGAAATAAAATAAAATAAATTAAGTTAAACATAAACTACTAAATAGCGAACAGGGATGGCCCTGAATTCTGATTAATTGAATTAAACAGTAACTCCTAACAAATTACTGACAAGCGGTCAGATACCTTTGGTTTATATTATTGTTTACTATTATTTGTATTTTTATTCCTATTTTCATTACTCTACAGCTGAGCAGGACAGGACAATTTAAAAGGAAGGGAAAAAAATCTGTTTTCAAATGCCTTAAAAATAAAGAATTCATCATTTCGCATCTGATGAGTCGGGAGAATTAGACATTTTTGTCTAAGCTCCCTGAAATAGTCTATAATGCAAGATCTCTAAGTATTTGTTATTTATTTAAAATATAAATTGCTCTGTGACTCTAACAATAAGAGCACACATTGAGCTCTCAAACTGCGACAAGTTGTTTTTAAAAAAAAAACCTATGTCGTGAGGAAGATTTCTTCTCTGGACTTTGGATTATTATATAATATAATATATATATATATATATATATATATATATAATATATATATGAGAAGTAAACAAACAAACAATGTGTTTGATATGGCTTTTTTAGCCGGCAATTTTGGGAGAATATGTGCTTAATTGAAGTTGTACCTAATTTTGAAATTGATTAATTGATAATTAATGAATTATACAGGCATACCTATTCAAATGTAAGGCTAAGCAAATCGAGAAAAATCAATCTCTGTATGTACATTTCAGCCTATTACGCCTCATCATCAGAGCTATTGACAGGAAGACTGCTTTGTGTGTGATTCGAACCCTGACTGTCAAGCTCACAGGCTAACAATTACGACTTCAATTAAGCATATATTCTCCTCCCCCAAAAAAAGAAAATATATATACTTGGTTGTTAGACGAAAGGATGACTACAAAAAAAACTGACTAAAGGAATTGGCCTTGTGTCACATCCTACTCGCGAGGAAAGGTTGGTAAATATGGCTCGTCCTATTTTTATTATATTGGCCCCAAGACGTTCGCTTTCGCCAATGATAGACAGGAATCTGCATATTGCTCTTGTAAACAGTAGCGTCAAGTGAAGATGACACGACCTGTTCACAGCAGCGAGCAGAGTGTTGTTGACATGAAAATGATGGCCTCATTAAGATATTAAGATATGAACATATTGAGACTGAAAGATAGAGGGGTAGATAGATAGATAGATAGATAGATAGATAGAGAGATAGATAGATATTAACAGATTCTGATAGAGATAGAGAAAGAAAAACATAGAGAGATGAACATATTTATAGATAGATAGATAGATAGATAGATATGAACATATTGCAGTTTGAAAGAGAGAGAGAGAGAGAGAGAAAGAGAAGAGAGAGAGAGCGGGGAGGGAGAGTTATATATGACAGATTGAGATAGAAAAATGATTATACAGATAGATATATAGATAAATAGATAGAGGAGAGAGAGAGAGAGAGAGAGAGAGAGAGAGAAGAGAGAGAGAGAGAGAGAGAGAGAGAGAGAGAGAGAGAGAGAGAGAGAGAGAGAGGTGGGAGGGAGGGAGGAAGTATATGAACAGATTGAGATAGTAAAATGATTATACAGATAGATATATAGATAAATAGATAGAGGGAGAGAGAGAGAGAACGAGAGAGAGAGAGAGAGAGAGAGAGAGAGAGAGAGAGAGAGGGAGAGAGCGAGAGAGAAAGAAGAGAGAGAATAAAGAGAAAGTGAGAGAGGGGGAGGAGAGTTATATGATGATATAAATGATTATATAATATATATATATATATATATATATATATATAATATATATATGTATAGATAGATAGATAGATATGAACAGATTGTAGTTGGTAAGAGTGTGAAATTAACATAGTGAGATAGATAAGAGATAGATATAACTAAATGATAGAGAGAAACAGAAAGAGTATGTAGAGAGCAACTAGATTAAGATATGATTACTAACATACGAGGGATGAGAGATAGATAGATAGATAGATAGATAGAGAGAGAGAAAGAGAGGAGAGAGATAGATAGAGAGAGAGTAGGATTGAGTTATATGAACAGATTGATAGAAAAATGTTTACAGATAGACATGATAGATAATAGATAGAAGATAGATAGATAGATAATGAACATAATGAAGTAGATAGATATTAACAGATTCTGATAGAGATAGAGAAAGAAAACATAGAGAGATGAACATTATAGATAGATAGATAATAGATAATATGAACATATTGCCAGTTTGAAGAGAGAGAGAGAAGAGAAAATAGAGAGAGAGAGAGGAGAGTGAAAAGAGAGAGAAGAGAGAAGAAAGAGAGAGAGAAAAGAGAGAGAGAGAGATAAAGAGAGTGAGAAGGGGGAGGGAGAGTTATATGAACAGATGAGATAGAAAAAATGATTATACGGGATATATATAATATTATATATATATATATATATATATATAATAATATATATATCGGAATATTTATAACATTCGCTTTTAAAACCGTATATATATATATATATATATATATAATATATAATATATATATATAAGAGTTTTATAATTGCTTGGAGCATTGTGTTATATATTGCTGGGGGTTGATTTTGAAGGCTATCACAATCAGGTGTAAAAAAAAAAATAATAAGTAACAATGGTGTTGTTTGTTAACCTGTAATTATTCTTGATATTTCAAGATAAAATCTCTTCTTCAGAAGAACACTGGAACTGAAGTAGTTGTCGTCTTGTTATAAATTTTTAGTTGAATGAATTTTTCTTTGAAAATGTTACAGATGGTATTTTTTTTATAACTGTATTCTCGTGTTGCATGTTTACGTGAATGCATTTTTTGTTTGTACGTGTGCGTATGTTGTCATGCACGTGTGCATGAAAATGCGTGTAGCCTGTGACGTTATGATCATATCCACGCCCGTGTGTGCGTATGAATGACCAAATCCACGTGCGTATGTCCGTATGAAAGAGCGTATTTGTGTTTGGTGGCCATGGTGATGTATAATATTTCGTGTTGGATGTAATATAACAATATGTATGTAAGTATATATATATATATTTACCAACCCCTCTGCACGAGCAGGATGTGACACAAGGTCAATTTCTTAAACGGAGTTTGCCAGGTTTGAATTCAGAGTTTTCTTTTTCCTAGACTGGTTACCTAGCCATGGTTAAAGAGCCCAGTCTGCCTTGCTATTGTCCATAACTAGGGAGTATTGGATTCATACATTTCCCAAGAGTATTAGCGCAATGTGAAATTCAAACGGCTTCGTCCAGGAATTGAACTCAGGTCGACGAGTCCATTTCCAACGACTCTAACCATTAGACCACGCGCCTCCATTGTATGTAAGTATATATACATCCGAAAAGCTCTCGGAATGACTTATCTTCTATTTTGGATAGACATATATATATATATATATATATATATATATATATATATATATATATATATCTGCTTTCCCCTGCTCTATAAACAACAACCACCATGCGCGACCATAAATATCTTCACCAACGGAAATGAACTACTTTTACTATTTCTTTTCTTTTTTTTCTTTTTTTTTCAGCGATCTCAGCGTCATTATCCGAACAATGAATGATATAATTGAGGAGCTCTTTATTCCATGTGGTGACAGCTGTTCAGCGCCGCTCAAAACGTGACTTGTCGATTACATCAAGTTGTCGCAGTTGGTGGACATCTATTACTCTACACCGCTAACCACACACGCCTCCCATCGTTTGTTTTGTGTAAGTGTTGAGAGAAACGTTGCATTCAATGTGAACGGTGTAATTATTTATCGCCTGGACAAATCCAACGATTCTCCAGATTATTAAGAATAAATCACAAGTTAGCAAACAACACCATAGTTACCTTCCTTTTCTTTACCTTGCATTGTGATAGCCTTCAAAACCAATTAATAGACGAATATAAACACAATGCTTCAAGCAAATTACGAAAGTCTTATATATATATATATAATATATATATATATATATATATATATATATATATACAAGCAAATTACGAAACCCTTATATATATATATATATATATATATAATATATATATATATATATATATATATATAAGGTTTGTAATTTGCTTGAAGCATTGTGTTTATATTCGTCTGTTAATTGGTTTTGAAGGCTATCACAATGCAAGTGTAAAGAAAAAGAAGGTAACTATGGTGTTGTTTGTTAACCTGTAATTTTTTCTTAATATTTCGAGATAAAAATCTCTTCCACAGAAGATCCCCAGAACTGAAGTTGTTGCTAGTCGCTGTCAATTTGGCTCTGTCTCACGCCTTCCAAAGTCTCTCTGTCTGTGTGTGTGTGTGTGTGTCTTATGTGTGTGGTGTGTGTGTGTGTGTGTGTGTGTGTGTGTGTCTGTTCAGTTTTAGATTACTATTCCTGATCTGGCTCGCCCTCTAAGCATAATTTCTTTTGTTCTGGGGATCTTCTGTGGAAGAGATTTTTATCTCGAATGTTAAGAATAAATCACAGTTTAACAAACAACACCATAGTTACCTTCTTTTTCGTTACATTTGCATTGTGATAGCCTTTAAAACCAACCAACAGACCAATATATATATATATATATATATATATATATATTTTTTTTCCGTAGTTAGGGTCTTTCCATGTGTGGTTTAACGAAGCTGATGCAGGTAGACCATAGGGAGAGCTCAGTGCCTAATACCAGTGAGTAACAGGACAGAGCAAGATATATAGTAAATGAAGAAAAAACTATAAACTTGCTTCATTACAATAATTTATTCAACCGTATTAATACGGCATCTTCAGGTAATCACAAGAACATGACTCTTACCGTCATGTAAGAGTCATGTTCTTGTGATTACCTGAAGATGCCGTATTAATACGGTTGAAATAAATTATTGTAATGAAGCAAGTTTAGATTTTTTTCTTCATTTACTATATATATATATATATATATATATAGGGTGTTCGGGAGAAATTTGAAGTTACATAAGAAAAGGAAAAGTGCTTGGTAACTACAAAATCTAATGGATTGTAAAGAAAATCAACAGGCACGTACATTACACTACTGCCAACATGGTTCACTCAAAATAACCGCCATTAGCGTCGATCACAGCCTCAATCCGGCTCCAGAATCTGGAGCAAGCTGATGTTACAATTTCCCTGGAAGGTCTCAAAAATCTTAATTCTCTCGATTAACTGGGATTTTGTAGTACTGGCACGGCGATTGGCGTCTTTCTCAAAATAATAATCCATGGGCTTAAGATCTGGGGAGTTCGGAGGCCAAGCATTGGGACTGGTGTAGTCGTAAAAATTCGCCTCCAACCAATTTTGACTATTCCCAGAGGTGTGGCAGGGGGTCGAATCCTGCTGCCATATATATGTCTACCACTGGCTACCCTTGTTATCCCGTGCTTGGCTACAGTGTTTAGCAACTCCATGTAGCCATCAGAGGATCCTCCAACACTTTCTTCTGTAGATTTTCGAGGAATTCTGCTGTAAGAACGCAATCAGATCGTCTGTTATGCCGCTTTTTTCTAGCCACAGCCTCGTAGTTACCATTGACCAGTTCATGTCTTACAGTGTTCAGGGAGCATTTGGCCGGTGCAGATCATCATGATACAAGTTATTCTTTTCCATAATTCAGGTGGGTTCCAGTCATCCATTCTATCTGTCATCATGTATGAATGAAGAAGGGCCCAAGCTTTTAAATGATGCATAGTGTGCGTCAATACCTCCAAACTCCGGAGAAAAAAAAACCAAATATAAATATGTCAAATTTATCCCGAACACCCTATATATATATATGTATATATATATATCATCATCATCATGTTGCGCTGTTGGCACGGATATCCATGACAATATCTCTCCATCCGTCCCCATCGCTCATCATTTTCGGGAGGTCCTCTCATATATATATATATAATATATATATATATATATATATATATATATATATATAATTGATAAAGTAAGTTGGCGTATCAGCCGGACACCGAGTTAGTATATCCCTTTTTTCGTTAGTGCTAGACAAAGGAGATTGTTTCTGCTGAGGTGGAGCACCACATTCACCATCAGCTCCCCACTTTACCGCACAGATCAGATTACCCAATCTGTGCTACCCATACGCTGAGCACCTGGGGGCCGGTATTGAATTCAGAACCTTGTAATATATATATATATATATATATATGCCTTGCATATATATATATATATGTCTTTGTATATATATATATATATATATATATATATATATATATATTATATATATATATATATATATATATATATATATATATATATATATATATATATATATGTCTTTGCATATATATATTTATATATACATGTCTTTGTATATATATGTATATATATATATATATATATATGTCTTTGCATATATATATATGTCTTTGTATATATATATATATATATATATATATATATATATATATATATATATATATATGTCTTGTATATATATATGTCTTTGTATATATATATATATATATGTCTTTGCATATATATATTATATATACATGTCTTTGTATATACATACATATGTCTATATATATATATATATATATATATATATATATATATATATGTCTTTGTATATATATATATATATATATATATATATATATATATATGTATATATATATATATGTCTTTAATATATATATATATATGTATATAATATATATTATATATATATATATATATATATATATGTTTGTATATATATGTATATATATCTTGTATATATATATATATATATATATATATATATATATATATATATATATATATATATTATATTGTTTAGTATTTAGTATAGAGCATTAGGTGAGAAATATAAGAAACTCAGTTTTTGAATGTTAAGTTAAACATCCCCGAAAATTTAACGAAATAAAACAAAACTTAACATTAAAAGTGAGTTTCACACCTAATTCTTCATGTTAAATCCCAAACAATAAATGACTATATATATATATATATATATATATATGTATCCAAAGACAAGCTCTCTCTCTCTATATATATATATATATATATATATATATATATATATATATATATATATCTATATATATATATATATATATATATATATATATATATATATATATATATATATATATATATATACATATATATATATATAAGTGTGGCTTCAAAGCATAAAATTACGTGATATTTTAGCTGTATTTGATTATAATCTCATAGCAACAGATTTGGAATATTTTGCCAATATTGAAGAAAACAAGGAAATATTTAGCATTCTTTCTTCCTGCAAATGTTTGAAGATGTATTAGTTCATATTAAGAACAATCGTATTATATTCGCCTAGAAAACCAGATTCCGTTTTGTTCCATTAATTTTTCAAGACAACCAACAACACCGAACGTAAATCATAGTGTAATAAGTAGTGATAATGTTGACTACGCTATGGGAGGCGGGACCGACGACGCCATGATTATTATCATAGAAAATGGACTCCGCGCACAGACTCAATACATCTGTCTTCACGGGGTCATGGGGGCATAATAGCTGTCATTATCTTACGTACTCTTTACGTTAAGAGAATATTTATTTATTTTCTTTCAGATGTGCCTTAATCATTATACTCATTCATTTTGTCTTGTATTATCCTTAAATCTTTCATAATTGTACGAAGATAATCACAAAGGAAACGTAAACTGAATCTAATAATGATGTTCCGATTTTGAAGCTCTGGGGATTGTAGATTACCCATTCATCTCCATTACTCCCAGGTCCACTTTAGGGAGGTTCCAATTCTGGAGCCTGGGTTGTGGAGTATTCCTTAATCATCATTACTCCCAAGTCCACTCTAACCCGAAGTTCCATTCTGGAGTCCACTCTAACCTGGAGTTTCCAATTCTGGAGCCCTGGGGTTGTGGAGTATTCCTTAATCATCATTACTCACCTAAATTCTGGAGTCCACTCTAACCGGAGTTCCAATTCTGGAGCACTTGGGTTGTGGAGTATTCCTTAATCATCATTACTCCCAAGTCCACTCTAACCCGAAATTCTGGAGTCCACTCTAACCCGGAGGTTCCAATTCTGGAGCTCTGGAGAGTGTTGAGTACCCATTCATCGCCATTACTCCCAGGTCCACTCGAACCTGGACTTCCAATTCATGAATCCACTTTAACCCGGAGGTTCAAATTCTGGAGCGCTGGGGGTTGTGGAGTACTCCTTCATCATCATTACTCCCAGTTCCACTCTAACCCGGAGGTTCCAATTCTGGAGTTCTGGGGAATGACGAGTACCCCTTTATCGTCATTACTTCCAGGTCGACCATGACCCGAAGTGGTAGTACCTGTTAGGGTCCCATCTATGGGTTAAATAGAACAAAATGAGTTCTAAGAATGTGACCAACATATTGAGTTAAAAAAAACGAAAAAAAAAAACAAAACAATAACATTTAAATGACCAAGAAGAATGAAGAAAACAAAACGTCTTCGGCATAAAATAACCACACTAGGGTTGACATGCCCTTGTTGTGGAGTATTCCTTCCTCATCATTACTCCCAGGTCCACTTTATTCTGGAGCTCTAATTCTGGAATCCACTTTAACCCGGAGGTTCCAATTCTGGAGCACTGGGGTTGTGGAGTATTCCTTCATGATCATTACTCCCAGGTCCACTTTAACCTGGAGCTCTTTATACTCACAAACATGAATCAAGTCTTCATTATTTTTGCTTAAAGACCAAGCTCTGGTGATATTTAATGTGTATATATGGTGCCTCTGGCGTGTTTGAGTGCGTACACACACACACACACACACACACACACACACCTTTAGAAATTTGAATATCATACTAGCCCACAAATTGTGCTGCTCACAAAATATCATTACTTAAGTCCGTACTAAAATATCATTGCGTATATTATTCGACATCCTTGATTTAATAGTATCTTATATAGTCTATTTATTTTGTTGCGTCTGATTTATCAAATAACAAAGTTGAAATCTGGAAGAAGGGTTAACATAGGGTTATTACCTATGGCACAAGGATATAATAAAATGAGGTCCAACCCTTCTACTTTTGGCCTATAACTTTAGGTACTACTCCGTCACATACACAATGAACGCACATTGGTTTATTGATATTCGGTCTTCTGCAAATTTAAAATAGCTATTACGTCCTTGATTATATCTACGTAGAGAAGCGGTTCTTGATGATATGAAATTGTAATGCTCGTCATTCCCAACGGAATCTGCTGTCTGGACGTGTTGGGTTATTTAGTGCGTGTTGCTGTCAGACCACTTCATAAATGCGCAAAGTAACTTTAGTGTCTTAGGTATGACGTTAGATTTCATATAATGGGGAAGTTCCAATTCTGAAGCTGCGAAAAATGTGGCGTACCCCTTTATCGCTACAGATTGCTCTATGACAAACTCCCTGTCTAGTTTATCATATATGTGCTAGAAGGCAGTGGCTGAGGGTCTTATTATCCTGGGTATGACGTTAGACTGCATTTAGTGGTGAAGTTCCAATTCTGGAGCTCCGAAAAATCTGGCGTACCCCTTTATCGCTACCTTATCTTGTAACCCAGGTACACTACAACCCATTTACCTTTCCACTGAATCCCGTTATTCTGAATCGAACAGACCCTGATTCAAATATTCTTATTACAGGTACGTACACAATTCATAAGCTGCCTATGAATTATGTAACATTTAGAGCCCTGAGGAGTGAGGATTACATTGTCATTTCTCCCAGGCCCACTTTAACCTGGAGTTCTAATTCTAATTTTCTTTCAGATGTGCCTTAATCATTATACTCAGTTATTTTGTCTTTTTTTTTCATAAAGGAAACTTAAACTGAATCTAATAATGAATTCTGATTTTGGAGCTCTGGGATTGTAGAGTACCTCTTCATCTCCATTACTCCCAGGTCCACTCAAACCCAAAGTTCCAATTCTGGAATCCACTTTCACCCGGATGTTCAAATTATGGAGCGCTGGGGGTTGTGGAGTACTCTTCATCATCATTACTCCCAGGTCCACTCTAATCCCGTAGGTTCCAATTCTGGAGCTCTGGGAGTGATGAGTACCCCTTTATCGTCATTACTTCCAGGTCCACCATGACCTGAAGTGGTAGTACCTGTTAGGGTCCATTAGGGATGAAAAGCAGAAAATGAGTTCTAAAAATGTGACAAATATTGAGTTTACAAAAAAAAAAAAAAAACAACAAAAAAAAAAAACAATAACATTTGAATGACCAACAAGAATGAAGAAAACAAAACGTCTTCGGTATAAAATAACCACACTAGGGGTGACATGCCGTAAAATCCAACCAACCAACCAACCAATCACCATAGATATGTGTAACTTTACAGGGCGTTGTGTTGATGGTGATGAATATGTTTCCTTGAGTCTTTCTAACTCTGTGGGGAGGATGTGTAGTGAAATGCAAGCTCTTGCCTCTCAAATCTCATGGGAGATTCCTTTTTTCATGGTAGTTGGTTTTGCTTCTTGGAATTACCCATCAAGAAAGAATAAAACAAAACGTTTTGAAATAAAACGGCATAAAATGACCCAACAAGGGTTGACATGCCATAAAATCCAACCAACTAATCAAATAGACAAATTGTATCATTGTTTTAATGAAAACTGTTAGTTGTTTTAAAAATATTAAAGTTTAATAAAATTTGCTATGTACTTACTCTGTTACATAATTCATGGGTAGCCTATGAATTATGTAAATACTGTAGTATAAATTTTGAATCAATTCGTTAGAAAATTCAAAATCGGAGGGGGTTGAATGGAAAATTACATTAACTGTTACCGTTAGGGTCATTAGCAGATAATAACCTTTACTTGACTCCTTGCGGAAACGCGCGAATAGAGGCGTGTGACAGTTTATAGTTTTGAGTTAGTTGCGACCAGTTACTCGACGAGAGAGGATGCTCTCTCAAGAGTCGCTTCTCACCGCGCGGTTGATTCCTTTAGCTGGGATTGTTTTAATAAATTAAAATTTATGTACATAATGTAGATAGATATTTTTTAATCAGAATTCGTTGACTAACTTTATTAAAGATAACGGAGGGTAAGTGGAAAATTACTGTTAACCATTATTGACAGTTAATAATAACCTCGACTTAACCCTTCCGGAAGCGCGCCATTAGAAGCCTGGGAGAGTTTTATTTTAGTTTAGTTGCGACCAGTTACTCGACGAGACAGGATGTCCTCTCAAGAGACGCTTCTGAATTTTTAATTCATTAAATCGAGAGATGACCAGCCCGAACAAAAAAGAAGAGAGAAACCCAAAGAATCGGCCCTGAAGAAGATGCCAGAAACAAATATACAGGATAGTACAAGTAAGAATTTTAATCATTTACAATTCATTTTTATAGTAAAAATCATTTCCAATGCATTTTTATAGTAAAAATGATTTCCAATGTATTTATATAGTAAACATTATTTCCAATGTATTTTTATAGTAAAAATCATTTCCAATGCATTTTTATAGTAAAAATCATTTCCAATGCATTTTATAATAAAAATGATTTTCAATGTATTTTTATAATAAAAATCATTTCCAATGCAATGTATGTTCATAATAAAAGTGATTTCCAATGCACTTTTATTGCACAAACCAATTCCAGTGCATTTTTATAAAAAGAAATAATTTCCAATGCATTTTTATAGTAAAAATCATTTCCAATGTATTTCATAGTCAAAATCATTTCCAATGTATTTTTGTAGTCAAAATCATTTCCAATGTTATAGTAAAAATCCTTTACAATATATTTCTATAGTAAAAATCATTTCCCATGCATTTTTATATAAGAAAATAATTTTCAATGCATTTTTTAAATAAAAAAAACAAAAAAATTTCCAATGCATTTCCAATGCCAATGCATTTTATAGTAAAAATCATTTACCAAAGTGTTTTTATAGTAAAAATCAATATCCATTGCATTTTATTGTAAAAAATAATTTCCAATGGATTTCTATAGTCAATGCATTTTTTTATTAAAAAAAAACAAAAAACATTTCCAATGCAATTTTATAATAAAAAAACCCATTTCCAATGCTTTTTTATAGTAAAATAATTTCCAATGCATTTTATAGAAAAAATCATTACCAATGTGTTTTTATAGTAAAAATCAATATCCATTGCATTTTATTGTAAAAATAATTTCCAATGGATTTCTATAGTAAAAATCATTTCCAACGGGTTTTCATAATAGAAAACAATTTTCAATGCATTTTTTATTTATAGTAAAGTCATTGGCAGTGCATTTTATGGCAGAAATTACTTACCATGTACTTTTATAGTAAAAATAAATTTCAATGTCTCAATAGAGACTAACTGATTTGTTGTCAATCGATTCGTGTTCAATTACTGGACGAAACTGATTGCATTTCACATGGCACTAATACCTTGGGAAAGGTATGAATTCAGTTCTCCCTCTGCTATGGGCAAATACATAAATAAATGCCAAAAAGAAATGCAAATAGCCTACCAACTAACTAGTAGCAAACAATCGGTATATATATATAGGGTCATCCACAGGTACATGTTCCGACTTATTAAGTCTCTTCAGTGTGGCTAGATATTTTGTAAACTACCTACAGCCGGAATTGAAATCCGATCGGTTGGGTGTCAGTCCGGCACCTTAACCATTAGGCTGTCTTCACTTACAGAATGGAAAGGGGATTTTAACTGTTTTTATACACACATCGCTTTGTGTGTAAAGGCTGTCACAGAGTACTCCATTCCTTATATAGAAGAGCGTTGCGTTTACACTTGAGTTGGCGGCCATCATATATATATGGTGGATTAATTCTGAGCTTGCCAAAATTGAAGAAGTGGATGCTGCGAAAGATGTTTACATTAAAAATTAATTTGTAATGGCACGCGCTTTATCCTTTATATGCATTTATATTACCGTATTAATTTCCAAAATATTAGCCGGGATATTTTCATTATTACAGGAAAACATACAAGGTATCTCAAACATATATATACCTTTATTAAATAGTGTCATGTACGGATATTAGAAAGTAAAATGTATATAAATATTGTGGCTTATTAGACACACACACACACACACACACACACATATATATATATATATGTGTGTGTGTGTGTGTGTGCTTAATTAAAGTCATACCTAATTTTTTAATTAATTAATTATAATTAAATGAATTAGGCGTGCATATCGGTTTAAATGTAAAGCGTAAACCAATCGAGAAAAGGTCGATCTTTGTATGTACATTTCAGCCTATTAGGCCTCATCATCAGAGCTATAGACAGGACAGTGCTTTGGGCGTGATTCGAACCCTGTCTATAGCTCTGCTGATGAGGCCTAATAGGCTGAAATATACATACAGAGATCGACCTTTTCTCGATTGGTTTACGCTTTACATTTAAACCGATATGCACGCCTAATTCATTTAATTATAATTAATTAACAAATTAGGTATGACTTTAATTAAACACATAATTTCCCAAAAAATTGTCGGCCTCGCCATTTCAAACACATTGTTTGACCACTTCATATATATATATATATATATATATATATATATATATATATATGTATATGTATATATATATAGCTACGAATCGTGTGGCTTGGAGAAGACGTTTTTATGATAGCTGCAAGGGTTTGAGGTAAGACGGCTCGAACACTTCATCCTGAAGCGGTCTCTACGTAAGCGGCACATGACGACGTCTTGGATACATTTCCTACTTTTAAGCCGGAATATATATGTAACGTGTGTGTCAGGGCCTGCCTGTTGAAGGCTTGGCTTCTCAGTCATGTACGGTCGCATAGGAGAGGAAACCGGGGAAGAGGCTCATGTGTATGGCAGTGAGTAAAAACAAAGTTTATGCACATCTTATTCTCCCCCTACCTTTCGAGTTTTCATGGATGCATATCTCTTTCGTGACGTAGTAACAAATAGCACAGTGCCGAAGTGTTGGAGTTTTTAAGATATAAGGCGTGGGACAAAAGCCCACTTCTACTTATAGACTCGCCGATAGGCACGTGACCAACCTATTGTCCAATCAATGGCAGTGCTCTGCTGCTGATATTATTATTTATACTGGCTGATTCTAATCTTAGCTACTCACAACCACTTGGATCTTCATGGACGACGGATCATATCGCTGGACCTCTTTGACACTACGTAGGATTCCAAAACTTAGGACTTATTCACTTGCCAAAGGATTCTATAACTCGGGACTTACTTACTTATTTACTTTAAATTCTTTACAACTGGCAAAAGATGGCGGCCAGATACTTAACACGAAGAACAAACATCAAACACGGGGTTAGTAAAAAAGTATGCCACATTGTTTAGGACAGGTATAATTACCAACACAGTAACATGTATCATACATCAAAATGAAGCTGGTCCTCTGTGGACCACATCCCTACTTCTCCACATAGTCACTGTTTCTCTTAATAGCAATGTTCCACCTTTGAATAAGATCATGCATCTCTGCCCCGTAAAATTATGTTGACTGTTCTTTGGACAACTTTACCGCATCCTCCATACTCACCAGATTTAAAGCCTTCAGACTATCATCTTTTCGACCCAAAGAAAGAGGGTTTGAGAAGGGAACATTATTCCGGTGATGAAGTAGTAAAATCTGTAGTGAAAAAGTGGCTCAAAGAACAGTCAACAAAATTTCTATTTCTACATATTAACATGCAATTGTATTTATATATACAACAAAATAACGGTTTACGGTGTGAACGGGAAGGCGAATTTGCATATTGATATTAAAAATTTGATCTTAATAAATATGTGTTTAGTATTATTGATTTCTAATTGTTTGATTTTATCGTAATAAATATGAGCAAAATTCTCGGGTATAGAGCTTAAAATAAATCCATTATCCAGAAGAAACAACTGTAATTTTATTCTTCACTTCCTATTTAAACTAAAAATTAAATTAGGAAGATTTAGCAATGAAAGACGGGAGTGATGGAAGAGTAAGTTTCTATTTTTCGATTATACCCCCCTCTGTTTCAAATCTTTTTATCTGGATTCTTATTTAGTTTCATTAGCCTTTTTAATTTAATATACTATTTTATTACATTAAAGCTTAGATACTTGGATCCGGAGAGTTTATATATGTGCTAGTCTATTAGATAAAGAATATGCGCAAACTATCATTTTGTAAAGAAGTATAAGATCTAAATTTAACGTTAATGGAAAAGTTCATAGATTTGTATTGACAAGCTAAGAACCCAGGTTTATCCAAATTTAAGTCCTAGATTGACTTAGGGAGTCACGTAGACACAAGACCTTTGGAAAGTAAGATTCAGAATTATTTCAGAGTCGACCAGAGAACCCTTGTGGACGGACGCATGTTACGTCTCTGCTGTGCGGATTCTCCACACTAGCGGGTTAAAATAGTATCTGGGGAAATTTAATAAAATTAAGTGTACATAAAATTAAGTCTCCGTGTTTGTAAATAATTACAAATTAAGATGGAACCCAGAACCAGAGAGAGGCACGACCCCGACGAAAAATATAACTCCTGACGAAAGAGAGACCGACACGAGGAGATACAACCCGATACGGCCCTGTGGAATATGGTAGGTCGATCTAAGAACTGTAACGTCTCCCATATGGTGAAAGTTGCAAATTAACATAAGGAATTGCCACACAAAATATTTCTCTTCAAAACTTTGCTTTCCTTTGAGAAAATAGATTTTAATCTTTTAAAATTTTATCCCTGTTACAGCTGAATTTCATGAGGTAAATGTCGGAGATGATGGGGAAAATATTTGCAATTTAAATTCTAGTTATAACTTATTCATTTCATCTTAATAAAAAAAAATGACAACCTTTTCTGTTTTAAATATTTAAATTGCAAAAATTTCTAACAAATTTCAGAGGATAACATTGCGAGAACGAGGATGTTTAGGGTAATCCTTAACTTGTTCCTCGTAAATTCCTACTATAAAATAAATTGAACCCACATATTATGTCCATGTTTTTGCAATAAATGTTTTATTTTTCTCGCACCCGTTATCTTAAACTTTTAGAATATACACATTGAAGTGAATATTAAAATAAATAAATAAAATATATTTAAAATAACGGGTGCAAGAAAAATAAAACATTTATTGCAAAAACACGGACATAAAAAGAGGGTTCAGTTTATTTTATGGTAGGAATTTACAAGGAACAAGTTAAGGATTACCATTTTTAGCGCATTTTAACTGAAAATCGTTCATGCTATTTCCTCAAATAATGGTGCAAGTAGGTGATCTAGTTTTTGGTATCAGCATTCATTTTATTAACATACAACTTTCGAAGTTTTATAGAATTAGATATTTTCTGCCCTGTTGACTGGGCAGATTTGGGGGTGTGTGTGGTCTAAAGAAACTGTGCTGTAACTTTCTAAGTCCACACTTGAAAGAAATCATTACATCAATTTTCATAACAGTTAATGTTTTCACTTACACACCAAATGAATTATGGTGCCGATGTCTGTCACAACTCGACGGTCTGTCGATGTCTGTCACGACTCGACGGTCTGTCGATGTCTGTCACGACTCGACGGTCTGTCGATATCGGCCACAACTCGACGGTCTGTCGATTAGGGTAGGTCGATTTTGGAACTGTAACGTCTAACATGTGGCAAAGTTTGCAAATGGACATAAAGAATTAGCGCACTAAATATTTTTCTTCAAAACTTTACCTTCGTTTGAGGAAATAGAATTCAATCTTTTAAAATGTAATACCTGTTACAGCTCAGCTAATGAGGTAAAAAGCAGCATATCAGAGGTATTAGTGATGATAGGGGAAATATTTGCAATTTGAATTCTGGTTATAACTTATTCGTTTCATTTTAGTAAAATAAAATGACAGTCTTTTCTGATTTAAATATTGAAATTGTTAAATTTTCTAACCAATTTCTGTGCCAAATGTCGCGAAGACGAGGAATTCGTGTGTATTTTAACTGACAATCTTTGATGCTATTTCCTCAAACAATTGTGTAAGCAAGTTTGTTTTTCAGTATTTATTATACCAACATACAACTTTCACTGTTTAAGAGAATGTGATATTTAAAAAAAAAAAAAAAGGGAAAATCAACCTATTCTACTGTGGAAGATAGAAAAAAATAAGAATGAGCTCTGTAGGGACCGTGGTTGTTTGGTGTCTGTTTAGTTGAGGAGTTGAGAGTTATGGGTCCCCACAATTTATATGTATAAGACTACGGAAATGAAGTTTCCATAGAAAACAAAAGAAGACAAAATTGATAAAGGAAACAAACTTTATATACATTAGCAAATATATGCACCCTCCGGGTGCAAGTATTTAAGTTTTAATGTAATAAAATATCGTATTAAATTAGAAAGGCTAATGAAACTAAATAAGAATGCAGATAAAAAGATTTGAAACGGAGGGGGTGATAATAGATAAATAGAACAACTGAAACGTACTCGTCCATCACTCTCGCATTTCCTTGTTATTTTTTCTAATTTAAGTATTTAGTTAAAAGAGGAAGTAAAGAATAAAATGACAGTTATTTTTTCATGTTAATAGATTTCATTTAAGATTCATTGAAGAGATTTTTGCTTATATTCATTAAAATAAAACCAAACGGTTAGAAATCAATAATACTAAGCACATATTTATTAAAATCACATTTTTAATATCAATATGCAAATAAGCCTTCATGTTCACACTGTAAACTGCTATTTTAGTGTATATATAAATACAATTGCATATTATTCATTTGTAGATATGATTAACAATATTAATAATGTAAAACAATTTTATTAGAAATTGAGGTTTAAATAAAAATAAAATCATGGAGAATGTGGCGTAAATAAAAAAGGGAATTGTGACTTGAGTAGTGATATAGTTTCGGTTACAGACAGAAAAGCAAACAATCTCCATTATAATAAGATTAATTTACAATTGGTATATTCAATTGTTCATTCAGTGGTGTTGCAGACTGTATGTGTCTGTACATAGTTGTGTGTCACAAGTGTGACATGTATTGTTTATATTTGTGCGATTGTTTGTCAACATTGTAGCAGTTTTATTTGTGATTGAAACTTGTGATTGAAATTTGTTTTTGTTGAGCGAGACAAAAAGAAAATTGGAAACAAAAATACGAGACCAACCTGATATACCATTTTGTGTCTTCGGCAGCGACTTCTCCCATTGTGTCGATGTTGGGGGAGAACTTTCGCTCCTACAGTCAGGAGCATCAGCTCCAACTCTGTCGAGTCGGGAAGAGCGTAAGCTCCCCACTGTCTGTCTGTTGTTTTTCAGCTCCTTGGGCTTTTTTATAATTTTCTATTTGTCATTGTCTACGTGATCATTAAGCTAAAACTATTCATCAAATATCAGGTGATTTGCAATGATGCAATATCGAATGATTTTGGCACATTCCGATGGTGTACATATTTTCCCATGGAATTTAAACCATTGTTTCTATTGTTTCAAAAATATTTCCAAATCATTTTGATTATCTTTTGTTTATCTAATTCTAAACTCATGACATACAATTGTAAAACTAGTTATTTAAGAAAACAATTATTTTAATTTGGTCAATTCCACATACCCTTAAAATATAGGGGCCAATCCCTATAGCTCTTAACAGACCTATCATTAGATAGGTCTGTTAAATATTCCGTATACAATCATATAGTTTCGTATAAAATATCAAATATTTCGTATACAATCTTATAGTTTCGTATACAATATCAAATATTACGTATGCAATCATATAGTTTCGTATAAAATATCAAATATTTGGTATACAATCATATAGTTTCGTATACAATATCAAATATTTGGTATACAGTCTTATAGTCTCGTATACAATATCAAATATTACATATGCAATCATATAGTTTCAAAGGTTCCTGATACAAATAATTTGTACAGAATTATAAAGTGATAAATATTCCTAATAAAAATGGGGTCGTGCCTCTCTCTGGTTCTCGGTTCCATCTTGGTTTTTTGGTTAATCTTAAACACGGCGGATTAATTTCATGTACATATAATTTTATTAAATTTCTTCCGATGCCATTTTAACGCAAGAGTATGGAAAATCCACACAGCAGAGACGCAACATGCGTCTGCCCACAAGGGCTCCCTTGTCGACTCTGAAATAATTCTAAATCTTACTTTCTTAGAGTTTAAAATTATTTCCCATAAATTTTGGTTTGTTGGCAGCCTTTCGTCTACGAGAGACGATGGAGTAGTGTCAAAGTTTTTTCCTTTTTTTGTTTTCGTTTTTTTTTTTCTTTTTTCGTTTTTTTCTTTTTTTTTTGAATTGAACTACATAGCCTGGGCGGGTTCATATGGAGGATAAACTGTTGCCCATGCAGCAAACCCCCCTCTCCACACTACCGCTGTGATCCAAAGGAAAGGTAAGGCACCAATGCAGTTTGGCAACGGTAGTGTCACAGGAGTTGATGGATTTCAGCATTACACCACCTTAGGGACTCCGGCTCCTGATTTGTTTTCGAGGTTTACTCCCCTAGCCTTTCCTTGGAAGGCAGCAGAGGTTTTGTGTCGGACTTTTCCTTGGCTGATGGGTTATCGACCAAAGCTAAGGAGCCTCTTCTAACACATTTGGGGATTTATGCGCGTAGTAAAAGTAAAGTCTTCGGGGCGGCCTAAAGTCGGTATCAGCCAATCAGCGAGGGAGACTATCCCCTTTTCACTAGCGCTAGACCAAGGAGATTATTTTAGCGTCTAGGTGGAGCGCTACACCTACCGTCAGCTCCTTACTTTACCGCACAGATCCCTGTGCTACTCATAACGCTGAGTTGGCGAGGACCGGTATCGAACTAGGAACCTTGTGGTTTCTAGCCGAACGCTCTACCGACTGAGCTAACCCGGCCCATAATGCGCGTTATAAGTACCCCAAAACTTACTTCTATTGGTGTTCCTGTGGAATGAAATGAGATCAGGGAAACGGTATATTTTGCGTTTGTGTCTCAGATAAGCAACAGTACCTTCAGATTTTTTTTAATCACCACCAAATAAGTTGAACTGGAATTTTAATAATATTGGACGCCATTTTTAAAATGGATGATTCAAACGAGACTCGGGAATTGAAAAACCCCAAAATGGTCGACGATTTTCCTCTGAGACTATGCTTTCTCGCAAAAGTCTGGGAAAGTTCATAAAAATCTTTTGTAACGTGACAAATTTATTTATGCGTTTCAAGTTTTCTTTTCCGTACTCATCGCCCATTAAATCGGTGTGATGTTCGAGTCAATACTGTAAAACTATTCTTTCTAAAATAGAGAATAAAGAAAAGATACACAAAGAAAAAAAACCCAAAAAAAACAAAGAAAAGAAAAACAGTTATATAAAACCAGAAACTCATTTTATTTTCTCATTAGTCTTTCTTATAACTGTTTATTTATTTATATTATTTGTGTTTATTTGTTTGTTTTAACACATGGAAAAGTTTGGAAGACAGATCAGTTCTTTAAACAATGTGACAGATGCCCGTGAGAGGTAGTAAACGAGATACATTTAATAAACACTAGATAAATAAACTTGATGAACTGCATGAAAAGAGAGGGAAATAAAAGTTACATTTCAAGAGAGAGAAATAGAGAGGGAGTGAGGATGAGATAGAGGTGAGAGAGAGAGAGAGAGAGAGAGAGAGAGAGAGAGAGAGAGAGAGAGAAGAGAGAGAGAGAGAGAGAGAGAGAGAGAGAGAAGGAGAGAGAGCGAGCGAGAGAGATAGGAGAGAGAGAGGGTGAGAGGCAGATAGATAGATAGAAGGAAATAGAGAGATAGAGAGGAAGAGAGAGAGAGATAGAAGGAAAGAGAGATGGAAGAGAGAGTGAGAGAAGTGAGAGAGGAAGAGAGAGATAGAGAGAGAGAAAGAGAGGAGAGATAGAAGGAGAAGAGGAGGAGAGGTTGAGAGGCAGAGAGATAGATAGAGGAAAAGAAGATGGAGAGAGAGAGAGGGAGGAGAGAGAGAGAGAGAGAGGGGGAGATTGGAGGAAGAGAGATAGATAGAAGAAAAGACAGATGAGAGATAGATAGAGAGAGAGAGAGAGAGAGAGAGACAGACAAAAAGAGGAAGACAGAGAGAGGAGAACAGAGAAAGAGAGGAAAATGAAAGTTACATTTCAAGAAAGAGAAAGAGAGAAAGAGGGAGTATGAGAGAAAGGTGAAAGAGAGATAGAATGAAAGAGAGATGGAGAGAGTGGAAGAAGATGTAGAGTTAGAGGAAGACAGATCGAAGAAGAAGAAGAAGAGAGAGAGAGAGAGAGAGAGAGAGAGAGAGAGAGAGAGAGAGAAGAGAGAGAGAGAGTCTGTGTGTGTTTTTGGAAGAGAGATATATAGGTAGAGGAAGACAGATCGAAGAGAAGAAGAAGAAGAGAAGAAGAGAAGAGAGAGAGAGAGAGAGAGAGAGACAGACAGACAGACAGACAGACAGGGCACGAGAGAAGGCAAGAGAGATTGAAGGAAAGAGACATGGAGAGAAAAAGGTTGAGAGAGAGAGAGAGAGAGAGAGAGAGAGAGAGGAAGACAGAGGAAGACGAAGACAGGAAAGGGGTGAGAGAGAGAGGGTGAGAGATAAAGATAGAAGAGAAACGAAGACAGAGAGAGTTGGGGAGGGAATGGAATGAAGAGAGAGAGAGAGACACAGAGAGAGAGAGAGAGAGAGAGAGAGAGAGAGAGAGAGAGAGAGAGAGAGAGAGAGAGAGAGAGAGAGAGAGAGAGAGAAAATAAACGTGTTCCCGGGGGCAAATAAAACTTCGTGCAAGCAAAAGCATTCGTACATATTTTTGTTGTTGTTTTTGTTTTTGTTGTTATTTTTCGTTTTTTATTTTTGTTGTTGTTTTTTTTCCTTACCGACACGGAACAAATGGAAAGAAACAGAAAAAAAAAGAAAAAAATCAATTAACTATAAATTCAGTTTATGTAATATATAGGTAAATTTTTCCAGTACTCTATTACGTCATTGAAATGTCACGATAACTAATTCCGCTTAATAGTATAAATCGGTTAGCCCTCTGAGCACAAATTGACTGATCATACTCGGTTACATGGTACATTCACATGGTCATTTACACATTAATAACCCGTTCCTTCGAGCTGAGGGTTCAGTGGCTTTGAATAATAATAATAATAATAATAATAATAATAATAATAATCTATTAATAATGGAGATTCGCTTCCGGTTTTCGTCTGTAACAAAAATTACGTCACTGCTTACGTTCCATTACCCCAAATCGTCATAACATAGAATAAATACACTCAAAATTTGAACATGCAACTTTAGACAGTCCTCATTGTTTTTTAAAACAAGTTTTAATAAATACATCACTGGTATTATATATCTATATATAGTTTGTTTTATTTTAATATATATTTCAAAGTTTACATTTCAAATTGTTTTATTTTTTAATGCTTTAATAAATTTGATGATTTTACTTACTTAGGTTAAAAAACTCGCTGACATTGAATTTTTTACTCCCACCCCTCAGGCAATATGTTTCAAAAATTTATTTTTACCTCGCCCGGAGGGTGTTTTTTATTTTGTACTAGTAATAATGATAATAATACTAATTATAATAAACTTCAATTCATTTCATAAAATATACTTTTTAAATTTTCTTCTCGGTCTGTTTGCTTCGACGGTCAATGTTCAGAAATACATATATATATTTACCAAACCCCTCCGCACGAGCAGGATGTGACACAAGGTCAATTTCTTAGGCGGAGTTTAACAGGTTTAAATTCAGAGTTTTCCTTCTCCTAGACTGGTTACCTAGCCAAGGTTAAAGAGTCCAGTCTACCCTACTATTTACCCATAGCTGGAGGGAGAGTAGGATTCATACCTTCCCAAAGGTATTAGCGTAAAGTGAAATGCAATTACCACATCCAGGATTTGAACTCGGGGCGACGAGTCCATTTCCCATGACTTTAACCATTACACCACGTGCTTCCTACTTCAAAATACATATAGTCAGGTCAGGATAGGACTATTTGCCACGATTTTTTGTGTTCACCCTTTAGGCTAGCGGTCCCCAACCTTTTTTGCGCCACGGACCGGTTTCATCTAAGACAATATTTTCACGGACCGGCCTTCATATGCCCCGGCCTACATTTGCTCGATAATCGTTAATGACGTAATCTAATCATAACGGCTGGTGACCTTTCACGTAACCGAACCTGTCAAGAGGCACAGAATTCACTTTTCAAAATAAAACATCAACATTTAGATTGATAATCAATAAAAAGAATTTAAAAAATTCAAACGTCTGTGCGGCCCGGTACCTAGTGGCTCGCGGTCCGGTACCGGGTCGCGACCCGGTAGTTGGGGACCGCTGCTTTAGGCTTCAAGCAAGAGCGCTTATCCCAGCGGAGATCCGTTGTGTTAAGCAAAGAGCGATCCCTAGTGAAGAATCCTTCGGTTGGTCCTTGGTACTCCTCAGTCTTGCAGGTCCTTAGTCAATGATTGCAAATGGACGTCTCTCAGTATCAGCGATTAAGTAGTCAACCAGCCACGTATACGGGCTATTGATTGTCTGAGGTTTAAACCACGTGACCTCGATTAGTCTATAAATGTAAGTGGTGTATTGCAGCACACTTTATATACAAAAATGTTCCATCACTATAAAGGAAATTAACGACGTGATCCAAGGAGGCCTTCTCTCCAGGCAACACCTTCTCTCTTGATTTAAAGGGGTAGGATTGAGTTTATTGCCCAGTTCCCGAGGCGCCTACCTTAAGGGGGGAATCATTTCCATGAACTTCGATTCGTTGGTGGTCCCACGACCTTGTATCATACCCACATAAGTGGGATGCGAGGTAAAAGGGTTTGGAGGTGCATGGTGTAATGGTTAGAGTCATAGGAAATGGACTCGTCGAGGCGAGTTCAAATCCAGTACGAGGCTGTTTGGATTTCACATAGCGGAAATACCTTTGAGAAAGTAAGTTATTCCTGTGTAAACCATCATCATAATATATATATATATATATATATATATATATATATATATATATAAGTTATATAGTTAGTTATTCCGTGTATACCATAATAATAATAATAATAATAATAAATATATATATTATTATTTATATTTTTGCTTGAAGGCAATTACAATGCGTATATCGCATAAAATTCGATAATAATAGAAAATAGTCATGACAAGTGAATCTCGGCAAAGGATCGCCCGCTGTGTAGAACATCGTACAGAATGTTTCGTCTTTATTAAGTCTCATCAGCGATGTATACTAACGATTTCCCTACGACAGAAATCGAAACCGGGACTTCAGCAGGCATAGTCAGAGACCATACTGCTTCGGCCACGATACACAACGGACAATCCCTGCGAAATTAACCTTGTCAATTATACTGGTACGCCTCTACCATAATAGGTACGGGGACGTTGAGTGAACAATAACAAACCACAGGCCTATGCTCTTCGGTGAATGGAATAAGATTTTTGGATGTTTATTTTTTAGAAGTATTGTTGAACAAAGTATATATTATTATTTATATTTTTGCTTGATTATTATGAGGGTATACAAAGGAATAACTTACTCGAGTTTCGCCATAATAATCTTCAGGGTTAAATCCACTGAATTAATCAAGATATTGATTAATTGCATCCGATTGTACGCGTGTATTTGTTGTAACCGTTAATAACAGACTCTGTTACACGCGTACAATCGGCTGCAATTAATTAATATCTTGATTAATTCAGTGGATTTAACCCTGAAAATTCCTATGGTGAAACTCGAGTAGGTTATTCCTGTGTATACCATCATAGTGATAAATTTGCTCTACTTACGTATTGAGCACTTTATATTGGTTATATAGCTGTCTTATCATTGTTAAACTTGTATCAACTAACCATTGTGACCAATTTCACCGGTAAATCACCATTTTCATATATAAAATCATATATATATATATATATATATATATATATATAAGTTAAAAGAAAGGAAATTAATCCTTTTCATATATATATATATATATATTATTATATATATATATATATATATATATATATATATATATAAATGGAATTTGGTAATTTGCTTTTGAAAGCATTGTTCTGTAAAGTATATTATTATTATATTTTTGAAGGCAATTACAATGCGTATATCGTATAAAATTCGATAATTATTGAAAATAATCATGACAAGCAATCCCGGCGAATAAAGTGCGCCACGGGAACACCGTACAACTGTTTCAATTTTATTAAGTCTCATTAGCGGTGTATACCTACGATTTCCCTCCGATAGAAATCCAAACCGGGAATCCAGCACGCAGAATCAGGAACTCCACCTCTGGGCCACCGGGGCGTAGCACACAATACATGCCGAATTTAACTTGTCAATGATAAATACGCCACTACTGTACCTAATACAGTGAGCGTTTGAGAGAATCACAAATTAGGCCTATGCCAAGGCGTAAGGAGTAAATGGAATTTGATAATTTGCTTTTCAAGCATTGTTAAGTAAAGTATATTATTATTATATTTTTGAAGGCAATTACAATGCGTATATCGTATAACATGTGATAATTATTGAAAATAATCATGACAAGCAAATTCGCCGGGTTTGCTTGTTATGATTATTTTCAATAACTATCGAATTTTATACGATATACGCATTGTAATTGCCTTCAAAAATATAAATAATAATAACATATGGGCTCAGTCGGTAGAGCGTTCGGCTAGAAACCACAAGGTTCCTAGTTCAATACTGATCCTCGCCATCTCAGCGTATGAGTTGCACAGGGATCTGTGCGGTAAAGTACGGAGCTGATGGTAGGTGTGGCGCTCCACTTCAAATGCTAAAAACAACAATCTCCTTGGTCTAGCGCTATTAAAAAGGGGATAGACTCCCTTGCTGACTGGCTGATACCGACTTTAGGCCACCCCGACGACTTTACTTACTTTACTTTACTTATATATATGTGTGTGTTCTTTGTCATATAATTGTCACATAATCATTAGATACCTAATGATTATGACAATAGTGTAGAAATCATATTAGTGCAGCTGATGGCCTTGAGGTGAGTGACGGCGCTTGACCTCGATCTCACCTTGCGTTCTGGGGATAAACCGTGAGAAACGGAACCCCGATAGAAGCCCCTTCCGGTTTAAGGAGTAAGCAACTCAGTTAGTTGCAGTTAGAAGTTAGAAGCCAAGCTAGCAAGATGTGAGTCTCACTGCGCAGATGTCTGGTCTGGGGGTCTACGAATAAAGTAACATCATCGTAAATCGAAGTCTTGTGTTTATTACTAAAAACCAACAATGACACAGGGCTTCTGATAAGGAATGATCCGCAACAGAAACCAGACACGGAATCCTCAATAGAAGACCAGACGAGACCTTAGAAGATATACCAGACCAAGATAGATGATAGACGATCAAAAGCAAAGACGGCCAGTTGAATAGACGACAGAGTAAGAAGTAAAAAAAGTAAGAGAACATATACCTATTTAGTGCCGGTAAAGAAGGGCTATGCAACCTAATGATAAATATTTGTGTAAAGGAAGATCTACTACTGCGTGTTTGGAAGGAAATATTACAGATTAAAAATTGATATAAAATCCGTTTCTTGCAAAATGTTATTAAATCATAAGAAAAAATATTCAAACTATGTGGATGTTCTGTGATATCAGTATTGCAATAATTTGATATTGTTAACTTGAGTTTATATAAAAATATAATAATCATTCAAAAGAAGAAAAAGAAGAAGAAATGAAATAATGGAAGAAGAAGAAGAAGAAGAAGAAGAAGAAGAAGAAGAAGAAGAAGAAGAATGCTACCATTTATATTTCTTTTGGCCTTTCTCACCTCCTCTAACTTTCTTAATTACTGACCGCTGTATTTTATTTTTATTTTTTTAATTTTTAAATTTTTATAAAGCCTTGTCATTTGATAGTATAGCTGAAATATTAACACACGAAAACGTGGACTACTTATTCATCCACACTCTAATTAGCTAACGAAATTTACTTCTGCTTCTACCAAAGACACTGTAACACTTGTGAAGATCTGAAACAAAATAAGTTCGTCATCTTTTGACCCCTCGCCACTGTTCTTTTATACTCGGTCTGGCCGAGACGTCACAACTCTCGTCTCGTCAGCTACGAGACTTGCCACTATAAATTGCCGCCTCAAGGACATTCACGATTTTACCTCCACTACTAGTCGACTCGTCCCATGTTTTTTCTTCCGTCACATCGAGAATTAGGTTAACTAAAATTGAAGTTCAGCAAGTTCGGAATCACTAGGTGTGTACCACCATCTTTTTTTTTGTCTTTCCTTATTACGTAATGAATTTTCAATTATCAATAAATGAAACTGTTAGAATTCTTAGAATGACTACCAAGTAATTTCTTCCTGTGGACGAGATATTACTACCGAGGTATGTGAACCGGTATACTGAGAGTCTATAAGACAAGTTGAGGACAATAAATTTTTGGAAGATACACGCACACACACACACACACACACAGAGAGAGAGAGAGAGAGAGAGAGAGAGAGAGAGAGAGAGAGAGAGAGAGAGAGAGAGAGAGAGAGACGTCCTGTGGACTCCACCACATTGAGATATGAGTGTTGGGCGACCAACAATGAACTACTTTAATGAACTCTGTGCGGATCCTCTGTGTGTGTGTGTGTGTGTGTGTGTGTGTGTGTGTGTGTGAGAGAGAGAGAGAGAGAGAGAAGAGAGAGAGAGAGAGAGAGAGAGAGAGTCTTACTCTGTATTTAATTCGCATCGTCCGTTTGTTTGCACGTACGGAATCCTAGGCTAAAAGATGAAAAGAAGGAAAGAAAGAAAAAATGTGTGTGTGTGTGTGTGTGTGTGTGTGTGTGTGTGTGTGAGAGAGAGAGAGAGAGAGAGAGAGAGAGAGAGAGAGAGAGAGAGAGAGAGAGAGAGAGAGAGAGAGAGGGGAAGTTATATCAAGATTATTACACTTTTTATATATTGAACTATTTAGCAATAGCTCTTAAATAAACATATCAAACATTGTATCATAGAGTATCATAATGTGGTATATCCACAGGTTCTGCAAGTTTGAATTATTGCTGTTACGATTTTTGTGACCTTTTTAGGCTTCAAGTGAGAGCACTTTACTGTGGAAATCCCTCGTATGAAGCAGAAGCTGATCCTTAGTGAAGAAACCTTTGGTTGTTCCTCGGTGTCCCTTAGTGTTCGGTAGAATCCTTTTGTTTTTCCTCGGTGTCCCTTAGTGTTGGACAAAATCCTTGCGATGATCAAAGTACTCAATCGCGGGTCCGTTCGTCAAATGAACGGCTTTCCAGATCGGCGATTAAATAGTTAACTAACCACGTATTCGAGCTGTTGTTTGGCTGGCTTTAATCACGCGCCCAAGAAGAGTCTATAGGTTATAGGGGCGGAATTCCGCACACCTTATATTACAAAATAATTGCAACAGAAACACTTCACGTTTTTTGTTTTGGCCAAAGACATTAGCCAGGAACGCTATTTTGACGCCCTGGGACTATTGTTCGATAAGACTCATGAATTGTTTATTTCTGAGCGTAGCGTTGCGGCTTAGACTAGTAGAAACGGCTTTTTCGATCATCACCTGCGGCTGGACAGAGAATCAGATTAAATGACCGATTTCGTCTCGAAAACACACGTGGGAAGAAAAGATATCTGATGAACAATTATAGTGATTATTGTTTGGTCAGCAATAATTTAGACTTAACAACTTGTCCGTAAAAATGTCACTTTAACCTAAAATACTTTCATTAGAAATTCTTTTACATATATATAATTATATATATATATATATATATATTATATATATATATATATATATATTACCTATGTCTAACATGCTGCTTGGAAACTAATGTTAACAATTGCACCATAAATATATTGTACACTATATATATATATATATATATATATATATATATATATATATATATATATATATATATATATATATATATATATATATATATATATATATATATATATATATATAAAAGGTAATATATATATATATATATATATATATATATATATATAAAAGTAATATATATATATATATATATATATATATATTACTATAATACAGTATTAATATAATACTAAATGTTTTGAATATAATGAATATAAATATTAATATAATTTTAATATGTTGTATATAGATAATATAACCTTGATATTGTAAGTGATCGTATTAATATAAATAATATGATATTAATATAATATTAGATATTTTGAATATAATTTGTAATTTATATTCAATACGAATATAAATAATATTATATTAATATAATATTAAATATTTTTAATATAATTTGCAATTGGAAGTATCACATATAAATATTAACTATTTAGTTAAATTAGGAATTAAAGAATAAAATTACAGTTGTTTTTCTTGTTAATCAATATCTTTCCAGATTTATCTCCAAGATTTTAGACTAAGAACATGTCTATCCTGAAATTATTACGTAGAAAAACTAGTTTTCATTCACTCTTTCACGTTTATGATGTTCCGTTTAACGGAATGGTCCACTAATTTTCTTAGGTGGCAACGAGAGGTGACATACAAAGGTACCAGATTATTATCCCTACTGTTCTTCTACAAGGATAGCTTTAAATAAACTGTGATGGTTAATATGTCATTAAACAAAGAAGCTAAACCAAAATTTCTCTTCTCTTTCTTTCACTCTATCATGGGGAGGTAAAGAGGAGAGCCCAATCTGGTAGGTGACTGTGTATGGAAAGTGGGGAGGGAAGTGAGGGTGCAAAGTTTTACTTCCGTTGTTACTGAGAAAAGAAAGTATAGAATAGATAATATAGGATATTTTACTTGCACGTATTTCGGTCAGGAGTTTATCCATGTATACATTATTCAAACTATTATTATTTTTGAATAACTAAATGAAATGTATATATGATTTGTTGATGGTTAATTTGTTGATTTTGTTAATAAAGTGATGTAGCGTTAGTTTGTATTCGCCTTGTGGAGTTGTCTGCCCCTTTTAGTTTGATGATGCCCACCAGGGGCACCAGAGTATTTAAGCGCCGGTTTCAAATCCTTTCGGCCTCTTTGCCGGTTTCACCAACTACGAGCCACATGGGGTAGATTCTATCTAAACCCTCTCGTGGGGCTCCGCCCCCTTACATTACTGTAAGTCCTCACTAGTCTCATGTCTGTGTTTTTTATTGTATATCTGTATCATTCATGAATGTGTCTTATCTGATTTGTGTACCTCTTTTTATATGTACTCTTTACTATGAACGATGTATCAACTGTTATCCATGTGCTGTATGTATTAAATGTTTTGTCTAACCTTCGTCGGAGTTATTTGTATCCAAAGTATGTATAACTTTGCACCTTCCTTACAGTGATTTTCTAAATAAAATTGTTGTTTTAGACAAATCAAAATGAGTATTTAAATATGTTAGCATTTTTTGAATCATTAGAACGTTTTTAACAGACAAGACCGATCTTGTTTCACGTTATCAACAGCAATACAATCGATTGTATTCGAATTAAACTCTTTCTCTCTGTCTTTCCTTCTCTCTCAGAGGAAGAGTCCACTTGTGACTATACAACTGCGTGCATTGTTTCTCTACTAACGACGACTACTACTAAAACTTGGGTTGGCCCATACGGTTGCATTATCATGCAACGGAAGAGGAAGCTTCCGACAAATAGACAAAGAGAAAGATAAAGATATATATTTAAAAAAGGGAGAACGAAAGAGGGAGAAGATGAAGAAATAGATAAAAGAAAATAGGAAAACGGAAGACGCTTCTTCCGGTGAAGAGGCGGAGAGAAAGATAAAGAAATATATATATCTGTTATCAGATCAAAAGATAAAAATGCGTAGGCATATTCATTGTATACAAAGGCCTAGCGGATGAAGGGTGAAGTCAGTCCCCAGCGAGCAGGAGTGAGCGTAACCTCGTCGTCTCCCGTATCAACCCCACTCGGAAGTTCATTGTGAACACTGCGCTCTTCGCCAGCCACCCGACATTTTCATTGTAAACACTTGTCGACCCACTCACCGAAGAAAATAAAGATGGGTCCTATTTTTATATATACGTGTCTGTGGTTTTATTGAAGTACAGTAGTCGGCTATACAACAATACTACATATATCGTTCCGGAGTATGCTACAATTTAATCAAATATACTGTGTCGGTCCCAATTAAATTTAGATTAGTATCTCTACTGTTCTTCTACGAGGATGGCTATAAACAAAGAAACCAAATCAAAAACGTTGTTCTATATCTGCTGTCGAAACAAGTTGGAAAACTTTACACATATATATCATTCTTTTATTTAAAAAAAAAGTTACGTTTATATAAGACGTTACCTCATCACAACATGTTTGCTTTCTCCATTTTTGGCTCTAATCGTTTGTGACAGAATAGTTTTATTCATGCAATCTCCGACAGCAGTTAATTGCGGTTTTCATATCAATAGACAAAAAATAGCGTGCCGGATCCATTTATGCTTTCAACTACTTCAGACAGCGCCAAAGAACGTCTTTCGTGTTGTGGCGTCTTTCGGCGGCGAACGGTTAACACACAATGAAGAAAAGAGCGGGAACAAGTGGTGGAGAAAAAATGGCGGGTGGTACAAGCAGGTTTGGGCTTTTTCATTTGCAATGGTAATGTTTACATAGAGAAAAAAAGTTAATCAGAAATTCGCAGTAGAGTCTGTTTAATTGTTCTATGCGTTAATACGGACATCCGATAATGAGGGTCAAATCGAATATATATATATATATAATTATATATATATGAGTATAGTTAAAAAGAATATTGATAAACACCACAAAAGCTGTTAAAAAAAACATTTTAATAACAAGAAAGCTGAATGAACAAACGATCTATAAAAATATCTTTCAGAGCTTGTTTATACTCCGTGTGAAAGAGGAGACAAAAGTCATATGAGTTCAAAAACAAAAAACCTTGATGGTGCAGAAAAGAAAAAAAAATCGAAATATTTGTTCAATATCAGCTGAAAGTAAAAAACACTTAACAGCATATTGTGTGTTTTCATATCCTTTATCTATACTCATACCGTCGGATTCATTCCTTTCTGTAATATATATATATATAATATATATAATATATATATATCCATGGAAAAACACACGCCCACACCTGCGCGTTTAGTTCAGTAGAGAATACATCTCAGAATCACAAGTTCCGGTTTTCGGATACCCAGTCCTCGCCTTCAGCGCATGAGTGATACAACTTGGATAAATTATAGTATGTGAGGTGAAGCATTTGGGATGCCGATAATTAATTGGCGCTCAAACTCAGCAAAAAAAAAACCCTTCTCAGGTCTAGCGCTGGCAAAAAGGGGATTAGACTTCCCTTCTCTGTTTAGCTATACTTGACGATAGGCCCACTCCGTTAACTTACTACGATTATATATTATATATATAATATTATATATAATATATATATATAATGGAGTGTAGGCCTTAAATAATCAGTTAACTGTTTACGTCGCGACTACTCCCACTTTTCTTCGACTACCCGTGCGGAATTTCTATAACTCAACAGTATTTTCAAGCTGAAATAGGAATGAAAGTAAACGCCGGGAGCACAGTCAAGCCGATGCGTTTGCTCCCTCAACAGACAAAGTCTTCCGTCTGGAACATCTCTCCCAGCAGTTCTACAGGTCTTCTCACTACCACTATCCAATAATATGTTTCTTCCATTCGTTTCGACAGCCAAAATCCTACTGCAGTCTTTTCTTCAATAGGTCCTTTAATACCCAATTACTGTGTTCATCCGGGCTCTTACTCCTTAATTCCGTGCTGCACGTTCGACATTTATCAGCACGCGTCAATCCTCACGACGAAACTTACATCCGGTACTGTGCACTGCGCGTGCAGAATTTCACTAGCATTTCAGCGACGAAGAGGTGACGAGTTCAATTTCCGTGGTCACTCGCCACATCACTACGCGTCCTTCCTCGCGACGAGAGGTGGCGAGTTCAATTTCTATGTGTTACATAATCTATGTATAGATATTGTCACCCCATGTATTTCTGAAAAGATGGCCCCTTTTCATATCACGGGCGGGACTTTCCATGGAATATTACAAAGCCCGCGAAATACGTGAAGTCACGTGGGACCTGGTTGCCTTCAGTTTCAGCTTGGACGTCAGGCAGAGAAAATGTACTGCTTTAGCTGGATCTCACTGCATTCGCACGCTATGTTAGTTAGATGAGAAATGTAGAGTTAAGTAATAAATTTTAAATAAATACATGTTTTTTGGTTGATGAATGTCTTGTAACAAGACTGATCTAGAAGAAGAAATGAATTAAGTGCGACCGACCACCAGACGAAGACGCTAGAGATGAAACGTAAGATACCAAAATGAGAAGAAGATATAGAAGTAAGAAGGAAAAAAAGGTACATTGGCCCCCCGCACAGACCAAACATACCGGACGCGTTTTGTTCGTGGGGTAGGCAATCTGCTCGTTCACAAAACCCACACCCAACCCAGTTACTATGTTCTGTAGTGTTACTGTTACGAAAATGTTAAAATTTATTTAATATTTCAAGGTGTATAAGAGTGTTGAAAAATCTTTTGTTTGTAACTGTTATTTCGTTTTGAAAACAGAAATTATTTTTGATTTATTATGCAGACCTTATCGTTTAATAATATAGAAAGAAAAACACCCTCCGGGTGGTGTAGATATTCATTTTGAAGGATAGTGCTTAAAGTGGGCGGGAGTTTGTTTTGTTTTACGCCAGACGAAAATGATTATTCTAAAAAAGTATACTCAATTTTATATAATTCTACAGCATCTTATTAAAATTGGTAGAATATTTAGTTTTAGTGTAAAAAAAAAAATTATAAACAAATTTTTGTCTCGATTTTATCGACGTACAAAAATAAGTAAAATAATTTATTGCCACGGTCTTTCGTAAAAAAATGTAAACAGACCTTTGAAAACTTATATTTTTAAATATAGACATTAAAATAGTTTTCCTGTCAAAATTCAATAAATGTTTTCTTTTCTTTTAAAATTAAAGTTTCTCACAGTTAAATTCAAATTGTTGGCGTTTTTGGATATAAGGTGTGTGCAAGATGTCCACTTCTACTTATAGACTCGCAGATAACCATGTGACCAACCTATTGGCCAACCACTGGCAGTACTCTGTTGCGATATTGTTATTTATACTGGCTGTGGTCATTGCTGTGAACCTTCGTGGACGACGGAACATAGGATTATATCACTGGACCTTTGACACTACGTAGGATTCCTAAACTTAGGACTTATTCACTTACCAAAGGATTCTATAGTTCAGGACTTATTCACTTACCAAAGGATTCTATAGTTCAGGACTTATCAATTACCAAAGGATCCTATAGTTCAGGGCTTATTCACTTACCAAAGGATTCTATAGTTCAGGACTTATTCACTTACCAAAGGATCCTATAGTTCAGGACTTATTCAATTACCAAAGGATCCTAGTTCAGGACTTATTCACTTACCAAAGGATTCTATAGTTCAGGACTTATTTCAATTACCAAAGGATCTATAGTTCAGACATTCACTTACCAAAGATTCTATAGTTCAGGACTTATTCCCTTACCAAAGGATTCTATAGTTCATGACTTATTCAATTACCAAAGGATCCTATAGTTCAGGACTTATTCACTTACCAAAGGATTCTATAGTTCAGGACTTATTCAATTACCAAATGATCCAATAGTTCAGGACTTATTCATTACCAAATGATCCTATAGTTCAGGACTTATTCATTACCAAAGGATTCTATAGTTCAGGACTTACTTTAAGTTCTTTTCAACTGGCCAAGGATTGCGGTCAGAAACTTAACACAAATTAATTAAAACAAGGTAGTACTTTATTCTATATTCGACGATTTTGGGTAATGTGAGGTAAACTATGAATTAGTTTCGGTTACAGACAATTGAGACCAAATCTCAAGTATTAATAGATATTATATGATTTCAGTTGATGATGCTCTACAAAGACTCTGAAGTAATGGTTCGCTAACAAGATGGTGACACTGATTTCTTCAGCATCATCGCACTTTATTTTTACTAGCGGACCTGTGGATATAACAGAGTAAGTAACTGAATTGTCTTTCGTTTCAAGTTATTAAAGCTAAAAAATAATTCCTTGAATTAACAACAACAACATGAAATAACTAATTATTTTATTAAAATCTAAAACTATTTTAGTATAAAAACATGCCTTTGGGTTGTAAATATATATGAACAAACTTAAAAAAAATCTTAAAGTGAAATTCTAATGCAAAAAACATCGTCTTTATTTGTAAACAAGCAACCGGGAGTTTAATTGGTTGCAGATTGGAGGTGTGAGGTGTAATGGTTAGAGTCGTGGGAAATGGACTCGTCGACCGAGTTCAAATCCTGGATGAGACTGTTTGTATTTCACATAGCACTAATACACATGGGAAAGGTATGCATCCACCTACTCTCCCTCAAGCTATGGGTAAATAGTAGGGTAGATAGGGCTCTTTAACCTTGGCTAGTTAACCAATCTAGAGAGAAGAAACTCTGAATTCTAATCTGGCAAACTCTTAAAAATTGACCTTGTGTCAGATCCTGCTCATGCGGAGGGGTAGTAAATATCTCTATTAATAACGGAGATTCGCTTCCGGTTTTTGTCTGTAACAAAAACTACGTCACTGCTTACGTCACACTACCTAAAATTGTCATAACATAGAATATATACACTCAAATTTGAGCATGCAAGGTTTGACAGTCCTCATTGTTTTTTTAAACAAGTTTTAATAAATACATACCTGGTTATTATCTCTCTATATATAGTTTGTTTTATTTGATATATATTAAAGTTATCAGAACTAAGTTTCTATTTCAATTTTTTATTTTTACTCCTTTAAAAATTCATTTTAATTTTTTACTCCTTAATAAATATCTTATTTTTTACTCCTTTAATAAATTTGATGATTTTACTTTACTTATGATACAAACTCTCTGATATTAAATTTTCAACTCCCATCCCCTCAGGCAATATTTATTTTACGTCGCCAGAGGGTGTTTTTTTTATTTTGCTAGTATATATATTGCTTGCAAAAGAGACTGACTTCAGCATTAGATAACCCAATACGTCTTGACATGCCATAAACAATATCTGTCAAAATAAAGTATTACAATTAGATGATATTTTATTATTTTCTGTCAGACAAGTGTAACGGTATAAATATTTACCGACCCCTCCGCACGAGCAGGATGTGACACAAGGTCAATTTCTTAACCGGGATTAACAGGTTTGAATTCAGAGTTTTCTTTCTCCTAGACAGGTTGCCTAACCAAGGTTAAAGAGCCCACTCTGCCCTACTATTTACCCATAGCTGGAAGGAGAGGAGAATCCATACCTTCCAAGGGTATTAGCGCTAAGTGAAATGCAATTACCACGTCCAGGATTTTAACTCGGGGCGACGAGTCCATTTCCTATGACTTTAACCATTACACCACGTGCTTTCTAGTGTAACGGTATAGATATTGGACAAAACCCACACCCAACTCAGTTTGCCATGTTTTTTTAAAATTTATTGTAAAAATAGATTGCATTTGTAAATGCGTGTTTGTGTTTAATCTTATTGTTTTCAATTCGAAACATAGCAACAACAACAGTGTGAGTTCACATTTGTGTGTTAGCGGTGTTAGGAATCCAGTGATAAGCCAAGGAGGGTGCCAATTCTTTTTTAATTGGTTAATGTACATGGAATTGGATTATTTGTACGTTCAGTCTTTGATCTTGAAGTGAAAGTGATTGAAATATTATACTGGGAGAACCTGATCAGAGACGTGAGAAAACTCAACAAGCTTTAGTAAAAGGTTTGTCATGTTGGGTAGAAGTTATAATAAGTTGAACAAAACAACTCCGACACGAGTGTTAAACATAACATAATGGACTTTAATAAATTGGACAACATCTGAGGTAACATTTACAACATGAAATACAAATACAAGGAAAGGAATGATATACAATAAAAAAACGTATAAATTAGTTCACTAATGAACATACAAAAATAGAGATAGGACTGGAGAGTCCATAATTTCAAGTAAACTTTCTAGCGTTGTGTTGGGGGATGAAGCCCCCACACGACAAGGGTGTAGACATAAATGTCTAACCCATGTGTGTGAGGTTCCGAGGAGAAAGAGGGAGAAGAGAGTTCAAAACAGGCGCTTAAATACGAAAACCCCTGGTGGTCAAAACCGGGAACCAAGAGGGAAACCACTGGTATAGGGAATAGACAAAACTCACACACAACCCAGTGTACTATTTTTTTTAGTGTTACTGTTCATGAAAATGTTAAGATTGATTTAATATTCAAGGTGAAATTCCGCCCTGTCGGCTGGGGCGTTAGAATGCACCGACTGCACCTCTGCAGATGGGTAAGACTCCCCCAATGGGGCACCTGTTGACCGTGGGTGGCGACCCGTGATGCTTAAGGATAGAACCCATGGGGATGAGCAGTTCATGACTTGCAATAATCCAATTTGCCCCTATCTTGGAGAGGCCCCCTCCGATCAATCGGCTGGTCACGTCAAGCCCTAGCAGCTATATGATTTTCCCAACCCTATTGCCCTTATGGCAACCCCCAGCCCCTTTTTATCATATCGGTGCTAGAAGGCGGTGACTTAGGGTCTACATGTCCTGGGAATGACGTTAAACTCTATCTGATGCTGATGTTCCAGTTTTGGGGTTTGGGGAATGTGGAGCACCCCTTCATCCCCATTGCTCCCTGGTCCACTCTGACCCGGAGTGGTAGTACCTGTTAGGGTCTCATCAATGGGTTAAATAGAAAAACATGAGTTGATAAACAAAATTGTCTTATCCATTAAGAATTGATTTATTTCAAAATTTTATCGGCATTAAATAACCCACTGAGGTTGATATGCCGTAAAACAAACCAAACCAAACCAAACCAAATGGAATTAGTATGTTTTGAATAATCTATTGTTTGTAACTGTCATTTCGTTTTGACAACATATATTATTTTGTATTATTATGCAGACATTATATTTCAATAACATATTATATAATTTCAGTTGATTATGCTCTACGAAGTCACTGAAGTTATGGTTTGATCAATCGATGGTGACACTGATTTCTTCAATATTATCATTGGAGTTTCCCAAGAATATTCGAGGATGAGTCAAAAAGTAATGCCAGATTTCACTTCCTTGTCACTATGCAATATGTTGCACCTGGAGACCGGGCTGCACGCAGGAAATGCATGGGTGTCAAGTGTGATCCTGGAAACAAAAAAATGATATAGCATTGAACTGACCTTTGGCACCTAAAGATAAAAATGTACATTTAACACTGTGTAATCGCAGAAAATCTGTACGCGTAGCCCATAACCAATGAAAACAGGCTTCACACTCCAGTTTTCTTACTTATTTGCCTTCTTTCTTTCTTTCTTTCTTTCTTTCACGTCTCCTTTTCCTTTCTTCTTTCTTTTACACAGGCCGTCTTTCTTTTTGCACCTCATTTTCTTTCTTTCTTTTTCTTTCTTTCTGTCTTTTCCTTCACGTCTCGCTTTTTCTTCTTTCTTTCTTTCTTTCTTTCTTTCTTTCACTTTTTGGAAACAAAAAAATGATATAGCAATTAACTGACCTTTGGCACCTAAAGATAAAAATGTACATTTAACACTGTGTAGTCGCAGGAAATCTGTAGCGTAGTTCATAACCAATGAAAACAGACTGCGTGGGCTAGGAGGAGTGTCTACTGAAAAACTGTGTACGTGTCACGATCAAAGAGGCGTGACACCGTGAGTTAGACTACAATAAAAAAAGCCCGTGCAAATCAATTTGGCAGACAAAGATCAGGTTCGAGATCGCTTTCAGAGAACCCCCGAAGGCTCCATGTTTGCGTAACCCCTGCTAACGTCTCTTAGTCTGCACACAAGCGAGGAAATAATATATAATCATATTTTTATAAATACAAGTGTTCATGTTCCTTGACGGTTCTAGTATATAACAACTAGAATAATCATTATCATCTCTTCAGTCCAATTAAAGAGGGTTAGAGAGGTAAACATTATTCCAGTGATGATGAAGTGAAATCTGTAGTGAAGAAGTGGCTCAAAGAACAGTCAACAGAATTATACGGGTGGCAGGAATACATGCTCTCACTCGAAGGTGCGTCAAAAAGGGAATGCCATTTTGTTTAGGACAGGTATAATTACCAACACAGGAACATTTATCATACATCAAAAGAAAACTGGTCTTCTGTGGATCACATCCCTAATTCTCTACATAGTCACCGTTTCTCTCAATAGCAATGTTCCACCTTTGAATGAGTGTATGTATCTCTGCATGTAAAAGTCTGTTGACTGTTCTTTGAGACAGTTCTTCTGTTTACTTAAGAGCTATTGGTAAATGGTTCAATATGCAAAAAGTTGATTTAACTCTCTTTCTCTTTCTCTCTCTCTCTCTCTCTCTCTCTCTCTCTCTCTCTCACACACACACACACTTTTTTCTTTCTTTCCATTTTTTCATATTTTCATTATGTTCGATTGAAACAGATTAGCGTCATCGCTTCCGTGTGCTCATCCTATATCTGCATCTTTCTCCTACTCTCTTTCTTTCTTTCTTTCTTTCTTTCTTTCTTATTATATTTTTCTGTAAAGCATATCCTTTTTCTTCCCTTTCTTTCATTATAATAAAAATGGAATGCTCCATTATTTAGCTGACGTGACGGCACTCATCAGAAATAATAAAACGGTGGATAAGCAACACCAGATATTAAGGATTTACATTTTTGCATTTCATCTCGGACGATTTAGATGATCTCATTTTTAACCAGAGTGTGTTGCAAGATGATAACGGTCATACTTTTAAGGAACAGGAGTATTATATATATAGACTAGCAAGATACCATAGTATGATAATTTAATTATCATAACGTTTGATATGTTTACTTCAGAGCTATTTTTGCTTCAATATGTAAAAAATATAATAATCTTGATTTAACTCTCTCACTTTTTCTATAAAAAGGGGTTATGAAATATTTGCATTGATTTTCTGATAAAAATCTGGGGAGATGTGTTTAAAAGATCTACATTAATCTGCCGATAAAAAGTGAGAAAAAGACGACTCGGAATTATCTAAGTTGGGCCGGAAATTCGCCTGACGTTGGCTCGATAAACATTGCGTAAATTAAGGCAGTAGCACGGGACGACATAAGATCAAAATTACAAAAATATATTCCGTAATTCACAATTTCAATGTTACAAATAAAAAACACATGTAATTTTTTTTCAATTCATAAACACCGAAAATAAATCAGGAGCCGGAGTCCCTAAGGTGGTGTGATGCTGAAATCCAGTGCTACCCATTAACTCCCGCGACACTACCATTGCCAAACTGCATTGGTCCCTTACCTTTCCTTTGGATCACAGCAGCAGTGTGGAGAGAGGGGATTTCCTGCATGGGCAACAGCTCATCCTTCATATGAACCCGCCCAGGCTATGTAATTCAAGTTAACAAGAAACAACCTTGACACTACTCCATCGTCTCTCGTAAACGGAAGGATACCAACCAGAAAACACCCAATTATTACTTTGTTGGAAAAAGGTACAATCGATACTATGTATTTTCTTAAAAAGGTCGGTTGTCAAAACAAAATTACCTAATTTGCAGACAATAACAATTCAAAAAAACATATCAAAAACATATACCATGTTTTCAAAATACATAACATTGTGACATTCCTATTCAACCTTGAATATATCATAAACAATAACAACTATTTTTTCGAAAAGTACCAATGCCCAAAACACACTACTCTCAAATGCCACGTCGAGAGATAACCATCCAAAAATCAACTTGTTTATCTAGATCTTTGTTTATTTGCCATCTACGAAGGGCATACTCATTTACGCGGGAATTTAACGTACTATAATAATAATAATTCCGGGGTCGGGTGGGGGTGGTCCCTGTGGGGTAATGGTGATTTCTTTGAATAAATGTAATCTATACTTTTTTAAAAATATGTTTTCATGTAGTTTTGGTAAATATATCTGATAAAGTCAAATGTCAGAGTTATTTTCATTTTTACGTAATTTAGACAAAAATTCACACATCTTACCATATATATATATA
The DNA here is from genome assembly GCA_023376005.1 of Doryteuthis pealeii. Taxonomy (NCBI): domain Eukaryota; kingdom Metazoa; phylum Mollusca; class Cephalopoda; order Myopsida; family Loliginidae; genus Doryteuthis; species Doryteuthis pealeii. The sequence continues at coordinate 14,010,594 of CM042172.1, read as the reverse complement.
TATATATATAATATATATATGTATATACTAGCAAATATATGCACCCTAGCAAGGCTATAACTACTTGCTGGGTAATTTATGAGGAAGTGCGTCCCGGTCTCCTGCCTCAAAAATTGTTACCCGGTGACTATCAAAATAACAACCTCAGCTCGTCGTAATTCTTGTTTATTTATCGTAATTAGTCGTAATTCTGGTTTAGATATGAAGATGGATATATAGTTTTGAATAGACTGAGATAGATAGATAGATAGATAGATAGATAGATAAACAAACAAAATAATATAGATAGGTACGAACAAATGGAGATAGATAGATATTTTCGAAAAGTAAATGTATTGGGGGGGGGTCGCTTCTTTTTTTTGTCGTAATTCTTGTTTATTTAAACTAAAAACAAGACATTAAACAAACATGAATAAAAGAAAATCTTAGTATTTAAAGTAATATAGATAAATATGAACAAATTGAAATAGATAGATAGATCGATATGAAGATGGATAGTTTTGAATAGACTGAGCTGGGTCGTTATTTTAATAGTCACCGAGTAGCAATTTTTAAGGCAGGAGACCGGGACGCACTTCCTCATAAATTACCACTTGCTGTCCATCGTATCCGATGATGACACCACGCGAATCATTTTCCTCTAATTTAATCAGTCTCTGGTTGCATCTTTCCAACTGCCTATGGGGATGTTAAAGTCCTTCAGGTTTCTTTTGATGTTGCCTTTGTACCTGAGCTTTGGTCTACCGATTCTACGCAATCCCTCTCTCAGTTTAGAGTACAGAATCTGCTTTGGCAGTCTGTCATCCCCAAGTCTGTTTAAGTGGCCAGCCCATCTCAGGTTGCGTTGGACAAGTAATTCATGCATGCCATGGAGTCCAATTCTCTTCAGGATGGTCCTGTTTGAAACATGCTGCCACCACCTGAAGAGAGGCTATAAAAACTAAATAAAAATGCAAATAAATGATTTGAAACAGAGGTGGATATATTCAAAAAATAGAAAAAGCGAAATCCTGTTCTCATTTCGCTAACCATAGCTGGAGTAGGAGTTGTGTTAATTATTTTTCTATGTTACTGCCTCTACTCAGGATTGAACCCGGAATCCAGAGATAACTGTCACTTAGACACATGGACTAGTGGATAAGGTAGTTAGGTTCAGACAGTTCTAAGTGACAGCTATCTCTGGATTCCGGGTTCAATTCAAAGTAGAGGCAGTAACATAGAAAAATAATTAACACAACCACTACCCCAGCTATGGTTAGCGGAATGAGAACAGGATACCCCCGAGGACTGAATAAAGGGTTAGGTTCGAAGTTCCGTGATGGCTCCCGATTACGACAAGAAGGTTCCCGAGTTCGAAAAGAAGGTCCCCGAGTCCGACAAGAAATACCTGAAGAAGGCCGGATGGCATATCGGCCAAAACGTTGTACAAATAACAATAAAGATGGGGACAATAGTCCGAATAACGCAGATAATACTAATCATCAAGCCTCATCTCAAATATTCAGATAAATTTTACTAATTTAACTATTCAGTTAAATTAGGAAGTAAAGAATAAAATAACAGTTATTTCTCTTGTCATCTTTGCTCATATTCATTAAGATAATAACAAACAATTAAAAATCAATGATACTAAGCACATATCTATTAAAATCACATTTTTAATATCTATATGCAAATTAGCCTTTCCTTTCACACTGTAAATCGCTATATACTAATACAAG
>CM042172.1:13993873-14003873 GCA_023376005.1 Doryteuthis pealeii | reverse complement strand
CGTTTTCATCTCCCTATTTCTAACTTTAGGTTCCACATGTATTTACCTAACTCCCTACGTAGCTCTATAGTTCTCAAAACATTTTTAATCCATTCCAAACGCGATCACTTTATTTAATAAGTTACCTCCCTTACCCACTTCCCGCCCTTTTTTCCCGCCACTTTCCTACACCCTTGATAAATATTAGCCTGTTTCTCTCCCAGAGACATATCATTTATTAAAATTGATTCGTGAATAAATATTTACTTTCATAAATTCTTTCTCGGTTCCTGATTCGCGCCTTTTTTAAATTTATTTTTTAATCTAGGAGACGGAAAACTGAATTCAAACTAAAATCAGAGAATTAAGTTATCAGGAAAGATATTACCAACAGAAATAAGAGACAAGTGTTGCATAATCTATGAGGTAGCATGGATTATTGGCAACGCTCTGTAGGAATTCTGCGGGTCCAGTTTTTTCATATCACAAAATGGAAAATCTCTGTACAGTTGAAATCTCGCACATTACGTGATTTTGACTTAGGTCAGTTGACAGTCAGACCCCGGATGGTACAGACGTGTTCCATCCAAGCTGTCAGCTCCGCGTGGTGAGTTACAAAAAGCAAATAAAACTTTAAAAAGCCATAAGTCTAGTTAATTATAAATAATGATAATTTCCCAGGGAGGTCCTCTGCGCAGCATCCAGCATCTTTGCATAGTTGATCAATGTAGGTCCTTGATGGGCGGCTCACACTAGCATGTCCGTGTGTTGGCTTCCACAGAAGAACGTCGCTTATGAGCTCGTCCTTGCTTCTCCAGCAGTGCCCGGCATGCCTTGTCCGTCTCACTCGAATGGCTTGCGGCCAAAAAGCTGTTTCCTTGTGGGGTGCTGGTTCTACGATTTGTTCAAGACTGCACGCAGCATTCTTGTGCAGCTCCCATCCAGTTTATTCTCCAGGCGACTCATTAGGGTCCAGGTGGTGCAGCCACACAACAGCACTGATATAACAACAGCCTGGAAGAATTATATATATATATATATATATATATATATATATATATATATATATATGTGATGAATACTATAACAGTATGTAGACCCATTGGCATATTTTACCTTCCATTATTTCCCTAAACTAATTTCAAGGTCATTAGCATTTTTCTTCAATGTATTTCCCTACTCCATTTGTTATTTATTTATTCTTTCTATTTTCTATTTTGTTTTGTTATTTCTTTTTTCTTTTTTGGTTAATGTTTTTTGTGTGTTTTAATTTATAGAGTCCTCGTCTATTCCACCTACTTCAACATCTGTTCGTTTCCTATCAATAAAATTAAAGCTGTTCCCAGACGTTCTTGCTCACATTTATTTATTAATTTAATTTAACTTTTTCTTCTCCCATTTTCAAAAAATATATTTATAGTTATTATCTTATAGGTAAGATGCGAATGATTCCCATCTTGACATAATCAATGATCGGATTTTTAAATAGATCTTCGAAGCTTTCGATTATTGCTCCTCCTTCGCTCAGTTACAAGACATATAACTATAATTGAAAACATTAGTGTATAACATATAATGGCATATCAGCTTTCGTGGGTTATTTAATGCCAAATAAGAAGAGTAGTGGTATTATTTAAGCCATAGCTGGGAGTTTCATGAGGAGACCCATACTTTTCCCAAAGGTATTACCCCGAAAGTGAACGTCAAAGCACCATTAGGATTCGAACTCGTCTGGCTCGTTAACCACTACACCACGGAGACACTTTATATATTTGGTTTAAAAGAAATTACCTTTTTATTTTAGAATATTTACAATTTTTTAAAATCAAAACTTACGATTACAAAGTATCTTCATAATCATCTCCATCTTAATTATTTCGTCATCCTCATCATCATGTCGCGCAATTAGCACGGATATCCATGACAATCTTTCGCTAAACTTCTCTATCATTCATTGTCCCAGGGAGGTCCTCTGCGCAGCATCCAGTATCCTCGCATAGTTGGTCAATGTAGATACTTGGTGGGCGGCTCACATTCTTGCTGGATACTGCTGGAGGAGATTAACCTACTTTATCACTAAAATTAAATAAGATACTTTAACACTAAAATTTATAAATAAACTTTAAAATGTTTGTTATTTGAGACACGCCTGTATGCTACTAAACAACGCTGCGTGGCGTCGTCAATTATGTTATTATTAACTGGTTCATTTGGGGGGGGGCAGGTCTTTCAACATAATACCCCCTCGCCACTATAGATGATGACACTAATGCGTCACCCGTCTTGTACAACGCTAGCAGAAAAACTGGCTTTAAATAGAGTTTTGCCAACGTAGACATCGGCTTCTGTACATATGGTTTGGTAATGCTAAAGTCAATCAGCGTTCAGAGTAGGTGTTAAAATCAGGTTCACGTGACTCAGACATTTTTAAAAATAATTCATTGGCATGGCTGATCTTACCAGGAAGTAGACTATTTCTTGTTAATATAAAAATAAAATAAAATAAAGGGACCTATTTTAATCATAGTAAAATAAAGGAACCTACTTTACCACTAAAAATAAAATAACCTACTTTAACATTAAAGATAAATGAAGCGATTTTACCACTAAAAAATACATGAAACTACTTTAACATTAAAGATACATGAACGTCCTTTAATATTAATGTAAATGAACTTACTTTAACCTTGAAAATGAATGAACCTATCTTATCATGTGACGGAGAACGAGAAACGAAAAAGAGCAGGACTTTGTCTTGCCTGCTGGGATCGAACCCGCGTCCTCCCGCATGCGAAAACAGATGTGATGTGGGAACTGGAGGTACGCGAGGTTTGACTGACGTGCCCGGATGTTTGGCTAATATGCCCATAAAATAACAAGTGAGTCAAGCGCTGGGCAGTCAGCAGTAGCAGAAGCAGTCGACGACGAAGCGCTTTTCAGAAAGGAAATGTGATTTTAAACTGCTAAAGATTATTTCGACTACGACGACGGATTTTTTTTAGCTGCTAGACGAAGAATGTGTTGACCAACAGAGGGTCTGACTTGTGAGAAGACTGAGAACCCGCTTGTTTTTGGTTCCCCCTTGGCGGGAGCTTGTTGATTTGAAGGTCTATTTCGCCCCATATATTCCCCCCTTCTATATATCACTAAAAATAAATAAGACTACTTTGACACTAAAAATACATGAACATACTTTAACATTAAAGATAAATGAAGCGATTTTACTACTAAAAATACATGAAACTACTTTAACATTAAAGATACAGGAACATCCTTTAATATTGAAGTAAATTAACTTACTTTAACCATAAAAATGAATGAACCTATGTTATCACTAAAAATAAATAAAAATACTTTGACACCAAAAATAAATGAACCTACTTGGACATTAAAAATAAATGAACCTATCTTATCACTAAAAATAAATAAGACTACTTTGACACTTAAAATACATGAACATTGTAGGGGGTTATGAGATGTGTTCAAGGTTAGCAAATGGTATTAAAATGATGAATAGAAATATGACACAGTTTAGGCCGAGAATACGGAAAAATGATAAAACAAATGCATATGATTAAATGGTAACAAATAAATTTATTCGGAGAATAAATTTGCAATGATCAACCAAAATTGAATGTTCAAAAGAAATAGTGTAGATATGATGTAGAAAGGTTTGCTACGATATGTAAAATGTAAAAGTTCGTCAAGAAATGTGTAATGGTAAATGTGAAATGTTTATGTAGTCAAAAGTTCGGATACGTGTGCTAGATATGAGAATTAATTTTGTCCATACGACCTGCTGAAACGGATTCCTGATGTTGAATGAATTGTAGTAGTAGAAGCGTTTTCAGTTGTGTTGAGGCGGTGGAATCGTTCGTTCGGACACCTGTTTCTTGGTCGTGTTCTCTTTGGCCACGAGATGGGATCTGTGTGTTTGTTTGTTGTCTTCGGGCGTGTCCTATTTGATGGCGAGATGAAGTCTGTGTATTTGTAGATTTCTTCTCTGTCTTTTATAATTCCAACATGTGATCAAAAAGTGATTAATTTTTGGCGCACACGAGCGGACGTAGTTGAAAGCAATGCTAACCTAGCCAATCGATTCTGATTTTTATGTAAACATTTGTTTTAATCACTTTTCCTTAAGTTTAGGAAAAGGGCTGTGTTCGTGTGTTTGTTTTTAAACACTTTTCCTTAAGTTTAGGAAAAGGACTGTGTTGTGTGTTTGTTTTAATTTCTTTTCCTTAAGTTTGGGAAAAGAAATGTGTACGCGTATTTATTAAATATAAACATAATCCACTTAATAGAAAATCTTGTTAATATTCTTTCATCTTTATCCACATTATCGTGATATCTTGTCTCGGAAGTTTCCTCTATGCTTGTTTGCTTTTTAAGTACAGATGTATTTGATAAGAGTAAAATGATAAGCAGCTTTGAGAATGACAATAATGACGTTAGAATTTCAACAAAAATGGCGCTCGTGTCCAAGGAAACTGTGGTTCTATGCTCTCACTCTTCCTCTCGCCACTTCGTCACGTGTCACGTCTCGTCCAATAGAAAAATGCCATGCGGCCTTGTGATCATTCATCCTTTAGAAATGCTATGGTAACCCATCGCTCTTACCATTCTCTCTCTGGCCTCTCTCTCTCTCTCTCTCTCTCTCTCTCTCTCTCTCTATATATATTATTATATATATATATATATATATATATTATATATATATATATGTATATATATATATATATGTATGAAATATAACATTTTGAAAAAACATATGATGTTTGTTATGTGATTGCTGACAAGCTTGTTTCGACCAAAACGATAAGTTGGTCTTCATCAAAGAGCGACATAGACGAGAAGAAAATATCCGTTAAAAAGACTGTTTACAAAACGAACGCTGACATCAACCGCTGAAAATTTTTTTTTTGAAAATGCATGTTCTGTTTTAAAAATAAAAAATAAAATAAATTTTATTTTATTTTTTTTTAATTAAAAATCAGAAGCATTATAGTTCAAGGTAAAACTCAAAAGAGTTTATTGTAAAAATTGTAAAAATATATAAAAATGTAAAGTGGGTATCAAAATAGTATAGTATATATATTTCAGCTGTTAACAAATATACAAGTCCACATGGTGATTTGAAGAGAGATGTTAGGTCCAAAGTTTACTAGTGTGTTTGAAGTCCGTAGATTATATAGATGAAAGTCTTCAAGGTGTAAAATTCCAGATATAATGTTCGTTTTGTAACAGTCTTTTTAATGGATATTTCTTCTCGTCTATGTCGCTCTTTGATGAAGACCAACTTTATCGTTTTGGTCGAAACAAGCTTGTCAGCAATCACATAACAAACATCATATGTTTTTCAAAATGTTATATTTCATACTGTCGGATTAATTTCCATATATTTTTCATATTTGTCAAATGAAAAACATTATATCTGGAATTTACACCTTGAAGACTTTCATATATAAATCTACGGACTTCAACACCACTAGTAAACTTTGGAAACCTAACATCTCTCTTTCAAATCACCATATGGACTTGTATATTTGTTAACAGCTGAAATATATATACTATACTATTTTGATACCCACTACATTTTTTCATATATTTTTACAATTTACAATAAACTCTTTTTGAGTTTTACCTTGAACTATAATGCTTCTGATTTTTTTAATTAAAAAAAAAATAAAAAATTTATTTTATTTTTTATTTTTAAAACAGAACTGCATTTCAAAAAAAAAATTTTCAGCGGTTGATGTCAGCGTTCGTTTTGTAACAGTCTTTTAACGGATATTTTCTCTCGTCTATGTCGCTCTTTGATGAAGACCAACTTATCGTTTTGGTCGAAACAAGCTTGTCAGCAATCACATAACAAACATCATATGTTTTTTTCAAAATGTTATATTTCATACTGTCGGATTAAATTTCCATATATTTTTCATATATATGTATATATATATGTATATAATATATGTATATATATATATGTATATATATATATGTATATATATATGTATATATATATTATATATAATATATATATATAATGTTATATATATATATGTAATATATATACATATGTATATATATATATGTATATATATATGTATATATATATTGTTATATATATATGTATATGTATATATATAATATATATATATATATATATATTATATATATTATGCTACAACTTTAAATTATGAGAAATATATATATATATATATATAATATATATATATATATATATATATATATTATGCTACAACTTAAAATTATGATAAAATGGCGATGAAGCTAATCTATACATATATAAATGGCAGTTGTGTGTATGTGTATGTCCGGAGGAAACTTCGAAAATATAACAATTAACGACAAAGTAAACACACACACACACACACACACACACACACATATATATATATATATAAATATATATAGTCAAATTACTAGAAAAGTACAAATTTAGTTCGTTAGAAAAGAAAGAAAACTGTAGTGAGAGAAGAGACTTACCTCGTGCAAAACGGGCGAGGACTTGCTTTGCGTGCAAGTCCACGGAAACTGAACGGTGAAAGAGGAGTGGGTGTAGGCAGGCTTGCAACGTCAAAAAGTTAGAGAGGAGAAGGAGAAGCCTCTTTATAGAAGCGCCTGAGGCATTGTGGGTAAAAGTTAGAAATAAAACGCGTGCTTCTCTGAGAGGGAGGCGCGAACGTGGATTCAGTCTATAGACTAGAGCGAGCTAAGAGTGTTAGAGACAAAAACTAATTTTAAATACTGTATGTAATTATTTGTGTATAAGATAATCAGGATTTACATTTTTGCATTTCCTCGTGGACAATTTGGATGGTCACATTTTTACCAGAGGGTGTTGCAAGATGATAATGATCGTATTTTGTTGGAACAATTGCGATATGTCTCCTCCAAACTCTCAGCCAGACACTTCCCGTGTGTCCAACAGACCCTCTTCTCTCCCTATCTACCTTTCACCATTCGAATTGTTGGCTCTGATCAACCAATCAGAAAACAACAGGTCAGCCTTTCACACGTCATCCCATATTCTAGTTAATTTCCACTATTACATAATGTATAACTAAAAATTTTCAAAAATTTGAATAGCTCATTAAGTCGGCTATTCTAGCAGTGACCAGGTTTGAATTCAGAATTTTTCTTCTCCTAGACTGGTTGCCTAACCAAGGTTAAAGAGCCCAGTCTGCCCTACTATTTACTCATAGCTGGAAGGAGAATAGTTTTATTCATACCTTTCCCAAGTATATTAGCGGTATATGAACTGTGGCATCGTCCAGGAATTGAACTCAGGCGGACGAGTCCATTTCATGCGACTCTAACCAGTACACCACCACACTTCCCTTACTAAAATGTTGTGTTATCTGCGTTATTCGGACTATTGTCCTCATCTTTATTGTTATTTGTACAAAGTAGAAGGTTCCCGAGTCCGACAAGAAATACCTGAAGAAGGCCGGAGAGTATATCGGCCGAAACGTTGTACAAATAACAATGAAGATGAGGACAATAGTCCGAATAACGCAGATAATACTAATCATTTAGCCTCATCTCAAACATTCAGAGAAATAGTATATAATGTACCGATAACAATGAAGATGAGAACAATAGTCCGAATAACACAGATAATACTAATTATCAAGCCTCATCTCAAACATTCAGAGAAATAGTATATAATGTACAGAGGCGCGTGGTCTAATGGTTAGAGTCATAGGAAATGGACTTGTCAACGCGAGTTCAATTCCTGGACGAAGCTGTTGGCATTTCACATAGCGCTAATACCCTTGGGAAAGGTATGAATTACTATGGGTAAATAGTAGGGCAGACTGGACTTTTTAACCTTGATCAGGCAACCAGTCTAGGAGAAGGAAAATTCTGAATTCAAACCCGCTTAAGAAATTGACCTTGTGTTGCACCCTGCTCGTACGGAGGCGTTGGTAAATATATATAATGTACAGATAACAATGAAGATAGGGACAGTAGTCCGAATAACGCAGATAATACTAATCATCAAGCCTCATCTCAAACATTCAGAGAAATAGTATATAATGTACAGATAACAATGAAGATGAGGACAATAGTCCGAATAACGCAGATATTACTAATCATCAAGCCTCATCTCAAACATTCAGAGAAATATGATTTTGTGTTTTTCTACATTTCTACATCTCATTATTTTAGAATACTTCTAAAATCTCTCTAGCCTTTGTACAATATATTGCTGGAGAAATTTAGATACATCTAATACATAATCGATTTTTCATTACCTGTAATCCCCGAGAGATCTTAGATTCTTTGATTAAAAGTTTTTTTTTAACTCTGTACAATATTCTATTTAATGACGAATATCTTATCAGCCATTCTACCAGATAACCTCTATTTGTTTTGTTTTTAGATACATCCGATCAGTTAACTAGAAATATGATATTGTTTTCTCTATTCTTTTTTTATATAAACTTTATTGAACAATGTATTTACCACTTCCGCCATCATAGTTGTAATCCCATAATTCAACAGCAGAGGAAGTTATCTTTTGTTTTTTAACAAACAACATATCTTCGGTGTTGTTTGCAATTTTCCTGTAAATTCAACGTTTTTCAAAAATATTTTTTTTACAAATATTAAAATGAATTCTAAATCGAAGATCATATCTAGCAAATATGGTGGATTGGGGAACGTTTAGCAAACAAGATATAACAGTTCTTATCTGATCGTTATCGTCGTACGAAATGGACTAGTAGTGAGGTTCCAATGTTATGCACTCATATACCCTCGTTGGGTTATATACACAATGGAAGCGCGTGGTGTAACGGTTAAAGTCATGGGAAATGGACTCGTCGACCCGGGTTCAAATCCTGGATGTGGTAATTGAATTTCACTTAGCGCTAATAACCTTGGGAAAGGTATGAATCCTACTCTCCCTCCAGCTATGGATAAATAGTAGGGCAGACTGGCCTCTTTAACCTTGGTTAGGCAACCGGTCTAGGAGAAGGAAATCTCTGAATTCAAACCTGTTGAACTTCGCTTAAGAAATTGACCTCATGTCACATCCTACTCGTGCGGAGGGGTTGTTATATATATATATATATATATATATATATATATATATATATATATATATATATATATATATATAATAGTTCTTATGTTAGAGAGAGTAAAGGCACCCAAGAGAGAGAGAGAGAGAGAGAGAGAGAGAAGAGAGAGAGAGAGAGAACCAAGTCAGTTATCGTCAAGTTCTTCGTCAAGTCGCCATGTTTTTTCGTTCCTTATTCTCTTTCTATTCCGGCCATGATGTGATCGCCTAATCTTCTTTTTTTTCTTCTGGTTGGTTTTTAGGTGTTAGGGTGAGGGTTTAGTTTTATAATTAAAAAAAAACTCTAAAAATCATCTGTTAACAAACAACCAGATTTTGGTGGTGTAAATGAAAAAATATCCTTATGAAACGAGATCGCAAAAGGGGTACCTAAAGGGGATATGGTCCCTTGTTGTTTCTTTCTACTTGTCTGCCCATCTTCTAACTAAGGACATGCGTTTAATAACTAATTAACAAAACTTATGGCTTTGATCAATGTTTTTGTTCAGCCGAGGGAGGACACGTCTGTGCTGCGTCACATTCTAGCTGGAACTGAAAATTTAACTAGTCAATCACGTAACGTGCGAGATTCCGCTTTAACCAAAGGTCTGTATTTTTCAACGGAAACTGCCGTCTACGTGCTGATTTGAAAGCCCTATTCTACCGGTGCTTGTCAATAATCTATGCTACAACATAGATTATGCAACAACAATTCCGAAGCTTCTGGGAGGGTGGAAGTACCCATAAATCGGTATTACTCCCAGGTTTACCTGACCGGAGTGGGAGTAGCTGTTAGGGTTTCATCTATAGGTTAAATAGTAAAAATGAATTAAAAAAATTAAGTTTTAAAAGAAATTGAATACCCAAACAAGAATGAATAAAACAGAACGTCATCGGCATAAAATAACCCAACAAGGATTGACTGCC
>CM042172.1:13956373-13986373 GCA_023376005.1 Doryteuthis pealeii | reverse complement strand
ATATATATATATATATATAGTTTTTTTTCCGTAGTAGGGTCTTTCCATGTGTGGTTTAACCAAGCTGATGCAGGTAGACCATAAGGGAGCTCAAGTACCTAATACCAGTGAGATAAAAGAACAGAGCAAGATATTTAGTAAATGAAGAAAAACTCTAAACTTGCTTCATTACAATAATTTATTTCAACCGTATTAATACGGCATCTTCAAGTAATCACAAGAACATGACTCTTATTTAGTAAGAGTCATGTTTTTGTGATTACCTGAAGATGCCGTATTAATACGGTTGAAATAAATTATTGTAATGAAGCAAGTTTAGAGTTTTTCTTCATTTACTATATACATATATATATATATATATATATATATAATAGTTATAGTGTGGGATGGTCACTGTTTCAACTTTTGCTGGAATGGCGCGTACCAAAGGCAGTATTAATTGGTAGAGTGCTCAATATAAAAATAGAGCTTTATATAATATAATAAGATAATATGTAAAGGTTTTACATATCTATTTTATTGATGACAAAGGAACATTCACGACCCCCTCAATTAAATCACCCCGACAATATACATTCCCTCTCCCCCACAACCCAACACACGCCGCTCACATCTGTGGACATGGCAAAAAGAACACACACCACACACACACATATGTACTCAAACACAAACGCTCACACGTCCGCATTGATCAAATGTTACACACTCATAGATCAATTATTATGTGTGCGACCAGTTACTCCGCATACACAACCTTATGCTGTCCATAAACACTCACATACATTCAAATACCAACACATACATACGCACATCACTTTTATCCAATCATACACATCCTATGTCTATTGAATTTTCTGAATGTTTTTTTTCAATTTTTTCAATTGCCCTGCATTTGAAACATCGTAACCTGATGATTGCCTCGTATGAAACCAATACGTTGTGAATGTTCCTTTTGTAAAACCTTTATATTTATTTTTATATATATTATATATATATATATATATATATATATATATAGTAGATTTGGATGTTCACAAAGTCAATTTCTTAAGTGTAGTTTAACAGGTTTGAATTCAGAGTTTTTCTTCATACACTGGTTACCTAGCCAAGGTTAAAGAAGCCCAGTTTACCCTTAGATGAAGGAGTGAATAGTTGGGGGTGCATGCATATCTTATCAAGGGTATTAGCGCTATGTGAAATGCAAACAGCCTTGTCTGGATAAAATAATAAAAACAATACAATGTTTACAAAGACAGACTCTTGGTCGCGAAACCCGTGTCGGCATTTAAATAAATTATTTTTTTATCCATACAACATTTTCTTTCCATTTATCTTTCAATATATTATATATATATTATCTTTCAATATATATTATCTTTCAATATTATATATATATATATATATATATATATATATATATATAATATATATATATATATATATATATATGAGTATAATAAAAGGATATGAAAACAACACAATATGCTGTTAAAGTGAAAATATTTTATATGATATTTTCACTTTAATAGCATATTGTGTTTTTGNTGGCGATCTGAGTCATTCACTTATGGACTTTCATTCATTAACATCCACGTGCTTTCTCAGGTGCTCAACGAGTATAGAGCTAAACCGGATAAACTTATGGAATCAAAATCACCTTCCACACCACAACTCAAGTTTGCATGTTTTTTTTAAAAATCTTTATTGTAAACATAACGACCGTTGCATTTGTGAAACTGCATTCGTGTTTGTATTATATCTTATTAGTTATTCATTCGAAACATAGCAAACAACAGTGGTGGAGTTAATTTGTGTGTTAGCTGGTGTTAGGAATCCAGTGTAAGGCCAAGGGGGGTGCCAATTCTTTTTTTTAATTGGTTATGTACATGGCAATTGGATTATTTGTAACGTTAGTCCTTTGATCTTGAAAGTGAAAGTGATTGAGAATATTAATACTGGGGGCAACCTGAACTTATCAGAAGACTGTGATGAAAATCAACAAGCTCTTAGCTCAAAGAGTTGGTCATGTTCGGTAGAAAGTTATACATAAGTTGAACAAAAACATCCGACCGAGTGGTTTAAACATAATTATAATGAATATTAAATCAATTGTTGACACACTATGAGGATTTTACAACATGAATAAGATACAAGGAAAAGTGGAAATGGATATACAATAAAAAAACGTATAAAGATGTATTCACCTTAAGAACATACAAAAATTTGAGATAGACCTGAAGAGTCATAATTTCAAGTAAACTTTCTGCGTTGTGTTCGGGGGATGAAGCCCACACGACAAGGGTGTAGACATAAATGCTCTACCCATGTGTGTGAGGTTCCGAGGAGAAAGAGGAGGAAGAGAGTTCAAACACAGGCCTTTAAATACGAAAACCCTGGTGGTCAAACCGGGAACCAAGAGGGAAACCACTGGTATAGGGAATAGACAAACTCACACACAACCCAGTGGTACTATTTTTTTTAGTGTTCTGTTCAATGAAATAGTTAAGATTGATTTATATTCAAGGTGAAATTCCGCCTGTCTGCTGGGGCGTTAAAGCACGATGACCTCTATGCAGATGGGTAAGACTTCCGCCAATGGGCACCTGTTGACCGTGGTGCGACCCGTGATGCTAAGGATAGACCCATGGGATGAAGCAGTTCATGACTTGCAATAATCCAATTTGCTCCTATCTTGGAGAGCCGCCCTCCGATCAAATCGCTGGTCACGTCAAAGCCCTAGCAGCTATATGATTTTCCCAACCCTTGCCCTTATGGCAACCCCGCCCTTTTTATCACCCATATCGTGCTAGAGGCGTGACTTAGGGTCTACATGTCTGGGAATGACGTTAACTCTATCTGATGCTTGATTGTTCCAGTTTGGGGTTTGGGGATAAATGTGGAGCACCCCTTCATCCCCAAGGTCTGCTCCTAGAGTCCAACTCCGTAGAGCACGTCGGTAAGTATTAGTTAGCGGTTCAATTCAAATGTTTATATGTATAAAACATGAGATTGAGAGTAAAACATATTATTGATATTATCCAATTCTAGAATTGATTTATCTCTAAAATTTTAGTCAGCGCATATAATACCACTGAAGGTGGTGATCTGCACGTAATAACAACAATAAACAACCAAATGGAACTTCACGCTATTGTTTTTGAATAATCGTAATTTGTTTTGTAATAACTGTCATTTCGTTTTATGACACAACATATATTATTTTGTATTAATTATGGCACGCACATATAAAATTCTACATTCAATAAATCTTACTAATTACTTACCAATATTAGTTGATTATGCTCTTAGAAGTCACTGCAAGTATGGTTTGATCAACATCGATGGTGACACTGATTCTTCAATATTAAAGTACCATCGTGAGATTTCCAAGAATATTCGCCACGAATGGTCATAAGAAGTAATGCAGATTTACAATTCTTCCTTGTCCATAATGCAATAATAATTGTTGCAAATCTGAACGACCGGGCTGCACGCAGAATGCATGGGTGTCAAGTGATGATCTGGAAACAAAAAAATGATAATAGCCATTGAACTGACCTTTGAGCACTAAAGGATAAATGTACATATTTAACACTGTATAATCGCAGAAAATCTGTACGCGTAGCCATAAACCAATGAAAACAGGCTTCACACTCCAGTTTTCTTACTTATTTGCCTTCTTTCTTTCTTTCCTTTCTATATCTTTCACGTCTTTTCCTTTCTTCTTTTTTTACAACAGGCCGTTTCTTTCTGCACCTCTTTTCTTGTCTTTCTTTTTTCTTTCCTTTCTGTCTTTCTTTCACGTCCGCTTTTTCTTCTTTCTTTCTTTCTTCTATTCTTTCTTTCACTTTTTGGAAAACAAAAAAATGAAATATAGCACCTTAACTGACCTTTGGCACCTAAGATAAATGTACATTTAACACTGTGTGTCGCTAGGAAATCTGCCTAGAGCGTCACGTTAATTTACTTCTACCCAATTATTAACCACAAGTGGAAACAACAGACTGCGTGGGCTAGGAGAAGTGGTCTACTGAAAACTGTTACACATGTGTCACGATCAAGAGGCGTGACCACGTGAGTTAGACTACATAAAAAAGCCTGGTGCAAAGTCAATTTGTTGATTGACAAAAGAGTCAGTGGTTCGAATGATTCGCTTTTCCAGACGAACCCCGAAGCGTCTCATCATAGTTCTGCGTAACCCTGCTTAAAGATCTCTTAGTCATGCACACAGCGAGGAAAATAATAATCATATTTTTGATAATTACAAAGTAGTTCATTTCCTTAGACGGATTCTAGTAATCTAACAACTCAGAATACTTATACTATCATGCTCTTCATTGTCCAATTAAAGACGAGGTATTTAGAGAGGTAAACACATATTCCAGTCGCTGGTAGGAAGTGACAATTGTAGTGAGAAAGTGGCTCAAAGAACGTCAACAAGAATTAATACGGGTGGCAGGAATACATGCTCTCACTCGAAGGTGCGTCAAAAGGAATGCCATTTTGTTTAGGACAGGTATATTACACACAGGACACATTTATTCATCATCAAACGAAAACATGGTCTCTGTCGTGATAATCAATCCCTATTTCTCTCTTACCCATAGTCCCACCGTTTTGCTCAATAGCAATGTTCCCACCCTCTTGATTATGAGTGTATGTATCTCTGCACTCGCTCAACCAGTCTGTGACCATGTTCTTTGAGACGCTCATCCTATCTGTTTACTTAAGAGCGTATTCGGTAATGGTTCATATGCAAAAAGTTGATTTAACTCTCTTTCTCTTTCTTCTCTGCTCTCTCGTCTCTCTCTCTATCTCTCTCTCTCTCACACCCACACACTTCTATTTCTTTCTTCTTCACAAATACATATCTTCTTCAATCATTGCATTCATTCATGTTTCGATGAAATCGATTAGCGTCATCAGCTTCTCGTGTTGCTCATCGCGTAATATCTGCATTTCTCTCTACTACTCTATTCTTTCTAATTCATTTCTTTCTCACTTTTCTTATTATATTTTTTCTGTAAAGTAATCTTTATCTTCTCTTTATTTATTCATTATAACTCGGTAGTGAAATCGCTTCCATTATTTAGCTAGGACGTGACGGCACTCCTCAGAAATAATAACAAGGTGGATTAAGCAACACCAGATAATGTAACACACGGATTATGTACATATTTTGCACTTTCACACTCGACAGAATTTAGATGTTATCACTTTTTAACCAGAGTGTGCTTGCAAATGATTAACGGTCATACTTTTAAGGAGACGAGGCGTTTTCTTATATTATATATCAAGACTAGCAAGATACCATGGTGATGACTAATATTAATTATCTAAGTTGTGATATGATATACTTACAGCGAGCCTATTCTTCTGGCTGATCAATATTGTAAAAAATATAATATCTTGATTCTAAACTCGCGCCAAACATTTGTTCTGAATAAAAGCGGGTTTGAAGCTATATGCACACTTGAATTTTCATGATAAAAATCTGGGGAGATGTGTTTTTAAAAGATCTACATTAGGATGATGTGATTAAAGTGAGAAAAGACGACTAAGAGATATATCTTAAGTTGGGCGGAACTTAATTCGCCCTGGATCGTTGGTTTCGATAAACATTGCGTTAGGAGACATATAGGCAGTAGCACGGTGACGACTAATTCAAAATTCAAAAATATATTCCGTAATTCACAAATTTCAATGTTACAATATAAAAACACAATGTAATTTTTTTTTCATTCAATAAACCGAAAATAAATCAGGAGCCGGAGTCCCTAAGGTTGGTGTGATGCTGAAATCCATGCTACCCATTACTCCCGCAACACTACCATTACAAACTGCATTGGGTCCCTTACCTTTCCTTTGGATCACAGCGCAGTGTGGTGAGAGGGATTTCCTGCATGGACAACAGCTTATCCTCTACATTAACCCGCCCAGGCTATGTAATTACACAAAGTATGAACAAAAAAAACTTGACACTACTCCATCGTCTCTCGTAAACGGAAGGATACCAACCAGAAAACACCCAATTATTACTTTGTTGGAAAAAAGGTACAATCGATACTATGTATTTCTTAAAAAGGGTCGCTTGTCAAAACAAAATTACCTAATTTGCAGACAATAACAATTCAAAAAAACATATCAAAACATATACCATGTTTCAAAATACATAACATTTATGACATTCCTATTCAACCTTGAATATATCATAAACAATAACAACTATTTTTTCGAAAGTACCAATTGCCAAACCACACACTACTCTCAAATGCCACGTCGAGAGATAACCATCCAAAATCAACTTGTTTATCTAGATCTTTGTTTATTGCCATCTACGAAGGGCATACTCATTTACGCGCGGAATATATAACGTACTATATAATAATAATTCCGGGGTCGGGTGGGGGTGGTCCTGTGGGGTAATGTGATTTCTTTGAATAAATGTAATCTAATACTTTTTTAAAAATATGTTTATCATGTAGTTTTGGTAAATATATCTGATAAAGTCAAATGTCGAGTTATTTCATTTTTACGTAATTTAGACGAAAATTCACACCATCTTACCAATATATATATATATATATATATATTTATATATGTTATACTAGCAAATTATATGCACCCTCAAGCAAGGCTAATTCTGCTGGGTATTTATGAGGAAGTGCGTCCCGGTTCCTGCCTTCAAATTGTTAACCGGTGCTAATCAAAATAACACCTCGCTCGTCGTAATTCTTGTTATGTATTAGTCGTAATTCCTGGTTTAGATTGAAGATGGATCATATAGTTTTGAATAGACTGAGATAGATAGATAGAATAGATAGATAAAGATAGAAAACAAACAAATACACTCAAAATACGATACGGTATCGAACAAATAGGAGAAATAGATAGATAATATATTTCGAAAAGAATAATGTATATGAGCAGCAGGGGGGTCGCTTCTTTGTGTTTGTTCGTAATTCTTGTTTATTTAAACTAAAAAAGCATTAAACAACACATGAGATAAACAGAAAATCTAGTATTATTACACATAATTAATATATTAGAGGGTAACATATGAAAACATTGGAATAGATAGATAGATCGATATCGCAAAGCGGATAATCTTTGAAATATAGACTTAAGTTAAGGGTCGTATATTATAATTAGTTCACCGAGTAGCAATTTTTAAGGACAGGGACTTACGGGACGCACTTCCTCATAAATTATACTAACTATCTTGTACATCAGTATTCCGATTGATAGACACACGCGATATAATTTTCTTAAATTATAATTTCATGTCTACTTATGGTTGCAATCTTTCCAACTGCCTAATGGGGGAATGTTAAGTCCTTCAGTTTTTTTGTATTTGTGCTTGTCTACTGAGCTATTGGTCTATCCGATTTCTACGCAATCTCCTCTCTCAGTTTAGAGTACAGGTAATCTGCTATTTGGCGTCTCTGTCAATCCCCAGAAGTCCTGTTTAGATGGCACTCTCTTGCTTGCGTTGGACAAGATAATTTTATTAAGCAATGCTTATGGAGTTCATCCTATCTCTTCAGGAATTGTCTTGATTTTGAAACATGCTGCACACACTGAAGAGAGGCTTAATAAAAACTAACATACAAATAATTTGAATAAATGAATTTTGAAACAGAGGTGGTCTAATTGCAAAATAGTTAAAAAGGAACATCCTCGAGATATATCTCAATTTCGCACACCATGCTGGTAGTAGCGTTTAGTATGTGTTACATCTATTTTTCTAGTGATATAACTTCACGTCCGGATCTATCTCAGGCATTGATATCCCGGATATGCCACAGAGAAAATGTCATCTTATAGAATTCTGGCATCTTAGTGGACTAAGGTAGTTATGCGCTAACTAGACAGTTCTAAGTGATCAACTATCTGCGATTCCCGGGTTCTAATTTCACACAGTAGAGGCAGTACAATAAGAAAAACAGCTAATATAATACAACAAACCACATACCCCCGCAGCTATGGTTAAGCACTGTGAATGCACGAAAGGTATATTTCTCCGAGGTCTCACACGAATAAAGGTTAGGTTCAAGTTTCGTGACTAGCTCCCGATATACAGACTAAGATGTTCCGCCAGATGTTTCTGAAAACGAAGTTGTCCCGAGTCCGACCAAGAATATCTGAAGAAGCATCGATGGAATATCGGGCCAAATAAATCGTCCATGTAAATCATCAGTACAATAAAAGAGAGGAGCTATAGTCCGATATTAACGCAGATAAATACATAAAAATACAATACAAGCTCTCATAACATATTCAAGAATAACAATTTTACTAAATTTACTAATTTCAGTTAAAGTTAAGAGAAAGTAAAGAATTAAAATAACAGTATTTTACTCCTAAAGTCATCTTTCCATGTCTCATACAATTAAGATAAATAACAAACATTAAAATCAATGTGCTAACACATATCTATTAAATCACATTTTTAATACTATATGCAAATTAGGCTTTCCTTTCACACTGTAAATCGCTATATACTAATACAGTGCCACTGTTATTCTAAGTTGATATGGTCACAGTATTAATAGTTAAACATTGGTATTAATATATTGAGGTTTAAATAGTGATAGTAATTAATGTGACAGTAAACTAACTAAGGGAATTTTGTTTAGACATTGAGAATTAGTTCATATCGTTTCGGTTACAGAGAAACACACATCTCCAAATTATAATAGGATATATGTTTGACATAAATTACTTATCCATCACAAACAATTGTTTTAATTTACCCTTTCAAAATTAATAATTTTATGAATTTTGCTTTCAAAGCTGTATTTCTTAATTATAAAGCATTCCATTTACACTATTTTTCAACTATATCTTCGCAAAAGGATATCATTTTTATATAAAAAGCCATTAAACCTAACTCTTAAAAGCGGTAAACATCTTAACTTTAGTTGTTTACGTAACAGTTTACGAAAGAGAATCATATTAAAAAGCATTAACATTCCTAACTTAAAAACCATTAAACATTTAACTATGTTTATATTTATTACACTTTCCAAATGGAAATACATTAATAAAAAAAGCATTAAACATTACTCTATAAACATTAATATTATAATATAGTATATATATAAACTTTCGAAGGGAATTATCTTTTACATTTTAGATCACCGTCTTTATCCCTTTAAAAGACAAAATTCTTTTTAAAATATTTGGTTTTTTATACTTTTTACATATTCAAAATGAATCCTTTTATGAGTTATTTGCTATGATCTTTCTTCTTTGTTATGAAAAACATTCACTTAAACCATAGCTTGGGGTCGCGAGGAGCAGTGCATCTTTATATATCCCAAGGATTTTAGACCGAAACGTAGACAGATCTATTAAGCTACAAGACACTGGTAGATTTCGAAGTCGGCCCACACTACGATTATTTTTGTATGCTGTCAATACACTCGTTATTGCACCAACTCCCTGGGGTTCCCTTTTGCTTGACAGGAATACCATTATGATAACGTCTTCGATGTTATTATTCAATAGACTAGATTTTTCGCACTATTGCAAGCGTGAATACATATCATCTGAGATCTTGCCTGGGCTGAAATTAAACGATATCTAGTTTTTGTACTAATTAGAGTCTGTTCTGTTCATCTTCATAAACTAATTAGACCCTTATTCAAATTGCATCTCTTCATTCTTCTTCATTTCTTTGGAAAAAAGGACATTAGGTTTGTTTCAATAATTTGTAAATTCTTCGATTTTTATTGCATTTCACTTATTCTGTTTCTTTCACACTCTTTTTTATTTCGCTATATTTTTCTTCGTTTGGCATTCGTTCTTTTCTTTTTCTTTTTTTAAAAAAGAGAATCTCTTTCGCTTACTCCCTAAATTTGTTTTATTTGTAAAATCTGGACTTCTTCTCTCTACTTTTTTTCATCATATCGCCTCACCCTTTATATAATCTCGTTTTTTTTTAATTTGTATTCTTTGCTTTCTTTCTTGACTGATATCTCTTCTTCTCTTCTGTTTCTATACATCTTACACCCTCATTTTTCTTTGTTTAACTTCTATCTCTTCGTTCTTACTTCTTCTTCTTCTTCTTCATGTTCACTCTTCTATCTTTCTTCTCTTCTATATCCTAGACATTATAACTTTCACATATTTAGATTCTTCTTGCTTTTCTTCTTCTCTTCTTCTTATATCTTTTACAGCTATTTCGTCTTCTTCTCTCATTACATATCTCTCCACATCCTTTTTCGTTATATATTCTTTATTACTTCTCTTCTTCTTCTTCTTCTTCTTCTTCTTCTTCTTCTTCATCTTTTACTTCTTCATTTCATTCCATGCAACACTCTATACTCATTTATTATTATTTGTTATTACTTCTATTTACTTATATTACATTTCATTATTATTATACTTATCCTGGTCAGGTCTCACCTCCATACATCTTCTGACTTCTTTCTATTGGTAATCTCTCTCTTTAGCATTAAATACAACGGAGTTCTTCACTTATCATAATCTGTTTTCTTAACATTTCTTACTTCTATATTAGAAATTTATTTTCATTTTAAGCGTTGTTCCTCTGCTTGAAACCTATCTCTCTCTGTCTCAACAAATTTTTGATACTTTCTTCTCTCCTATCTCTCCTTATCAGCGTTGGGTTCCTTCCTCATTCAGTTTCTCGTTCCAATATAAAACATAATTTTTCATTAGAAAATTCTCTTCTTTAAACTATTTTACATATTCATATTCGCTCAACACTTCTTCTTACATTTCTATGTCTTTTGGATCCTTACTTCATTGCTGGTGCATTCGGTGGATCTATATCTTCTATCTTCTACTCTTTTCCCTCCCTTTTTTTATTTCGTTCGTTTCTTTTTCTTCTACTCTCATTTTAACTTATCTCTATAATTTTATTTGAGTGTTCATCGGTTTGTTTATCTTATTTTTTAATACAACTCGTTTAATGTTCTATCGTTGACTTACAAACTCCGCTCTTTCTGTCTACCTTCCTTTTGCTCCTTTCCTTTCATCTTGTTTATTATATCATTCTTTCTTCCTTATTCCTCATTTTTTACTTCGTCTCTTCCTCTTGCCACCGCTCTCCTCCCCTTCTTTTACTTCTTCTCTTTCTCTTTAAACCCTCTCCTGCTACTCCTTCTTTCTTCTCAACAACCGCTCTCCTCCCCTTCCCACTTCCACACCAATTTTCTTTCTCTTTACCAACCCTTATCACTCCCTTCTTTTACTCTTTTCTTTTCTCTTTAACAACCCTTCTCCTCCCCCTCTTTTACACCTTTTCTTTTCTCTTCAATCCTCCGATACCTACCCCCTTTTTTACTCGTTGTTCTTAATCTCTTACCCCCTCTCCTCTTCTCTTTACTCCTTCACTTTCTCCTTACCACTCCCTATCAGCTCTTGTTCTTATCCTTTTCTTTCTCTTTAAAACCCTATCCTCCCCTTCTTTCGGAAATACTCCTTTTTTCTTCTCTGGGCGTATAGACTACACAACCCCCAAACCTTCTCATTCTTTGTTGACTCACCTCAGGCCCGTTTAACTTTGGCGTCTCTAAAGCGAATTCCAAGGTCCGTCTTCTGTAAGCTCTTCACTAAAAGCTGTACTAGTTTACCTTAACTCTTTTTCTTTCTCTTTTCTTATAAACATGCCTTGCCACGGTTCACCTCCTGTGGCTTGTTATTAACGCCCCCTCTCTCTCTCTTACCACCCCGCACACGTACATATACGATCTTTTATATTTAACAGCTTGATACATCTTTCCTTCTCTTTAACACCCAGCATTGGTAGCAGACACTGTACACTCCTTCATTGTTCACACTCCTTTCTCTGCTCGTGCTTTAGCAGCACGTAACTCTACGATGCTGCGTTTGCCTATCTTACTCTCCTCTGTATTAACTGACTTCGTCTTCCCCGTGTCTTATAAGTCTCACCTTATCTCAATGTAATCTTCCACCCCCGTGTGTGTCTAATCCGTTAACTTTTTTTTTGTCACGTCTCTACATGTCACTAGAGATGGGAATACACCTGAATCAATAGAGAAAAAGAGTGTTCCATTGTCAGACACTCTAGTGGTGTGAACATCGATAGATGGAGAACCCGTGAGAATTCTTGTTCCTTTTTCCGGTGCGCAAATGAGGTTAGTGTGGTAAACTGTTATATGATTCGTCCAAATATAATTCCGCGGACAATGGAACAATTGGTTATACTATCTATGTAATTGGAATACCAACACATAGTCCAAGAATCGCACAGATACTGAGGGCCCAAGCTACGAAGGGGGCTCAAGTTTGCTTCTCACAGTTGGTAGTGAGAATTCTAATATCAGATACAATTAACATTACGACAACATGTAAAACCCGTTGACTGGTCTCCTCGCTCAAAAAAAATGTTCTACGTAAAGATGATCAAAGAATAAATTTCCCCCAATTATCAATTACCAATAGAGCACATACACAACATCACTATTACGCAGCAAGGTAAACAAGTCATCCACAGTACAAATATTGTAAGGCACATATGTAATAACATAAATTAGTGTCTTTGTGTGTGTGTGATGTGTGTTGTGGTGTGTGTGTGTGTGTAATAGGTATCTCCAATGAGTGACGAAATCCTAAGTGGAAACAATTTCTGAGCCATTAAGTGACCTGATATAATGATTACTTACAGATCGGACGGATGGTCGTCTCAATTGAGAGAAAAGTGGAAAAGAAACTGCACATTTTTCAATTTCTTGAACTATAACAATTATTGAAGGAATATAATTATGTTATCGGCTTAATTTACCCATTGCTCACGCACACATAGAAACAAGTCAAATACGCACTCTTCTCATGACTTCACATTCCGAGAACACAATAATTATATAAAATAATAGTACGGTGGACATTATTATTTAAGTAGTATGTAGGTGAATTTGTGTGTGTAGTGTGCGTGTGATTGGTGTTTGTGGGCTTGCGTGCATGAGTATGTAGTGTGATTGTGATTGTGTTCGCTATAATATCTTCTTCTTTAACGTTTGCGCGTCACGTGCATCTATAAAATAACACTAATCCTGATCCACATTGGAAACACACACCACACACACACACACACACACACACCACACATTATATATATAATCTAATATTATCTCTTGCGCACTATTCTACATTATTATCATGATTTTTTTTTTGTATTTTCTAATATTAAAAATAATTAACGCAATTATGAAAAAATAAAAGAGTCTTTACACAATGACGAACGATGTTTAAATTAATTTTTCGTTTGATTTGTTATTTTATTCGCATATGAATGTGTGTGTATGTGTGCACGTGTGAGTATGTTTGATCCACCGGCCCAATTTACACACTCATACATATATACATGTATATATATATATATATATATATATATATATATATATATATATATATATATGTGTGTGTGTGTGTGTGTGTGTGTATGTGTGTGTGTGTTTTAGGTCAGTGTATTGGATAGCGCAGTTATTGCATTAGCTTATTTTTACTAACTTTCATGTCTTTACCAAAGTTCGAGGTTTTGAATACGATATTAGAAAGGAAAACAAACTCTATCCAGAAAACGATAATAACTAACTGAAGAACCTCGGACTGCCTCTCCTTCTGTTATTGCTAGCAGGCTACGTTTGGTTTCTTTAATGGCACATCAACCATAATAGGTTACTTAAAGGATGTACGAATTTATTCAGCCCGTTCACCATTTACACAACACGTTCACCACATATGACACATATGACACAAGATCGCAAGTATGCGGCATCCAGAGAGAATCGAACTAGCTATTCAGTAGTAATGGATCTGCAAGACTAGATTGAAAACCATTATATATATTTACCAACTCTTCTGCACGAGCTGGATGTGACACAAGGCACATTTTTTAAGCGGAGTTTAACAGGTTTGAATTCAGAGTTTTCCTTCTCCTAGACAGGTGGCCTTACCAAGGTTGAAGAGCTCAGTGTGACATACTTTTATTTATTTACCCATAGCTGGAAGGAGTTGGATTCATACCTTTCACAATGTGAAATACAAACAGTTTCGTCTAGGATTTGAACTCGTGTCGACGAATCCATTTCCTAGGACTCTAACCATTATGCCACGGGCTTCCATTATACCACGATATGGCGCCCATATATTTACCCAATCCGTTCGCCACGTGTAGGAGGTGACACAAGGTCACGAGTATGGGTCATCCAGGGAGGATCGAAATCGTTATTCAGTAATAATTGAAATGCGAGATTAGATTTACAATGACAGGAGATTGTTAACCATTACACCCCTATAGGATGATAATGAATCTCTGATAATGAATCCTTTTGTTCTTCTGGTAAAGATTCCTGAGTATTGTAAGTATCTCCTCAATGAGTGCTAGTAGAACTATGGCCAGTATCAGTGTTTAAGTAGTGTATCAGCCACGCAGTATGGCTAGTGATTGGCGAAGGAAAAACCACGTGATCACGGCTAGTCTATAAATCCAAGTGGGGAATTGTAGCACACCTTATATCACCAACAATCCAGCGAGGATATAAATCGTTATTCAGTAATAATGGAAATGCGAGACTAGATTGCTAGCCATTACAGTTGGAGTTGGTATTTACCCAACCCGTTCGCCACAGTAGAAAGTGATACAATGACGGGAGATTGTTAACCATTACACCCCATAGGATGCCCTACTGACCCAATGTCCTTCGGAAATTCATTGATTTATCTCCTTTGCATCCCCAGCTATGAGTAAATAGTAGGGCAGATTGTGTCCTTTAAGCTTAGCAATGTTTACATAAGACCGAGAATTGAACATTTTTAATCAATTCCAAACGCGATCACTTTATTTAATAAGTTACCTCCCTTACCCACATTTCCCCAACCCACTTCCCGCCCTTTTTCCCCCGCCACTTTCTTACACCCTTGATAAATATTAGCCTGTTTCTCCCCCAGAGACACATTATCATTTATAAAAATTGATTCGTGAATAAATATTTACTTTCATAAATTCTTTCTCGGTTCCTGATTCGCGCCTTTTTAAAATTTATTTTTTAATCTAGGAGAGGGAAAACTGAATTCAAACTAAAATCAGAGAATTAAGTTATCAGGAAAGATACTACCAACAGAAATAAGAGACATGTGTTGTATAATCTATGTGGTAGCATGGATTATTGGCAACGCCCTGTAGGAATTCTGCGGGTCCAGTTTTTTCATATCACGAAATGGGAAATCCCTGGACAGTTGAAATCTCGCACGTCACGTAATGTTGACTCATGTCAGTTGATAGTCAGACCCCGGATGGTACAGACGTGTTCCATCCCGGTTGTCAGCTCCGCGTGGTGAGTTACAAAAGCAAATAAATCTTTAAAAAGCCATGAGTCTAGTTAATTAATTGAACATGCCCTTAGTTAGAAAATGAAGAACCAACAAGAGAAGAAAGAAGAAACCCGTTCGCCACAGGTAGGAGGTGACACAAGGTACCGAGTATGGGGCATCCAGCGAGGATCGTAATCGTTATTCAGTAATAATGGAAATGCGAGACTAGATTGATAGCCATTACAGTTGCAGTTGATATTTACACAACACTTTCGCAGTATGGCTAGTGATTGGCGAAGGAATAAACCACGTGATCACGGCTAGTCTATAAATCCAAGCAGGGAATTGTAGCACACCTTATATCACCAAAATGTTCCAACAATCCAGCGAGGACAATAATCGTCATTCAGTAATAATGGAAATTCGAGACTAGATTGATAACCATTAAAGTTGCAGTTGATATTTACCCAACCCGTTCGCCACGGGTAGGAGGTGACACAAGGTCACGATTATGGAGCATCTAGCGAGGATCGTAATCGTTATTCAGTAATAATGGAAATTCGAGACTAGATCGATAGCCATTACAGTTGCAGTTCGTATTTACCCAACCCGTTCGCCACGGTAGAAGCTGATACAATGACGGGGGATTGTTACCCATTACACCCCCATAGGATGCCCTTCTGACCCAATGTACCCCGGAAAGACATTGATTTATCTCCTTTGCATCCCCAGCTATTAGTAAATAGTAGGGCAGATTGTGTCCTTTAAGCTTAGTAATGTTTGCATAAGACCGAGAATTGTACTCGTTGACACGAGCAAATTGGTCTGCTAGACGAACGTTAACCATCACGCTAGGATATACGCTTTCATCTCCCTATTTCTAACTTTAGGGTCCACATGTATGTACCTAACTCCCTACGTAGCTTTATAGTTCTCAAAACATTTTTAATCTATTCCAAACACGATCACTTTATTTAATAAGTTACCTCCCTTACCCACTTCCCGCCCTTTTTTCCCGCCACTTTCCTACACCCTTGAAAAATATTAGCCTGTTTCTCCCCCAGGGACATATTATCATTTATTAAAATTGATTCGTGAATAAATATTTACTTTCATAAATTCTTTCTCGGTTCCTGATTCGCGCCTTTTTTTAATTTATTTTTTAATCTAGGAGAGGGAAAACTGAATTCAAACTAAAATCAGAGAATTAAGTTATCAGGAAAGATATTACCAACAGAAATAAGATACAAGTGTTGCATAATCTATGAGGTAGCATGGATTATTGGCAACGCTCTGTAGGAATTCTGCGGGTCCAGTTTTTTCATATCACGAAATGGAAAATCCCTGGACAGTTGAAATCTCAGGTGATTTTTACTTAAGTCAGTTGACAGCCAGACCCCGGATGGAACAGACCTGTTCCATCTAAGCTGTCAGCTCTGCGTGGTGAGTTACAAAAAGGAAATAAAACTTTAAAAAGCCATAAGTCTAGTTAATTATAAATAATGATAATTTCCCAGGGAGGTCCTCTGCGCAGCATCCAGCATCTTTTGATCAATGTAGGTCCTTGATGGGCGGCTCACACTAGCATGTCCGTGTGTTGGCTTCCACAGAAGAACGTCGCTTATGAGCTCGTCCTTGCTTCTCCAGCAGTTCCCGGCATGCCTTGTCCGTCACACTCGAATGGTTTGTAGCCATACAGCTGTTTCCTTGTGGGGTGCTGGTTCTACGATTTGTTCAAGACTGCACGCAGCATTCTTGTGCAGCTCCCATCCAGTTTATTCTCCAGGCGACTCGTTAGGGTCCAGGTGCTGCAGCCATACAGCAGCACTGATATAACCACAGCCTGGAAGAATTATATATATATATATATATATATATATATATATATATATAGTTATGTGATGAATACTATAACAGAATGTAGACCCATTGGCATATTTTACCTTCCATTATTTCCCTAACTAATTTCAAGGTCATTAGCATTTTTCTTCAATGTTTTTCCCTTCTCCATTTGTTATTAATTTATTATTTCTATTTTAGGTTTTGTTAAAAAAAATGTTTTTTGTGTGTTTTATTTTATAGAGTCCTCGTCTATCCCACCCACTTCAACATCTGTTCGTTTCCTATCAATAAAATTAAAGCTGTTCCCAGACTAAGGAACTTCCTCTTCTTTTTGTTCATGCTCACATTTATTTATTAATTTAATTTAATTTTTTCTTCTCCCATTTTCAAAAAATATATTTATAGTTATTATCTTATAGGTAAGATGGGAATGATTCCCATCTTGACATAATCAATGATCGGATTTTTAAATAGATCTTCGAAGCTTTCGATTATTGCTCAGTTACAAGATATATAACTATAACTGAAAACATTGGTGTATAACATATAATGGCATATCAGCTTTCGTGGGTTATTTAATGCCAAAGAAGAAGAAGAGTAGTGGTATTATTTAAGCCATATCTGGGAGTTTCATGAGGAGACACATACTTTCCCCAAAGGTAATACCCCGAAAGTGAACGTCAAAGCACCCTTGGGATTCGAACTCGTCTGGCTCGTTAACCACTACGCCACGGAGACTCCTTCTATATTTGGTTTAAAAGAAATTACCTTTTTATTTTAGAATATTTACAGTTTAAAAAAATAAAAAATAAAGATTACAAAGTATCTTCATAATCATCATGTCACGCAATTAGAACGAATATCCATGACAATCTTTCGCTAACTTTCTCTATCATTCATTGCCCCAGAGAGGTCCTCTGCGCAGCATCCAGTATCCTCGCATAGTTGGTCAATGTAGGTCCTTGGTGGGTGGCTCACATTCATGCTGGACACTGCCGGAGGAGAAAAGACGAACTCATAAGTGACGTTCTCCTGTGGAAGCCAACACATGGACATGCTAATTTCGTCATAATAGCAGTTAATTATAGTATGAAACTGGATCCGGTGGTGAGGCTCCAGTTCTGGAGTCCGGAGGAGTGTGGCGTACCCTTTTATTGCCATTACTCCAGTCCTCCAACAAAGGAGCCTCACCATCAGATGCAGTTTAGTGTCATGCCCAGGACACCTGTTTTTGAGGAATTCTTACCCTTTTCAGAGGACCTAGTTGGTATATTTTAAGCCCTACCCAGCAACTAATGATGATCATACTTACTGAGGATCAAACTAAAACAAAATTTTATTTTACCACTAAAAATAAATGGACCTAATTTAACCTTAGAAATAAATTAACCTATTTTACCACTAAAAATAACCGCACCTATTTTACCACTAAAAATAAATGAACCGACTTTAACATTAAAGATAAATGAATTTAATTTACCACTAAAACTAAACCCACCTATTTTACCACTAAAAATAAATGAACGGATTTTACAACTAGAAATAAATGAACCCACTTTAACATTAAAAATAAATGAACTGATTTTACCACTAAGAATAAATGGACCTACTTTAACATTAAAGATACTTGAACATTCTTTAATATCAAGATAAATTAACCTACTTTATCACTAAAATTAAATAAGATACTTTAACACTAAAAAATTATGAATAAACTTTAACGTGTTTGTTGTTTGAGACACGCCTGCGCTACTAAACAGCGCTTCGTGGCGTCATCAGTTATGTTATTATTAACTGGTTCATTAGGGGGAGGTGTCAGGTCTTTCAACATAATACTCCCTCGCAACTATAGATGATGACACTCTAATGCGGCACCCGTCCTGTACAACGCTAGCAGAAAAAAACTGGCTTTAAATAGAGTTTTTCCAACGCAGACTTCGGCTTCTGTACATTTGGTTGGTTAATGTTAAAATCAATCAGCGTTCAGATTAGGTGTTAAAAACAGGTTCACGTGGCTCAGACATTTTTTAAATAATTCATTGGCATGACTGGGACTACCAGGAAGTAGACCATTTCTTTTTAATATAAAAAAATAAAATAAAGGGACCTACTTTAATCATAGAAAAATAAATAAACCTACTTTGCCACTAAAAATAAATCGACCTACTTTAACATTAAAGATAAATGAAGCGATTTTACCACTAAAAATATATGAAACTACTTTAACATTAAAGCTACATGAACATACTTTAATATTAATGTAAATGTACCTACTTTAACCTTAAAAATAAATCAACCTATCTCATCACTAAAAATAAATAAGACTACTTTGACTCTAAAAATACATGAACATACTTTAATATTAAAGTAAATGAACTTAATTTAACCTTAAAAATAAATGAACCTATCTTATCATGTGACGGAGAACGAGAAACGAAAAAGAGTAGGAGTTCGTCTTGCCTGCTGGGATCGAACCCGCGTCCTCCCGCATGCGAAAACAGATGCGATGTGGGAACTGGAGGTACGCGAGGTTTGACTGACGTGCCCGGATGTTTGGCTAATATGCCCATAAAATAACAAGTGTGTCAAGCGCTGGGCAGTCAGCAGTCAGCAGTAGCAGAAGCAGTCGACGACGAAGCGCTTTTCAGTAAGGAAATGTGATTTTAAACTGCTAAAGATTATTTCGACTACGACGACGGATTTTTTTTAGCTGCTAGACGAAGAATGTGTTGACCAACAGAGGGTCTGACTTGTGAGAAGACTGAGAACCCGCTTGTTTTTGGTTCCCCCTTGGCGCGAGCTTGTTGATTTGAAGGTCTATTTCGCCCCATATATCCCCCTTCTATATATCACTAAAAATAAATAAGACTACTTTGACACTAAAAATACACAAACATTGTAGGGGGTTATGAGATGAGGTTCAAGGTTAGCAAATGGTATTAAAATGACGAATAGAAATATGACACAGTTTAGGCAGAGAATACGGAGAAATGATAAAACAAATGCATATGATTAAATGGTAACAAATAAATTTATTCGGAGAATAAATTTGCAATGATCAACCAAAATTGAATGTTCAAAAGAAATAGTGTAGATATGATGTAGAAAGGTTTGCTACGAAATGTAAAATGTAAAAGTTCGTCAAGAAATGTGTAATGGTAAATGTGAAATGTTTATGTAGTCAACAGTTCGGATACGCGTGCTAGAAATGAGAATTAATTTTGTCCATACGACCTACTGAAACAGATTCCTGATGTTGAATGAATTGTAGTAGTAGAAGCGTTTTCAGTTGTGTTGAGGCGGTGGAATCGTTCGTTCGGACACCTGTTTCTTGGTCGTGTTCTCTTTGGCCACAAGATGGGATCTGTGTGTTTGTTTGTTGTCGTCGGGCGTGTCCTGTTTGATGGCGAGATGAAGTCTGTGTATTTGTCGATTTCTTCTCTGTCTTTTATAATTCCAACATGAGATCAAAAAGTGATTAATTTTTGGCGCACACGAGCGGACGTAGTTGAAAGTAATGCTAACCTAGACAATCGATTCTGATTTTTATGTAAACATTTGTTTTAATCACTTTTCCTTAAGTTTAGGAAAAGGGCTGTGTTCGTGTGTTTGTTTTTAAACACTTTTCCTTAAGTTTAGGAAAAGGACGGTGTTGTGTGTTTGTTTTAATTTCCTTTCCTTATGTTTGGGAAAAGAAATGTGTACGCGTATTTATTAAATATGAATATAATCCACTTAATAGAAAATCTTGTTAATATTCTTTCATCTTTATCCACATTAACGTGATATCTTGTCTCGGAAGTTTCCTCTATGCTTGTTTGCTTTTTAAGTACAGATGTATTTGATAAGAGTAAAATGATAAGCAGCTTTGAGAATGACAATAATGACGTTAGAATTTCAACAAAATGGCGCTCGTGTCCAAGGAAACTGTGGTTCTATGCCTCTCACTCTTCCTCTCGCCCACTTCGTCACGTGTCACGTCTCGTCCAATAGAAAAATGCCATGCGGCCTTGTGATGATTCCTCCTTTAGAAATGCTATGGTAACCCACTGGCTCTTACCATTCTCTCTCTGCCCCCTCTCTCTCTCTCTCTCTCTCTCTCTCTCTATATATATATATATATATATATATGTGTGTGTATATAATATATATATATATATATATATATATATATATATATATAATTTATGCTACAACTTAAAATTATGAGAAATATATATATATATATATACATTATTATGCTACAACTTAAAATTATGAGAAAAAAATATATTATATATTATATATATTATATATATATATATATATATATATATTATGCTACAACTTAAAATTATGATAAAATGGCGATGAAGCTAATCTATACATATAATAAATGGCAGTTGTGTGTATGTGTATGTCCGGAGGAAACTTCGAAAAATATAGCAATTAACGACAAAGTAAACACACACACACACACACACACACACACACACACACATATATATATATATATATATATATATATATATAGTCAAATTACTAGGAAAGTACAAATTTAATTCGTTAAAAAAGAAAGAAAACTGTAGTGAGAGAAGAGACTTACCTCGTGCAAAACGGGCGAGGACTTGCTTTGCGTGCAAGTCCACCGGAAATGAACGGTGAAAGAGGAGTGGGTGTAGGCAGGCTTGCAACGTCAAAAAGTTAGAGGGGAGAAGGAGAAACCTCTTTATAGAAGCGCCTGAGGCATTGTGGGTAAAAGTTAGAAATAAAACGCGTGCTTCTCTGAGAGGGAGGTGCGAACGTGGATTCAGTCGATAGACTAGAGCGAGCTAAGAGTGTTAGAGACAAAAACTAATTTTAAATACTGTATGTAATTATTTGTGTATAAGATAATCAGGATTTATATTTTTGCATTTCATCGTGGACAATTTGGATGGTCACATTTTTACCAAAGGGTGTTGCAAGATGATAATGATCGTATTTTGTTGGAACAATTGCGATATCTCCTCCAAACTCTCAGCCAGACACTTCCCGTGTATCCAACAGACCCCCTTCTCTCCCTATCTACCTTTCACCATTCGAATTGTTGGCTCTGATCAACCAATCAGAAAACAACAGGTCAGCCTTTCACACGTCATTTCATATTCTAGTTAATTTCCACTATTACATAACGTATAACTAAAAATTTTCAAACATTTAAATAGCTCATTAAGTCGGCTATTCTAGCAGTGACCAGGTTTGAATTCAGAATTTTTCTTCTCCTAGACTGGTTGCCTAACCAAGGTTAAAGAGCCCAGTCTGCCCTACTATTTACTCATAGCTGGAAGGAGAATAGTTTTATTCATACCTTTCCCAAGTATATTAGCGGTATATGAACTGTGGCATCGTCCAGGAATTGAACTCAGGTGGACGAGTCCATTTCCTGTGACTCTAACCAGTACACGATCGCACTTCTCTTACTAAAATTTTGTGTTATCTGCGTTATTCGGACTATTGTCCTCATATTATTTGTTATTTGTACAACGTAGAAGGTTCCCAAGTCCTACAAGAAATACCTGAAGAAGGCCGAGAGTATATCGGCCGAAACATTGTACAAATAACAATGAAGATGAGGACCAATAGTCAGAATAACGCAGATAATACTAATCATCAAGCCTCATCTCAAACCTTCAGAGAAAATAGTATATAATGTACAGATAACAATTGAAGATGAGGACAATAGTCCGAATAACGCAGATAATACTAATCATCAAGCCTCATCTCAAACATTCAGAGAAATAGTATAATGTACAGATAACAATGAAGATGAGGACAATAGTCCGAATAACGCAGATAATACTAATCATCAAAGCCTCATCTCAAACATTCACAGAAATAGTAATAATGTACAGAGGCGCGTGGTCTAATGGTTAGAGTCATAGGAAATGGACTCGTCAACGCGAGTTCAATTCCTGGACGAAGCTGTTGGTATTTCACATAGCGCTAATACCCTTGGGAAAGGTATGAATCCTACTCTCCCTCCAGATATGGGTAAATAGTAGGGCAGACTGGACTCTTTAACCTTGATTAGGCAACCAGTCTAGGA
Organism: Doryteuthis pealeii; assembly: GCA_023376005.1. Classification (NCBI taxonomy): domain Eukaryota; kingdom Metazoa; phylum Mollusca; class Cephalopoda; order Myopsida; family Loliginidae; genus Doryteuthis; species Doryteuthis pealeii. The sequence continues at coordinate 13,963,158 of CM042172.1, read as the reverse complement.
GAAGGAAAATTCTGAATTCAAACCTGCTTAAGAAATTAACCTTGTGTCGCACCCTGCTCGTACGGAGGGGTTGGTAAATATATATAATGTACAGATAACAATGAAGATGTGGACAGTAGTCCGAATAACGCAAATAACACTAATCATCAAGCCTCATCTGAAACATCCAGAGAAATAAAATTTTGTGTTTTTCCACATTTCTACATCTCATTATTTTAGAATACTTCTAAAATCTCTCTAGCCTTTGTACAATAAATTGCTGGAGAAATTTAGATACATCTAATACATAATCGATTTTTCATTACTTGTAATCCCCGAGAGATCTTAGATTCTTTGATTAAAAGTTTTTTTTTAACTCTGTACAATATTCTATTTAATGACGAATATCTTATCAGCCATTCAACCAGATAACCTCTATTTGTTTTGTTTTTAGATACACCCGATCAGTTAACTAGAAATATGATATTGTTTACATTATCCTTTTTTTATGTAAACTTTATTGAACAATGTATTTACCACTTCCGCCATCATAGTTGTAATCCCATAATTCAACAGCAGAGGAAGTTATCTTTTGTTTTTTAACAAACAACATATCTTCGGTGTTGTTTGCAATTTTCCTGTAGATTCGACGTTTTTCAAAAAGGTTTTTTTACAAATATTAAAATGAATTCTAATTCGAAGATCATATCTAGCAAATATGTTGGATAGAGGAACGTTTAGCAAACAAGATATAACAGTTCTTATCTGATCGTTATCGTCGTACGAAATGGACTAGTAGTGAGGTTCTAATGTTATGCACTCATATACCCTCGTTGGGATATATACACAATGGAAGCGCGTGGTGTAACGGTTAAAGTCATGGGAAATGGACTCGTCGCCCCGGGTTCAAATCCTGGATGTGGTAATTGAATTTCACTTAGCGCTAATAACCTTGGGAAAGGTATGAATCCTACTCTCCCTCCAGCTATGGATAAATAGTAGGGCAGACTGGGCTCTTTAACTTTGGTTAGGCAACCGGTCTAGGAGAAGGAAATCTCTGAATTCAAACCTGTTGAACTCCGCTTAAGAAATGGACCTCATGTCACATCCTACTCGTGCGGAGGGGTTGTTATATATATATATATATATATATATATATATAATAATATGCCAACGGCATGTTTATAACACCAAAGATTAATCGTAAACTCGATTAATTAAAAGTAACCCTGAAGAATCTATCGATGAAACTCGAGTAGGTTACTCTCATTTCCATTCTTAAAAATAAATTATGCTCTACATTGTATTGAGCACTTTGTATTTTGTTTTTTCTCAACCTTAAACCTCTGGATATTGTGCGCTTCCAACGATCGTTCTTATACCCACCGGTAAGTTAATACTTATACATATACAAATATATATATATATATATATATATATATATATAATAGTTTCTTATTTTAGAGAGAGTAAAGGCATCAAAGAGAGAGAGAGAGAGAGAGAGAGAGACGAGAGAGAGAGAGAGAGAGAGAGAGAGAGAGATAACTGACTTGACCAAGTCAGTTATCGTCAAGTTCTTCGTCGCCATGTTTTTTCGTTCCGTCTTCTCTTTCTATTCCGGTCATGATTTGATCGCTTAGACTTCTTTGTATCTTCGTTGGTCTTCTAACTGTTGCGGACCATATGACCTTTAGGCACCCTTTTATGATCTTGTTTCATGAGACATTTTTTCATTTACACCGCCAAAATCCGGTTGTTTGTTAGTGTTAGGGTTAGGGGTTAGTTTTATAATTAAAAAAAAACCCACTAAAAATCACCTGTTAACAAACAACCGGAATTTCGCTGCGTAAATGAAAAAAATGTCCTTATGAAACGAGATCGCAAAAGGGGTACCTAAAGGTCATATGGTCCCTAGTTGCTTCTTTCTACTTGTCTGGCCAGTCTTCTAATTAAGGGCATGCGTGTGATAACTTATCAACAAGACTTATGGCTTTGATCAAAGTTTTATTTTCCCTTTCCAACTCGGAGTGAGTCCAACCGAGATAGGACACGTCTGTGCTGTGTCACATTCAAGCTGGAACTGAAAACCTAACTAGTCAATCACGTAACGTGCGAGATTCCCGCTTTAACCAAAGGTCTGTATTTTTCAACGGAAACTGCCGTTTACGTGCTGATTTGAAATCCCTATTCTACAGGTGCTTGTCAATAATCTATGCTACAACATAGATTATGCAACACCAATTCTGAAGCTCTGGGGAGGGTGGAGTACCCCATAATCGGCATTACTCCCAGGTTTACTCTGACCCGGAGTGGTAGTAGCTCTTATGGTTTCATCTATAGGTTAAATAGTAAAAAATGAATTTAAAAAAATTAAGTTTAAAAAGAAATTGAATACCCAACAAGAATGAATAAAACAGAACGTCATCGGCATAAAATAACCCAACAAGGGTTGACGTACCATAAAATCCAACCAACCAACCAACCAACCATCGTAGGAAATGGACTCAACAAGACGAGTACAAGTCCTGGACGAGGCTGTTAGCATTTCACATAGTGCTAATACAGTTGGGAAAGGTATGAATCCAAGTACTCTCCCTCCAGATATGGGTATATAGTAGTACAGACTTGGCCCATTAACCTCAGTTAGATATCCAGTCTAGAAGAAGAAAAACTCGGAATTCAAACCTGTTAAACACCACTTAAGAAACTAACCTTGTGTAACACCCGCTTTTGCAGAGAAGTTAGGTAAATATAGATAACACTTCTTGTCTGTTCGTTATCTTTGTACCAAATGGAAACGGTGAACCGAGTTAAAATCCTGGAGGAGGCTGTTAGCATTTCACATAGCGCTAATACGGTTGGGAAAGGTATGAATCCAACCACTCTCCTGCTAGTTCTGGGTAAAGAGCAGGATATACTACACTCTTTAAAATTGGTATGGAAACCGTCTAGAAGAAGGAAAACTCTGAATTCATAACTGTTAAACTCCGCTTAAAAATTAACCTTATTTCGCATTGATTGTGAAATCGATGTTATAACGTTTAGGTTTTTAGCAAGCCTTCATCAAGACTTAAGATGGAAGGAATGTTGTGTTGGTAAGTGTGGATGACTTCGTCTCTCCCTTTTCGCGACGTTACATTCTTTTAGCTTATGATTAAACGCCGTGTCAAGTTGTGCTGATTCATCCTTAAAACATTTCCATTCTAATCTACTCATAATTCATCCTAAAAACTTTTCCGTGCTAATTTACATGTCACTGTTACATTCTTAGCTCTCTCCTTACCTATTATGTTACACATACCCCTTTGATTAGACACTGCCTCACTCTGTCGCGATTACTCATAACCATGCGATTTCTAGGCGGATGTTCTAAACACTAAGCTAAATCATCCTAATGCGTAAGCAAGTCGTATGGAAATGATTAGAAAGAAATTAAAAAACAAACACAGCAGAAATGGAGTTTTAATGACAGTTTTGGTTCAAAATGCTAACCAGTAATTTCAATGCATTAAGCGAATCGTTGAATGCTATTATTTGTTTGTTTGTTTGTTTGTTTGTTTGTCTGTTCATTATAGTGTGTCACACCTTACTATATATGAGTTTCCAGGAATGCATAAAAAAGAATCGACAATACTCTGAAATGTTTGCATATGTCGTTCTTTTTGTTTTTTTAAAATAATTACAAAAATAAAAGCATGCCGGGCATTTGTCGGCCGATGACCTCCAGTGTTCTCTATAATTCATCTAACTTAGCCCAATGTTATCAGAAGGGTTATAATTAAAAATATCCAATTACCAAGATCATTTCTACTATGTAATATTACTATTTCTCCTGTTTAACTTACAGTTATACACAAAATATCATATATATATATATATATATATATATATATATATTAAGATTTTTTGAAGGCAAAATAATGCAAATTTATGTTGAAAAACATATTTATTTAATTTTTTTTTTCCTTGTTTTCACTCTTAATATTTTCGGCAAGGTCCATCTTCAGAGAGTTGAAAAGTTCCATCTGTGTTTGTTAAACTCAACTGTGGTATTAATCCGTTGAATCTTCTAATAGAAATTTAAATGTTCGGCAAAGATCTTTACCGAACATTTAAATTTCTATTAGAATTTTATTACATTTTAATTAATGCTTCTAACACACTATAAAAATTAAAAAAATAAATCTTTATATATATATATATATATATATATATATATATATATATATATATATATATATATATATATATATATATGTGTGTGTGTGTGTGTGTGTGTGTGTGTGTGAAGAAAAGGAAGTGAATCCGACGGTATGTAGTATATTAAGAAAAATTGAAAAAAAACACGGGTTTAAATGAGTTGAGTGGTAAGTTTATTGGCCGACGCTGCAGTGTTTCAATCTATCATTTAGATCATCTTCAGGGCATTTGTTAGTATATGGAAGGTGATAAAAAAATTTTTATCACAGAATAACGAGAAAAGCGAATGATAGTCCTTGTTCATCAGTTTGTTTAAAATTTGAAGTCTGAGAAAAAAAAACGTTGAAAAAATGGACGGTTTGAAATATAACGTCAACTATTCTTTTTTGCGGTGTGAGTATTAGAGTGTGTAAGTGTGTGTATCGAAAAAAGCAATGTGCATTTTTTATGTGTTTATATATATATATATATATATATATATATATATATATATATATAGAGAGAGAGAGAGAGAGAGGGCGGGGAGAGAGAGAGAGAAAAAGAGAGAAAGAGAGATTATATATATATATATATATATATATTATATAGAGAGAGAGAGAGATAAATAGATAGATATTTTCATATATATATATGCATATATAAGTGTATGTGTATGTGTGTGGCTGTGTGTGTGTGTGATCAGAGGGTTATAATTAAAAATTCCACTTACCAAGATCATTTTCTACTATGTAATATACTATTTCTCCTGTTTAACGTTACAGTTATACACAAAATATCAACACAGCAGCAGCACACTATATATATATATATATATATATATATATATATATATATATAAATATATATGTGTGTGTGGTGTGTGTGTGTGTGTGAGGAAAAATAAGTAAAGAGAAAAGAAATTAGATCGGACTAAAATGAATTTAATCGTATCACATTAATCGATATCACTTACACATGGGTTTTCGGTCAGTTTTATGTGTGGTGAAATAGTTTCGCACACATAGAAAGAATGACTTCATCAGAGTGAACATTTTATTTTGAATGAAAAAAATTCGTTGGGAAAAAACAAAAAGCAACGAGATTTTTGGAAATATTGAAAATGAATTTTTAAAAAAAATTGAACGCTGAAAATAGAAGCGTTAAGATAGACCGTTCTGATTTGGATATTTGTTTTTTCTGGGGTTATGGTACAAAATAGTTTTTTTATTACAAATGCTGTTTAATATTAAAATTCTTTATGTGTGTGGGTGTTGTGTGTGTGTGTGTGTGAAGAAAAGGAAGTGAATCCGGACGGTATGTAGTTATATTAAGAAAAATTGAAAAAAACACGGGTTTAATGAGTTGAGTGGTAAGTTTATTGGCCGACGCTGCAGTGTTTCAATCTATCATTTAGATCAATCTTCAGGGCATTTGTTAGTATATGGAAGGTGATAAAAAATTTTTATCAGCAGAATAACGAGAAAACGAATGATAGTCCTGTTCATATAGTGTTTAAAATTTGAAGGCTGAGAAAAAACATTTGGAAAAAAATGGACGGTTTGAAGCATATATCGAGTCAATATTCTTTTTTGCGGTGTGATTTAGAGTGTGAGGTAAGTGTGATGTATCGAAAAAAAGCAATTGTGGCATTTTTTATGTGTTTATATATATATATATATATATATATATATATTATAATATATGTATTATATTATATATATATATATAATATATATATATAGAGAGAGAGAGAGAGAGAGAGAGAGAAAGAGAGGAATAAATAATTATATATATATATATATATAGTATATATTATATAGAGAGAGAGAGAGAGAGATAAATACGAAATATTTCATATATATATATGTATATAAGTGTATGTGTTGTGTGTGTGTGTTGTGTGTGTGTCCATTAGAAGATGAATTTGTACTAAGCATATTACAAACATTTTCCTGTCTACACACATCTACACACAATATAATAGAATTATAATATATATATATAATATATTTTATATATATAATATCGTATATATATATATATATAAAGTGCGAGAGAGAGGAAGAGAATGTATACATATTTATATACTTATATATACATACATATATATATACTATATTTTGTGGTGTGTGCTGTTGGCAATTCGTGTGTGTGTGTGGCATGGTGTGTAATGTGTGTGTGTGTGTGTGTGTGGTGAGAGAGAGAGAGAGAGAGAGAGAGGGAGAGAGAGAGAGAGAGAGGAGCGCATGTAGCCTTGTGGGTGAACATTTCACGATCAATCATCTAAAACTAAAGCAATAATTAATGTCCTTATATATTATATATATATATTATTATATATATATATAGAGAGAGAGAGAGAGAGAGAGGAGAAAGAGAGAGAGAGTCAGAAGATTGTATAATATATATATATATATACTTATATATATATATAATACACATATATACATACTTATATATTTTGTGAGTGTGTCTGTGCGTTCGTGTGGTGTGTGCGTGTGTGCGTATATATATGTATATATATTTGTGGTGTGTGTGTGTTTGTTGTGTTAGTATAAGAGAGAGAGAGAGAGAGAGAGAGAGAGAGAGGAGAGAGAGAGAGAGAGAGAGAGAGAGAGGGGAGCGTT
>CM042172.1:13918873-13953873 GCA_023376005.1 Doryteuthis pealeii | reverse complement strand
GGATTTTATTTTTATTTAAACCTCAATTATTAATAAAATTGTTTTACATTATTAATACTGTTGGTAATATCTACATAACTAATAACATGCAATTGTATTTTATAAACAAAATAGCAGTTTACAGTGTGAATGGGAAAGTTAATTTGCATATTGATATTAAAATTCGATTTTTATATAAATATGCGCTTAGTATTATTGATTTCTAATTGGTTTGGTTTATCTTATTTGAATATGAGCAAAAATCCCGGGGATAAATCTTAAAAGAAATCCATAACAAGAAAAATAACTGTAATTTTATATTATTTACTTTCCTATTTTAACTAAATAGTTAAATTAGGAAAATTTAGCAATGAAAGACGGGAGTGAGGGAAGAGTAAGTTTCAGTTGTTCCTATTTCTTTATTAACCTTCCTCTGTTTCAAATCTTTTTATCTGCTTTCTTATTTAGTTTCATTAGCATTTCTAATTTGATACAATATTTTATTAATTAAACTTAAATTAACTTGCAACCCGGAGGTGGTGCATATATTTGCTAGTTATATATAATTAAGAGAAAGGAAAGAATCCGACGGCATGGTTAGGGTTAGGTTTAGCATAGATAAAGAGGATATGCAAACAACACGAATATGCTATTAAGTGAAAATATCATATAAATATTTTTCACTTTAACACATATTGGTGTTGTTTTCATATCTTTTTATCTATATCATATATATATATATATATATATATATATATATATATATATATATATATATATATATATATATATATTGAAAGAATAAATATATATTGAAGATAAATATATATATATATATTGAAAGATAAATGGAAAGAAATGTTGTATGGATAAAAAAATAATTTATTTAAATGCGACACGGGTTTCGACCAAGAGTCTGTCTTTGTAAACATGTGTATTGTTTTGTATTATTTTAATCCCAGACAAGGCTGTTTGCATTTCACATAGCGCTAATACCCCTGATAAAGATATGCATGCACCCAACTATTCACGCTTCATCTAAGGGTAAACTGGGCTTCTTTAACCTTAGGCTAGGTAACCAGTGTATGAGAAAACTCTGAATTCAAACCTTGTTAAACTACCACTTAAGAAATTGACTTTGTGAACATCCAAATCTACTATATATATATATATATATATATATATATATAATTATAATATAAATAAAATAAATATTAAAGGTTTTACAAAAGGAACATTCACAACACACGTATTGGTTTCATACGAGGGCAATCATCAGGTTACGATGTTTCAATGCAAGGCAATTGAAAAAATTTGAAAAAAAACATTCAGAAAATTCAATAGACATAGGATGTGTATGATTGGATAAAGTGATGTGCGTATGTATGTGTTTGGTATTTGAATGTATGTGAGTGTTTATGGACAGCATAAAGGTTGTGTATGCGGAGTAACTGGTCGCACACATAATACATTGATTATGAGTGTGTAACATTTGATCAATGCGGACGTGTGAGCGTTTGTGTTTGAGTACATATGTGTGTGTGGGTGTGTGTGTGTCTTTTTGCCATGTCCAGATGTGAGCGGCGTGTGTTGGGTTGTGGGGGAGAAGGGAATGTATATTGTCGGGGTGATTTAATTGAGGGGGTCGTGAATGTTCCTTTTCATCAAATAAAGTAGTATGTAAAACCTTTCATATTAATCTTATATATTATATAACAGCTCTATTTTATATTGAGCACTCTACCATATTAATACTGGCCTTTGTACGCCATTCCAGCAAAAGTTGAAACAGTGACCTATCCCACACTATATATATATATATATATATATTATATATATATATTATATAGTAAATGAAGAAAACTCTAAACTTGCTTCATTACAATAATTTATTTCAACGTATTAATAGGGCATCTTCAGGTAATCAAAAAACATGATTCTCTTACTAAATAAGAGTCATGTTCTGTGGATTACTTGAAGATGCCGTATTAATACGGTTGAAATAAATTATTGTAATGAAGCAAGTTTAGAGTTTTTCTTCATTTACTAAATATCTTGCTCTGTCCTTCTTTCTCACTGGTATTTGGTACATTGAGCTCCCCCTTATGGTCTACCTGCATCAGCTTGGTTAAACCACACATGGAAAGACCTAACTACGGAAAAAAAACTATATATATATATATATATATATATAGTATAATTATTATATATAAAATACCCTACACAACATAAACAATCCATCCGCCACACCTAACATGCGATAGCGCTAACATTATATACTATATATACTGCACACAATGTAGAAATAGTGGATATGTGAGAGAAACATCAACACCCTTTAGACTAAGACTAAATAACCACAAATCCACTATAAATCTCAATCCCCGCATAGTACAATAGTACTTCATTTTAACACTTATCCACACAACCTTACACACCTCAAATGCATCTTATTAGAACACGCATTTCCACAACGCAATCTTAGAAAACAATCAGAAACTAATGGATTCTAAAATCTACACCCACGTGAAGGGATTAAACGCAGATATCGGAATTCTCCGTTATTACAAATATTTCACAGACGCTGCCCTGTCGATAACAACAGAGACAAAGAAACCGTTAAACAGTAATAACATTTGACAAAGGGTATCTAACGAACCTGAAAATTTATGAGAAAAAAATAATTTAAAAATAAGTGAATCCAATACTCCATTATATCGAGTTCATTCATTATACATTTTTAATGCTTCATATAACGCCTTATTTAAAAAAAAAACATTTAATATCTATCTATCTATCTATCTATCTATCTATCTATATATATATTATATATATATATATATATATATTACTACTTTTTAGTATTTTAATATGACGTAGATTACTGTGTAAATTCCAATTCGCGGTAATAATAATTGTTCTAAAATAGAATTGCTCTATGACCACTAGGATATTAACGTACATCCTAAGTTCAATATTTTTCGTGCGGACCTCCAATAAAGTTACATGGACACCTGGGGTCCATATGGACTCGGGTTAAGAACCACTAATTTACCCTCTTGAAAGAGAAAAGTACCTGTGGTATAATGGTCTTCTTCGAAGGAAACAGACCCGGCGATACGATTTCAAATCCTGGACGAGGCTGGTTGCATTTCCTTTGGCACTAATATCCGTGGGAAAGCTATGAATCCAACTATTCTCCTCCAACTATGAGTAAATAGTAGGGTAGACTAGGCTCTTCAACCTTGGTAGGGCAACCGGTCTAGAATAAGGGAAACTCTTTAAACAAATTGATCTTGTGTCACACCCTTGCTCGTGCGGAGGTGTTGATAAATTACATACAGTCTTGGAAGAGTGTTTAAGCTATTCATTAATATTCTAATATGTAAGATTTGGTCGAATAATCGTTAGGAGATTTTCCAAGTTACTTATTTAAATATTTGACTTGTATGTCAAGAAAACATTAATTTTAAGATCATAATCCAATATGGTCGGACATGTCTAGTTAGAGATTTGGTTATGCATTTTTGATATAGATAGGAATAAAATAGATAGATAGATAGATAGATAGATATAGACTCAGCTAGATGGATAGATGGGTGGATAGATATAAATAGACTGAGATAGATAGATATATAGAGATATAGACCCAGATAGATAGATAAATAGATACATAGATAGATATAGAGAGACTCCCAACAGATAGATAGATAGAATAGACTCAGCTAGATAGATAGATAAATAGATAGATAGATATAATAGACTGAGATAGATAGAAAGNCTGTCCAATTACGCACGCAATGATTACTGAGCAATATACTAACTGATTACTTCCATCTACAAACACTCAACCAGTCTGCTAGATTGCGTGTTATAACGCCTCCCACATTCCACGGTTGAGCAACTTCTGTCTAGAGCGGACTGCTAATCGTCCACGAAAATTCACCGCTTCGGCGAAAAGCTATTCTCACTGTTTACAAGTGAGAGACCTCTGGTGAGTTTATTCCGGTTCAAGGAAATATTAGCGCATATTTCTGCCTTTCATATCTAGGCCAGCTGGCTGATGCGACCTCAATCGGTAAGAGACTTGGACGAACGAAAGTTTCGTCGGGTTCTCTAACACCTACCAGAGTCAGCTGTCTTGAAAATAAGTATAGTTGCACTGCAGAGGGTAAAACCCGAAAATCTCTCTCTTTCCTCCTCATCCTCAGTGTCGTTTTTCCCAGTTGTTCTTGGTAGATCAAGTATTTGCATGGTGTCCTGGTTTTGCGGTAGGGCTCTTAGCATCCTCTAAGTGCAATCCCTAAGCGAGCGTTGGTCAATACATTGTAACCATACTTCACTTTCAGCGCAGCCCTACTCTCAATGCGGCCAGGAGTCCGTAGATCCCTCGTCAAACCTGGAAATCTTTGCGCTTCGTACATAGTCTTACATTTATTACCGATGGGTTTGTAATTCCACTCAAGCAGCTTTGCCTAGATATAAATTGGTCATCGATATTTATAGTTTCAGTCGTATTATTTCACTTTACAATCAGGTATAAGTGAGCTATTCTCAGCACCAGGGTCAACATAGAACCATGTAATACAAGAGCAAGGGAGCTCGTAGTGCTATTGTCGCCGACATAGCGTGTTGAATTTTCGCAATAGTCCCTTTCTAGATCAGTAGTGCTATCTAATCCGGAGACCATAGTTCTTAGGTAGCGTTTCTAATATAATCAGCATATTATCCTTTTCTTACATGACATGTCCTATTGTCTTAAATGTAGCGTATAAGCTTCAGTAGAGTACGTTCAAAAGAGATAAACCCTGCTTAGTATCACTAATCATCTGTCTGTTAAATTGGACACACACAGTCTGGACTATCTATCCCGACTACACGCACCACACATACACTTCATAGCTAGTCATAGCATTCTTAAGGTGATAGTCCCACTGACAAAATGGATATTATCCGTATCTATATCTCTCTCTCTCTCTTGTAGAAACATTCAGTTGTATCCTGTAGTGAGGAGTGAGTGAGTGGAGGAAGAATGTCCATTTAATTATCTTACTGTTTGATAATACTATAAGTCTCTCCTCTCTCTATTTCTCGTCTCCGTGCTCTCCCGCCGATATTATCCCTGCCTCTCTCTCTCTCTCTCACTATAGTACAAGGTACACTTTTAGATTCGATATTAAGATTTAAACTAGTTTGCCTTTTTAATATCTACGTCCCAAAGCTTAAATTCGTAATATTTTTACCGTCAGTAAATACTACTTATACTCATATATGATTAGCACATCGGAGAAAAAAAAAACTGACCATCAATAGCCTATATATTTCCAGGAATACATAACTGACACTCTCTTAACACTCTTATATATCTCACACCCCGCAAATATATCAAGCAATTAGTTCGTAGTTACAGTTTTAGGAATACAAGTTGTGCCTTTCGGGTTTATAATTGTATGGCAATGAAACCAAAGTCCATTTTTGCACGTTATTTTTCCTTTTCAGCCAGTCTTTTCAAAGGTTTATAAAAACTAAGAAACGTGTAGTAAGAGCCAACACAGTCGTACTTATCATTCGAGCTTTTCTCATTATTCTGCGCATATAGATAAAAAGAATACTCTCAATTATGTTTCATCGCTTTCCAATCTTTATACTAACTGAAATTGCCACTGAAGATGACTCGTAAAAGATTCATATATGTGTATATTCCAACAACTTGTCCCAAATCGGCTCGCATTCTGACTGCGAGATCAACCAAAACTTGTAATCAGTATATTCGACTTCATGTATGCTCATTGTAGAACCGTGTTTTTTTTTCATAGTCAATCCCTTAGATAGTGACTACAAATCACACGTCGGATTCGACTCCTAGTCTAACACACAGCACACACTCAAAACTACACACAATCACAGCGAGCTTGTATTACATTGTAGGACCGTACAGCATCACTCCATACGCCAAGAAGCAATGGCATCACATCTGTAGCCACTCAATAGTGAATATCTGTATATGTGTTTAGTAATTTTCTCTTATCAGCTTCATTTTAAAGGATTTTTTAGGTCCCGAGGTACATGTATATAATAGTATATAGCGTGCTAAACATACGCCTTATAACTGGTCCACTATAATATGTAACAAGAGAGGGGTCTATTTTTTGTCAAAGAGGGACACGGGTCCACCAGTGCCCAGAGCGTTGAGAGCCTACACGAGGCAATTTATTATAGTGTGTGTTTACGACAACAAGTCAATTAATGCTAAAATTGTAAAACCATTCTAGATAGCACACCATAGCAGATGAATTCGCAGAAGATCTTTGACCGGAACTATGTGTAAATATTGCGTTGATTATGAAAGTTCATTCAACAAGTTGATAGTACCACCAGATGTAGTTTAGACAAACACAGTATGCGTACTTTGCTATACTCTCTGAAGGAATGGACCTTTGCCACCGCAAAGATTAAGAGATGTGAAACAAAGAAGAAAAAAAAAATTTAAAGGAGTAAAGTATGTGTTCTCTCATAACATGAAAAGTTTGCATTAGTTTTGCCTTCCAAAAAATCTGTGAGCCAATACAATTAATGTAGGTTATAGTAAGAAGTCGTGTGAATATAAAGTATAGAGTGGGTATAATATTGTATTAATGTGGGTGGGTTAAGGATCTGTCCGGTGGATATAACTGATATCAGTAATACAGACCGCACAGAGAAGTAGCTAATGATTACATGAAGTCAGAACCACTTTATCTTCAGTTTATATTTGAGATTGTTAAGATAGTCCAAAGCCTTCTGATGATAACCATTGGCCGTAAGTAGATGAATTATATTGAGTTAAAACATCTGGAAGGTGCGATTCGGCCGGACAAAAACCGTCGTGCCGGGCATGACTTTTATTTGATGTTAATTATGTAAAGAGAAACGAAAAAACACCAGTAATGATGCCAAACTATTTCAAGATTATTGTCGATTCTTTTTATGCATTCCTGGTGAAGCTGAAATATTAAATCATAATAATAGTAAGGATGTGACACCACCTACTTATGAAACAGACAAAACAAACAAACAAACAAAAAATAAAATACTGCATCTACTAAACGGATTCGCGCTTATAGTGCTATCTTGATATAATGTACTGGAAATCGTGTAGGAGCATATGTGAACCCCAAGTATAGATCTTGTCATTAAATCTCCATCCTGAGCATAGTTTTGGCTTTTTAATTTTTTCATCTCTCGGCTCTCCATACGATCTTTGCTACCTCACCGACATTAGGCATGAGGTGTTACCCTCTAGTGTCTTAGACAAGCATCCGCCTAGTAAATTCGCTATGTAATTATAAGCAAGTCCAATTGCGTCAGCAGCCTTAAAGTTGTAAGCAGTTGCTATCCAATAGGCCCTACTGTGACAAACATAATGCCACTAATAGGCTTAAGCAGAGCAGAGACCGCTAAGTATGTAGAGCATGTGACACATAGCGCCCTTATTAGTGAGATCTAGCACGGTGATTAAAAAGTTCGTTTAAAGGGGATGAATTGAAGTGAGGTAGATTAGAAGAATGGAAAGTTTTTAAGGGATCATCAGAAACACAACATTTGAAACACGGCGTGGAGAGTAATAATGATAAGCTAAAAAGAATGTAAACGTCGCTGAAGAAGAGAGAACGAAGTCATCAACAGGCGTTAACAACAAAACGAGCGAGCATTACCATTCCATGTTAAGGTGCGTATGTAGCCATGAAGGCTTGCTAAAGAAAGAGCCTAAACGTGAGTGATACACAGATTTCACAGATCAATGTCGACACCCATAGGTCTTATAAATTTTAAGCGGAAAAGTTTAACAGTAATAAATGAATGTCAGCGTGTTCCTTCTTACGTAACACGGTGTTCCAGTTGCAAGAACTAATAATTTGAAGAGGAAGTGGTAAGATAGATGCCTGCTCCTTTCAACGCCAAAACTAGCAGGAGAGAGTGGTGTGGATTCAATACCAAACAGTGTAATGCGCCCCGACGCAGCAAACACCGATGAAGTGTGAGCGAAGCTATGTATAGAAAAATGACTATAACAGGGCGGCTCAGCCTATATACGCATGGAATATTTGAATCTCGAGTTCATCCTTTCTCATTTTAATGGATACACTAAATAAACGAACTATGAGACAAAGATCTAAATGTGTCACCATTCCCTTTAATTTACCGATTACACCTTTGAAATACGTACTGTGCAAGCAATAGGCGGAGCGTGTTAGAGCGAGCAAGTAAGATTTTATAATATTATAGAATCCATGAGTCGTGGTAAGAGAGGAGAAATAAAGGGGCGTTATAAGAAAGTAGGTTTAGAATAGTTCCGAGTTGTGACGTGCTTCTAGGACTGGACTATCTAAACTTTAGGTGGTAATCCATGAGGCCAACTCCCAGTCTTTTGAACTTACAAACTACGGCTAATAGCACCACCTAAAATCCTAGGAGGTAGAGTACTTGGATTCATATCCTTTCCCTATCTGTTATTATTCTATCTTTATTGCGATAAATCGCTAAATCCAGCCTTCGTATCACCGGACCTATCGAATTTGCGTTTCTTGAATTGAGTCGCAGAATTTGTCGTGTACTACAAACATATTGTGATTAGGTTGGTAGTGTTAGGAGTGTTAGCTAGGCGTACGTTTCGAAAACCCTATGATTTGCACATAACTGTAAACATTGCAACTTGATTACGTTTTGTTTTAGGTACTATACTTTGAAATCAGTGCGGGGTTATTTCAATTTTACTATTTTAGAACTATATTATAAAATTTGTTTTTAACAATACATTTTATATATTAAACTATTTCTAACCATATAGATGGATAAACCATTAGCTTCGTAATAACGAGCTCCTCTCTTGCTCCCTCTTCCTCTCCTAGTCTGATTCGGCAAGCTGAGATACCAATCGGACGAAGCATATTATATTGGTGGCTAAAGAGAATTTATTTTAAAATTCGTAGGATCTACATGAGTTAGATTAAAGACGTAGGATATTATCTGAGTAATCCTTTGATTTCGTTATATGGGTATGATTTTCCCACTCCATTCCCCTCCCCAATGAGCTTCTTTAATTGCAATAGTATAGACTCAATAGTAGGCTTGTTTGTCATAAATCTAGTAAGTACGCAATTAGATTAGTTTGATATCAAGTATTCAACCTGTAGAAAAAATAGGAATTTAACTAACAGCAGCGTTAATGGACGGCAGCCTGCGTCGAAGTGTGCAAATCAAAAATACAGGGACCTTGGTTAAAAGCGGGAATCTCGCACGTTACGTGATTGACTAGTGTAAAGGTTTTCGGCTAGTCCAGGCTTGCCGAATTGGGGAGAAACACCCAGTCGCACCCTAACGTGTCCCCCATTGTATCTTTCGCTTGAGCACCTCACTCTTTCGAGAATTTGACACTCAGGTAACCACACTAATTATGAATCATTATAATAGATCTAAGACACATAATCTGTGATTTAAAAGAATATATCACCCCATCGCATGCCTCCTCTCCAAATAGGCATCACTCGCATCTTGTGACCAAAACCGCAAAGATACACCGTAATAGGAATGAGGAGCATCTATGAGCTAGGAGGACCCCATAATACACACCAGGTTAATCTAAATTGAGTCCTAACTCACCCTAATGATTGGCAGCATCTCGCCTTCCTCACCTATAAAGCGATCTATTTAAATTTTTCATACGCAGCGAACACATCTCTCGCGGTTGTTTGTCTATAGCAGCGTCATTCTCTTAGTGTGGTTCTTTTTCTTTTAATTCATTAAACTACACTTAACCCCTAACCCTTACTCACCTACATCCAATATCACCCTGGCATACTCTTTTGGCCGTGAAATGCAAAAACCTTGTTCCTTTCCTAGTCAACCCTCGTCACTATCACTATACCATTTCCTATAAATCAGTAGGCACTCTGGCTGTCCCTAAACTGTCTTCGCTTCTATGGGCCATCTCTACTGTTCCCGCCTATACTTCTTCATGGCAACGTCTCTTACATCCCCGCAACTGTACCCACACGAATGTAACATGTCCACATAAGGCCTCAGAATGAGATCATACACAAAACACCACTCACAATTGGTTCATGAGCAGCCATCGGTGTGGATTGTGGACACGGCGGAAAGAACCAAATAATAGGATTCAACGGGTAAGGCACAAGCTTACTGGGGACGAGGGAAAGCCCCTGAAATGCGTTCAGACGAGCCAGAGACAACCAGTTCAGTAAAGGTAACTACTGCTCCTCATCTCTCAAACGCAGCGCCTGTTGATTATTAACACAAAGCAAGCTACCGATAGTAAACATTAAAACTGGAACGAACCCGAAGACGCCAACCCACCACACAAGACCTCTGACGATAACCTGACTTAGTATCCATAGTTCACCAAATATATTCCTGAGCTTCTCTCGTACCATCCATCTTCCTACCTACTTTCTACTCACTCTTCCGCGCTCTTCCTTTCAACTCCTCACTCTCTACTCTAATTGCAATGAGCGTTTGTCCTCTGTCACTTCTGCTCTCACAGCAATAACCGGGACACCAATGTCCTTTCTAGATTATATAAAATATTAATAGTAACCAAATAAACAAATACTAATACGTACATACTTGTATATTGAATCATACCCCAGAGTACTATAAATCATCATACCGGTGGTATAAGAAACCGAATCGATTGAGAAGCGAACCTATATAACCTCTATGGAGGCCTTTAAAGGTAGAGAACAAAAACAACATTACAATATCCGCAACAAATAACAAGTAGAGCAATAAATAATATTTAAGAATGGAATTAGCGAGTAACCTCCCTCGAGTTTACATCGATAGATCTTACAATGGTTACTTAATGTAAATTAATGGCTGAGTACCATTACCACTACTTTGGTGTATATAACATGCCCTTGCGTCAAAAACTATAAATCAATTAATATTAATTAAGTAAACACCCAATACAAAATACAATTATTACAAGATAATTAAAATAAAAATAATATAAACAACCCACTCACCGCGCCACGAGTTCAGGGATGTGACATGAGGTCCATTTCTTAAGCGGAGTTCAAAGGTTTGAATTCAGAGATTTCCTTCTCCTAGACCGGTTGCCTAACACAAAGTTATAAGAGCCCAGTCTGCCCTACTATTATCCATTAGCTGGAGGGAGAGTAGGATTCATACCTTTCCAAGGTTATTAGCGCTAAGTGAAAATTCACATTACCACATCCAGGGAATTTGAACCCGGGGCGACGAGTCCATTTCCATGACTTTAACCGTTACACCACGCGCTTCCATTGTGTATATTATCCCAACGAGGGTATATGAGTGCATAACATTAGAACCTCACTACTAGTCCATTTCGTACGACGATAACGATCAGATTAAGAACTGTTATATCTTGTTGCTAAACGTTCCTCTATCCAACATATTTGCTAGATATGATCTTCGAATTAGAATTCATTTTTAAATTTGTAAAAAAACCTTTTTGAAAAACGTCGAATCTACAGGAAAATTGCAAACAACACCGAAGATTATGTTGGTTTTTAAAAAACAAAAGATAACTTCCTCTGCTGTTGAATTATGGGATTACAACTATGATGGCGGAAGTGGTAAATACATTGTTCAATAAAGTTACATAAAAAAAAGGATAATGTAAACAAGATTCATATTTCAGTTAACTGATCGGTGTATCTAAAACAAAACAAATAGAGGTTAATCTGGTGAATGGCTGATAAGATAATCGTCATTAAATAGAATATTGTACAGAGCTTAAAAAAAAACTTTTAATCAAAGAATCTAAGATCTCTCGGGGATTACAAGTAATGAAAAATCGATTATGTATTAGAATGTACTAAATTTCTCCAGCAATTTATTGTACAAAGGCTAGAGAGATTTTAGAAGTATTCTAAATAATGAGATGTAGAAATGTGGAAAAACACAAAATTTTATTTCTCTGGTGTTCAGATGAGGCTTGATGATTAGTGTTATTTGCGTTATTCGGACTACTGTCACATCTTCATTGTTATCTGTACAATTATAATATTTTACCAACCCCTCCGTACGAGCAGGGTGCGACACAAGGTTATTTCTTAAGCAGGTTTGAATTCAGAATTTTCCTTCTCCTAGACTGGTTGCCTAATCAAGGTTAAAGAGTCAGTCTGCCCTACTATTTACCCATATCTGGAGAGGAGAGTGAGATTCATACCTTTCCCAAGGGTATTAGCGCTATGTGAAATACCAACAGCTTCGTCCAGGAATTGAACTCGCGTTGACGAGTCCATTTCCTATGACTCTAACCATTAGACCACGCGCCTCTTGTACATTATATACTATTTCTGTGAATGTTTGAGATAGAGCTTGATGATTAGTATTATTTGCGTTATTCGACTATTGTCCTCATCTTCATTTTTACTGTACATTATATTACTATTTCTCTGAATGTTTGAGATGAGGCTTGATGATTAGTATATCTGCGTTATTCGGACTATTGTCCTCATCTTCATTGTTATCTGTACATTATATTACTATTTTCTTCGAAGGTTTGAGATGAGGCTTGATGATTAGTATATCTGCGTTATTCTGACTATTGTCCTCATCTTCATTGTTATTTTGTACAATGTTTCGGGCCGATATACCTCCGGCCTTCTTCAGGTATTTCTTGTAGGACTTGGAACCTTCTACGTTGTACAAATAACAATAAATATGAGGACAATAGTCCGAATAACGCAGATAACACAAAATTTTAGAAGAGAAGTGCGATCGTGTACTGTTAGAGTCACAGGAAATGGACTCGTCCACCTGAGTTCAATTCCTGGACGATGCCACAGTTCATATCCGCTAATATAGACTTGGGAAAGAGTATGAATAAAACTATTCTCCTCCAGCTATGAGTAAATAGGTGGCAGACTGGGCTCTTTAACCTTGCGTAGGCAACCAGTCTAGGAGAAGAAAAATTCTGAATTCTAAACCTGGTCACTGCTAGAATAGCCACTTAATGAGCTATTTAAATGTTTTGAAAATTTTTTAGTTATACGTTATGTTAATATGGAAATTAACTAGAATATAATGACGTGTGAAAGCTGACCTGTGTTTTTCTGATTGGGTTGATCAGAGCCAACAATTCGAAGGTGGAAAGGTAGATAGGGAGAGAAGGGGTTGTTGATACACGGGAAGTGTCTGGCTGAGAGTTTGGAGGAGATATCGCAATTGTTCCAACAAAATACGATCATTATCATCTTGCAACACCCTTTGGTAAAAATGTGACCATCCAAATTGTCCACGATGAAATGCAAAAATATAAATCCTGATTATCTTATACACAAATAATTACATACAGTATTTAAAATTAGTTTTGTCTCTAAACACTCTTAGCTCGCTCTAGTCTATCGACTGAATCCACGTTCGCACCTCCCTCTCAGAGAAGCACGCGTTTTATTTCTAACTTTTACCCACAATGCCCTCAGCGCTTCTATAAAGAGGTTTCTCCTTCTCCCTCTAACTTTTTGACGTTGCAAGCCTGCCTACACCCACTCCTCTTTCACCGTTCATTTCCGGTGACTTGCACGCAAAGCAAGTCCTCGCCCGTTTTGCACGAGGTAAGTCTCTCTCTCACTACAGTTTTCTTCTTTTTTAACGAATAAATTTGTACTTTCCTAGTAATTTGACTATATATATATATATATATATAAATATATATATATATGTGATGTGTGTGTGTTGTGTGTGTGTGTGTGTGTTTACTTTGTCGTTAATTGCTATATTTTGATCTCACGAGCATACATACACACAATTTATATATGTATAGATTAGCTTCATCGCCATTTTATCATAATTTTTAAGTTGTAGCATAATATATAATATATATATATATATAATATATATATTATATATATAATATTATTTTCCATAATTTAAGTTGTAGCATTAATGTATATATATATATTATATATATTTCTCATAATTTTAAGTTGTAGCATAATATATATATAATATATATATATATTTATATATATATATACACACACATATATATATATAATATATATATAGAGAGAGAGAGAGAGAGAGAGAGAGAGAGGGGGCAGAGAGAGAATGGTTAAGAGCCAGTGGGTTACCATAGCCATTTCTAAAGGAGGATCATCACAGGCGCATGGCATTTTTCTATTGGACGAGACGTACACGTGACGAAGTGGCGAGAGGAAGAGTGAGAGCATAGAACCACAGTTTCCTGGGACACGGCGCCATTTTGTGAAATTCTACGTCCATTATTGTCATTCTCAAAGTGCTTATCATTTTACTCTTTATCAAATACATCTGTACTTAAAAGCAAACAAGCATAGAGGAAACTTCCGAGACAAGATATCACGTTAATGTGGATAAAGATGAAAGAATATTAACAAGATTCTATTAAGTGGATTATATTCATATTTAATAAATACGCGTACACATTTCTTTTCCCAAACATAAGGAAAGGAAATTAAAACAAACACACAACACCGTCCTTTTCCTAAACTTAAGGAAAGTGTTTTAAAAACAAAACACACGAACACACCCTTTTCCTAAACTTAAGGAAAAGTGATTAAAACAAATGGTTTACATAAAATCAGAATCGATTGTCTAGGTTAGCATTACTTTCAACTACGTCCGCTCGTGTGCGCCAAAAATTAATCACTTTTTGATCTCAGTTGGAATTATAAAAGACAAGAGAAGAAATCGACAATACCACAGACTTTCATTCGCCATCAAACAGGACACGCCCGACGACAACAAACAAACACACAGATCCCATCTTGTGGCCAAAGAGAACACGACCAAGAAACAGGTGTCCGAACGAACGATTCCACCGCCTCAACACAACTGAAAAACGCTTCTACTACATACAATTCATTCAACATCAGGAATCTGTTTCAGTAGGTCGCTATGACAAAATTAATTCTCATTTCTAGCACGCGTATCCGAACTGTGGTACTACATAAAACATTCACATTTACATTACACATTTTTCTTGACGGAACTTTTTACATTTTACACTACTATTCTACTATCATATCTACACTATTTCTTTTGAACATTCAATTTTGGTTGATCATTGCAAATTATTCTCCGAATAAATTTATTTTACCATTTTAATCATATGCATTTGTTTTATCATTTCTCCGTATTCTCTGCCTAAACTGTTTCATATTCTATTCGTCATTTAATACCATTTGCTAAACCTTGAACCTCATCTCATAACCCCCTACCAATGTTTGTGTATTTTTTAGTGCAAGTAGTCTTAATTTATTTTTAGTGATATATAGAAGGGGATATATGGGGCGAAATAGACCCTAAATCAACAAAGCTCTGCGCAAGGGGGAACCAAAAACAAGCGGGTTCTCAGTCTTCTCACAAGTCAGACCCTCTGTGGTCAACACATTCTTCGTCTAGCAGCTAAAAAAATCCGTCGTCGTAGTCGAGAATAATTTTAGCAGTTTAAAATCACATTTCCTTACTGAAAAGCGCTTCGTCGTCGACTGCTTCTGCTACTGCTGACTGCTGACTGCCCACGCTTGACACACTTGTTTTTTATGGCTATTAGCCAAACATCCGGGCACCGTCAGTCAAACTCGCGTACCTTCCAGTTCCCACATCGCATCTGTTTTCGCATGCGGGAGGACCGCGGGTTCGATCCCAGCAGGCAAGACGAACTCCTACTCTTTTTCGTTTCTCGTTCTCCGTCACATGATAAGATAGGTCATTTATTTTTAATGTTAAATTAAGTTCATTACTTTAATATTAAAGTATGTTCATGTATTTTTAGAGTCAAAGTAGTCTTATTTATTTTTAGTGATGAGATAGGTTGATTTATTTTAAGTTAAAGTAGGTACATTTACATTAATATTAAAGTATGTTCATGTAGCTTTAATGTTAAAGTAGTTTCATATATTTTTAGTGGTAAAATCGCTTCATTTATCTTAATGTTAAAGTAGGTCGATTTATTTAGTGGCAAAGTAGGTTTTATTTATTTTTCTATGATTAAAGTAGGTCCCTTTATTTTATTTTATATTAAAAAGAAATGGTCTACTTCCTGGTAGTCCCAGTCATGCAATGAATTATTTAAAAAATGTCTGAGCCACGTGAACCTGTTTTTAACACCTAATCTGAACGCTGATTGATTTAACATTAACCAACCAAATGTACAGAAGCCGAAGTCTGCGTTGAAAAAAACTCTATTTAAAGCCAGTTTTTTTCTGCTAGCGTTGTACAGGAGCGGGTGCCGCATTAGAGTGTCATCATCTTATAGTGCGAGGCAGTATTATGTTGAAAGACCTGACACCCCCCCTAATGAACAGTTAATAATAACAAACTGATGACGCACGAAGCGCTGGTTAGTACGCAGGCGTGTCTCAAACAACAAACACGTTAAAGTTTATTCATAAATTTTTTAGTGTTAAAGTATTCTTATTTAATTTAGTGATAAAGTAGGTTTAATTTATCTTGATATTAAAGAATGTTCAAGTATCTTTAATGTTAAAGTAGGTCCATTTATTCTTAGTGGTAAAATCAGTTCATTTATTTTTAATGTTAAAGTGGGTTCATTTATTTCTAGTTGTTAAAATCCGTTCATTTATTTTTTAGTGGTAAAATAGGTGGTTAGTTTTAGTGGTAAATAAATTCATTTATCTTTAATGTTAAAGTCGGTTCATTTATTTTTAGTGGTAAAATAGGTGCGGTTATTTTAGTGGTAAAATAGGTTTAATTTATTTCTAAGGTTAAATTAGGTCCATTTATTTAGGGTAAAATAAAATTTTGTTTTAGTTTGATCCTCAGTAAGTATGATCATCATTAGTTGCTGGGTAGGCTTAAAATATACCAACTAGGTCCTCTGAAAAGGGTAAGAATTCCTCAAAACAGGTGTCCTGGGATGACACTAAACTGCATTCGATGGTGAGGCTCCTTTGTTGGAGGACTGGAGTAATGGCAATAAAAGGTACGCCACACTCCTCCGGACTCCAGAACTGGAGCCTCACCACCGGATCCAGTTTCATACTATAATTAACTGCTATATATGACGAAATTAGCATGTCCATGTTTGGCTTCCACGGAGAACGTCACTTATGAGTTCGTCTTTTCTCCTCCGCAGTGTCCAGCATGAATGTGAGCCACCCACCAAGGACCTAACATTGACCAACTATGCGAGATACTGGATGCTGCGCAGAGGACCTCTCTGGGGCAATGGAATGATAGAGAAGTTAGCGAAAGATTGTTCATGGATATTCGTTTCTAATATGCGTGACATGATGATTATGAAGATACTTGTAATCTTTATTTTTTATTTTTTTAAACTGTAAATATTCTAAAATAAAAAGTAATTTCTTTTAAACCAAATATAGAAGGAGTCTCCGTGGCGTAGTGGTTAACGAGCCAGACGAGTTCGAACATCCAAGGGTGCTTTGACGTTCACTTCGGGGTATTACCTTTGGGGAAAGTATGTGTCTCCTCATGAAAACTCCCAGATATGTGCCTTAAATAATACACTACTCTCTTCTTCTTGCATTAAATAACCCACGAAAGCTGATATGCCATTATATGTTATACACAAATGTTTTCAGTTATAGTTATATATCTTGTAACTGACAATAATGAAAGCTTCGAAGATCTATTTAAAAATCCGATCATTGATTATGTCAAGATGGGAATCATCCCATCTTACCTATAAGATAATAACTATAAATATATTTTGAAAATGGAGAGAAGAAAAATTAAAATTTAAATTAATAAATAAATTGTGAGCATTGAACAAAAAGAAGAGGAATAGTTCCTTAGTTCTGGAACAGCTTTAATTTTGATAGGAAACGAACAGATGTTGAAGTGGGTGGCATAGACGAAGGAATGTGGAGAGACTAAGATAGATAGACAGATAGACAGATAGATAGATTGATGGATATAGACTCATATATATATATATATATATATATATATATATATATATATATATATAGATATAGATAGATAGATA
Source organism: Doryteuthis pealeii (assembly GCA_023376005.1). NCBI lineage: Eukaryota > Metazoa > Mollusca > Cephalopoda > Myopsida > Loliginidae > Doryteuthis > Doryteuthis pealeii. Next base: position 13,935,887 of record CM042172.1, on the reverse strand, counting down.
GATAGATAGATAGAAATAGACTGAGATAGATAGATAGATAGATAGATAGATAGAAATAGACTGAGATAAATAGAGAGATAGATAGATAGAAATAGACTGAGATAGATAGATAGATAGATAGAATAGACTGAGATAGATAGATAGATAGATAGATAGATAGAAATAGACTGAGATAGATGAAAAGATGTGGAGAGACTAAGATAGATAGACAGATAGATAGATAGATAGAATAGATGGATATAGACTCAGATATATATATATATATATATATATATATATATATATATATATATATATCTGAGTCTATATATAATATATATATATATATATATTATATATATATAATAGATAGATATAGATATAGATAGATAGATAGATATGAAGAGACTTGAAACTTAAAAACAATATAATTAGAGGTGTGTGGTGTAATGATTAGAGTCGTAAGAAACGGACTCGTCGACCCGAGTTCAAATCCCGTTCGAATCATACAGTTCACATAGCGCTAATACCCTTTGGGAAAGGTATGAATCCAACTACTCTCCTTCCAGCTATAGGTAAATAATAGGGCAGACTGGGCTCTTTAACCTTGGTTAGGCAACCAGTCTAGGAGAAGGAAAACTCTGAATTCAAACCTGTTAAAACTCCGCTTGGGGTGGTCACTACTAGAATAGGCTCAGGCCTAATTAGTGATCTATTCAAAAAATGTTTTCATTGAATTGATGCAAAAAGTCTTTTCTCTGATTCAAGTCACCGATTTTCACTTACTTCAAAATTTAATCATGAATTATTTACTGTTATTCATAAATTCTCTCAATAATCTAATTGTTAAATAATTTTATCTGCAATAAATTAGATTTACATCAAAATAAAGCAGAATCATTTACTAGTTCTTTAATTTTTCATATAATTCTTTTACTTTTTTATTAGTGAAAAATATAAGTTTTTTTCCGTGAAGTCCACAAAAAATAGAAGAAAAAGGATTTTAAAAAGTAGTTAAAAAAATATTGAAAACTGTTACATGATATATACAAGGTGTGTCAAAAAAGTATCAAGATTTTTTGTACTTTTTGACACACCCTGTATTCTGAAAAGATATAACGTTCCATTCATTAATTTTATCTGAATACAAAGTGTGTCAAAAGAGCCATTCGTTCATTTTTTTTCAAGGTGTTTAAAAAAAATAACAAGTTTAAAACTCTATTTATCAAAATAGAAATAAAGAATGAATGGAACGTTATTTTTTCAGAATACAAGGTGTGTCAAAAAGTACCAAGTTTAAAGCTGTATTTATCAAGATAGAAATGAAGAATGAATGGAACGTTATTTTTTTTCAGAATACAAGGTGTGTCAAAAAGTTTCAAGTTTAAAGCTGTATTTATTAAGATATAAATGAAGAATGAATAGAACGTTATTTTTTTTCAAAATAAAAGGTGTGTCAAAAAGTATCAAGTTTAAAGCTGTATTTACCAAGATAGAAATGAATAATGAATAGAACGTTATTTTTTTCAGAATACAAGGTGTGTCAAAAAGTACCAAGTTTAAAACTGTATTTACCAAGATAGAAATGAAGAATGAATGGAAGATTATTTTTTTTCAGAATACAAGGTGTGTCAAAAAGTATCAAGTTTAAAGCTGTATTTACCAAAATAGAAATGAAGAATGAATGGAAGGTTATTTTTTTCAGAATACAAGGTGCGTCAAAAAGTACCAAGTTTAAAACTGTATTTACCAAGATAGAAATGAAGAATGAATGGAACGTTTTTTTTTCTTTTCAGAATACAAGGTGTGTCAAAAAGAATCAAGTTTAAAGCTGTATTTATCAAGATAGAAATGAAGAATGGCTGGAAATATAACTGTTGATAAATAGGTCTCTGCTATCAACGTTTCGAATATGAATTTTATATTTCAGAAATCGATTAAGTTTAGTGCGCTAAGTTCACACGTGATCTGTTTTGGTTTTCCTCTTATTTCGACTTGTTTGTGTATTTTGAAATCTTATGATTAAATTCATACAGATAATATATTAACACTTCTTTCAGATTAATTGAATTATTCTTTTTTCATATTGAAGGGTGTTTAATTTTTGTTTTCAAATCTGTTATATTTTGGCATTAGAAAGTTTTAAAGATAAAAGTTAACGACTAAGAGTTTCACACGGTTGAACCGCTGGTGAGCAGCTTTTACAATTATATATACTAGCAAATATATGCACCCTCCGGGTGCAAGTATTTAAGTTTTAATGCAATAAAATATTGTATTAAATTAGAAAGGCTAATGAAACTAAATAAGAATACAGATAAAAAGATTTGAAACAGAGGTGGGTATGATAAAAGATTTGAAACAGAGGGAGTATAATAAAAAATAGAACAACTGAAACTTACTCTTCCATCACTCTCGTCTTTCATTGTTATTTTTTCTAATTTAAGTATTTAGTTATAAGAGGAAGTAAAGAATAGAATGACAGTTATTTTATCTTGTTAATGGATTTCATTTAAGATTTATTGAAGAGACTTTTTCTTATATTCATTAAAATAAAACCAAACAGTTAGAAATCAATAATACTAAGCACATATTTATTAAATTCGATTTTTTAATATTAATATGCAAATTAGCCTTCCCGTTCACACTGTAAAGCGCTATTTTGTTGTATATATAAATATAATTGCATGTTGTCAGTATGTAGACATAGTTAACAGTATTAATAATGTAAGACAATTTTATTAATAATTAAGGTTTAGATAAAAATAAAATCATGGAGAATGTGATGTCAATGACTAAGAGAATTGTGACTTGAGTAGGAATATAGTTTCGGTTACAGACAGAAAAACACACAATCTACATTATAATAACTAGCAAATATATGCACCCTCCGGGTGCAAGTATTTAAGTTTTAATGTAATAAAATATTGTATTAAATTAGAAAGGCTAATGAAACTAAATAAGAATACAGATAAAAAGATTTGAAACAGAGGGAGTATAATAAAAGATTTGAAACAGAGGGGGTATAATAAAAAATGGAACAACTGAAACTTACTCTTCCATCACTCTCGTATGTCATTGTTATTTTTTCTAATTTAAGTATTTAGTTATAAGAGGAAGTAAAGAATAAAATGACAGTTATTTTATCTTGTTAATGGATTTCATTTAAGATTCATTGAAGAGATTTTGCTTATATTCATTAAATAAAACCAAACGGTTAGAAATCAATAATACTAAGCACATATTTATTAAATTCGATTTTTTAATATTAATATGCAAATTAGCCTTCCCGTTCACACTGTAAACCGCTATTTTGTTGTATATATAAATATAATTGCATGTTCTTAGTATGGAGACATAGTTAACAGTATTAATAATGTAAGACCATTTTATTAATAATTGAGGTTTAGATAAAAATAAAATCATGGAGAATGTGATGTCAATAATTAAGAGAATTGTGACTTGAGTAGGAATATAGTTTCGGTTACAGACAGAAAAACACACAATCTCCATTATAATAAGATATATATATATATATATATATATATTAAAAGGGTATGAAAACACACAATGTTTTTTAAAATGATAATATTTTTTATGGTTTTCATAGCTAATATAGAACAATATTTCGATTTATAAAAAATCATCAGGGCATGTTTTTAATCCAGACTCATCGAGAGAGAAGCAGTAAATAATTTAAATTCAAACCGGAATCATTGTTGTTCCAAAAAGCGTATAAGCTGTGCGATCGCTTCGTCTTTTGTACATATACCGTCGGATTCTTTTCCTTACTCTTAACTCAGATAGATAGATAGATAGATAGATAGATAGAGAGAGAGAGAGAGAGAGAGAGAGAGAGAGAGAGAGAGAGAGAGAGAGGGGGGAACTTCAGTTAGTACAGCAGAGGAGGAGCTTTTTAATTTTTATTTTCAAATCTGTTATATTTTGGCATTAGAAAGTTTTAAAGATAAAAGCTAACGACTTAGAGTTTCACATGGTCGATCCGCTGGTGAGCAGCTTTACAATTATATATTATATATATATATATATATATATATATATATATATATATATATATATTATACTAGACAAAACATTGGGTCACCCATTCAGCCATGGGTAGATAATTGAGATTAGGGACAAGGGAGTTCGCAAAGCGAATACAATTTTTTAAAAATACGGCCGGACGAAACATTCAAACCATTTTGCAAGCTTAGAAAGTAATTGTTTCACCTTATTTAAACTACGGGTTGCTGGTTGTGACATTTAACATAGAAATGCATTTCAAATTCTCCCGGCTCTCTCTCTCTCTCTCTCTCTCTCTCTCTCCCTCTTTCTCTACTCTCCAGAGAAACTAACATTATATAATAGGTGGTCAAGAGATACATAGAGGGGAAGAAAGTGATAGACACAGAATAAAGTAAGAGATTGGTCGATTTTTGAATTAATTGCAAATTACGACTAATTAAAACCAATTAAAACAAAATTCTTTCAAACATAATTCAATCCTAAAAGTAAGGAATAATTTAGTATAATTTTCGTGTCATTAAACTAAACAGTAAAAAAGCCTTTAGGAAGCAAAAGTTTATTAACTCAGCTTTAGCATAATAATATATTATATCATATCATATTTCTATTTTTATTTCTAAACTTCCATAGTATAAAAGATTCCCGCTTTAAGTTTGTAATTACACAATACAAACTTTCACCTGGAGAAAAAAATATATAACAAAAACAAAAGGCCAAATCATCCCCTGTCGAAACCTATGGCAAACAAATGTCCCCATTGGGGGGAATGATATTACCCGTCTGTAGAGGTGCAGTCGGTGTAATCCACCGGGAATTTATTTTAAAGAAAGCGAGCACTTACGAGACTCTGTGGTGCATTGTATTTTATTCAATAGTAATTGATATGCGGGACAAGCTTGCTAATCCTTACACAACGATAGGACGCCCTTTTTGTGAGGTAAGTTAGCAAATATGGTGTTGTTGGGATTTTTTTGTAATATAAGGCGTGTGCTAGATATTCACTTTTATTTATAGACTCGCCGAGAACCATGTAATCAACTTCTTGGTCAATCACTGGCCGTACTCTCCTGCTGAAACAATACTTAAACTGAACATACTGAGCATTACTGGCCATACTTACTTTGAACCTTCGTGGACGACGGACATAGGATTGGATCGCTTGACCTTTGACAGGTACGGTAGATAGGACTTATACGCTTACCAAAGGATTCCATAACGCAGGACCTATTTATAGGACTTATACGCTTACCAAAGGATTCCATAACGCAGGACCTATTTATAGGACTTATACGCTTACCAAAGGATTCCATAACGCAGGACCTATTTATAGGACTTATACGCTTACCAAAGGATTCCATAACTCAGGACTTATTTATAGGACTTATACGCTTACCAAAGGATTCCATAACTCAGGACTTATTTATAGGACTTATACGCTTACCAAAGGATTCCATAACCCAGGACTTATTCGCTTACCAAAGGATTCCATAACTCAGGACTTATTTATAGGACTTATACGCTTACCAAAGGATTCCATAACCCAGGACTTATTCGCTTACCAAAGGATTCCATAACTCAGGACTTATTTATAGGACATACACTTACCAAAGGATTCCATAACCCAGGACTTATAGGACTTATTCGCTTACCAAAGGATTCCATAACTCAGTACTTACTTACTTTAAGCCCTTTTCAACTAGCCAAGGATGGCATTTAAAAACTTAACAGGTGTATCCAGCGAGGACTGAACTCGGTATTCAGTGGTATTGGATAAATATAACTACGCATTAGTATTTCGCCAATCCGTTCGCCACGGGTAGGATGTGACACAAGGTCGAACATAGGAGGTATCCAGCAAGGATCGAACCCGGTATTTAGTAGTAATTGATAAAATATATCTACGCATTGGTATTTAGCTAATCCGTTTGCCACGGGTAGGATATGACACAAGGTCGGAAAGAGGGGGCATTCAGTGAGGATCGAACCCGGTATTCAGTAGTAATTGATATAGCTACGCATTGGTATTTGGCCAATCCGTTTGCCACGGGTAGAATATGACACAAGGTCGGAAAGAGGGGCATTCATGAGGATCGAACCAGTATTCAGTAGTAATTGAAATATATCTCCGCATTGGTATTTGCCAATCGTTTGCCACGGTAGGATATGACACAAGGTCGGAAAGAGGGGCATTCAGTGAGGATCGAAACCGGTATTCAGTAGTAATTGATATAGCTACGCATTGGTATTTGCCAATCCGTTTGCCACGGGTAGGATATGACACAAGGTCGGAAAGATGGGGCATTCAATGAGGATCGAACCCGGTATTCAGTAGTAATTGATATAGCTACGCATTGGTATTTTGCCAATCCGTTAACCCCGGTAGGATGGACACAAGGTCGGAAAGAGGGGGAATTCAGCAAGGATCGAACCCGGTATTAGTAGTAATTGATATAGCGACGCATTGGTATTTTGCCAATACTTTGGCCACGGGTAGGATATGACACAAGGTCGGAAAGATGGGCATTCAGTGAGGATCGAACCCGGTATTCAGTAGTAATTGATATAGCTACGCATTAGTATTTTGCCAATCCGTTAACCCCGGTAGGATGGGACACAAGGTCGGAAAGAGGGGGAATTCAGCAAGGATCGAACCTGGTATTTAGTAGTAATTGATATAGCGACGCATTGGTATTTTGCCAATAACGGGTAGGTCGGAAAGAGGGGCATTCATCGAACCGGTATTCAGTAGTAATTGATATAGCGACGCATTGGTATTTTGTCAATAATTTGGCCACGGGTAGGAAGTAACACAAGGTCGGAAAGAGGGGCATTCAGTGAGGATCGAACCCGGTATTCAGTAGTAATTGATATAGCAACGCATTGGTATTTTGCCAATACTTTGGCCACGGGTTGGGAGTGACACAAGGCTGTTGCAAGATGATAACGGTCGTATTTTTTAGGAACTCCAGTTTCTTTCTTTCTTTTGGAAGTCTGTTGCAGACGACGATGACGTCACTCCATATCTTCAGTTGTGAACCCTCTGGTGGCTCGTTAGTCCAATTCGACACTTGCAGATGCGGTCACACACATTGCAAAAGAAAATTCCCATCTACATTTGGTTATTCATGAACACCAGTATTATTACATAGATGTAGTTATGCGTATGTAAGTTTTGTGCAACGTTCCAGCTCTACAGGGAATTTATTTTAAAGAATGTGAGAACTGGGATTAACGCCCTGAACGATGCACACACAAGAGTCGGCCTAATCAAATCGGAAGTCGAAAGTAGTAAAACACGTAGAATTCACAGCAGAAAGATGGTCTCGTTTTATCAGAGATGGAAATCTTCGGGGAGATCGTAAAAATAGCAGAGCGCTTACACGTCCGCCATTTTGTTTCGCCTCCATAAACGTTAGAGTATATACTTGAATAATTTTTACAGTGTGTGTGAAACAATTCTTTCACACGCTGAACTAACTTGAGCGTTTTGCTTGCTTTCTTCTCCCTTTCTTGGGTTATGTCATGCCGAACAGTTAGGAATTAATATATGGTGTGGAGTTCACAAGCGTATAAGTTACGCTTCGTTGAACATTCTTCTCACTGTCACGGAATGATTGATATGTTTCGATTGACTGGAACGATTGGAATAGATAGCGCCAGAGAAATCCTATAAGTGAGCTCGATTCGATTTTACTGGAGATCGTTATTGATCTGATGCTAAAATGCAAGTAAATGCCGATTGGACAAATCAGGAAACCTTGTCGGTGAGGCTTGAATACTTGGCTGTCGGAAGCCTGGTAAATACGTTGTTCTAATTTCGGAGGTGAAATATATCTGGACTCTTGATTTGAAATCGTTTAGGTCCGAATAATAAAGAATTAACGAAGGAAAAAGAAAGTAATGACATACGAAGAGAAATAAATAAGAGAAATAAAGAAATAAAAAACAAAAAAAATCGAAGTAATGAAAAATTAAATAATGAAAAACGAACAAATAAAAAAGAGTGTACTAAAAAAAAAGGAATGTAAAAGAGAAATAATGAAAAAGAAAGTGAAAAAAACGAACGAATGAAAAAGAGAAATGAAGAAAAAAAACGAACGACGGAAAAGAGAAATAAATAAAAAACAAAACAAAAAACGAACGAATGAAAAAGAAAAAAAAGAAAAAAGAACAACAAATGACTGAAAAATAAAATGATGAAAAACAAACGAATGAAAAAGAGAAATATGAAAAAAGAAGAAATGAAAAGCGAACCAATGAATGAAAAAGAGTGTACTAAAAAAAAGGAATGTAAAAGAATAATAAAAAATTAACGAAGGAAAAAGAAGAAATAAAGAAAAAAAATAAACGAAGGAATGAAAAATAGAATAATGAAAACGAACAAAATAAAAAGAGTGTACTAAAAAAAAAAAGGAATGTAAAAGAAAAATAATGAAAAAGAAATTGATAAAAAACGAACGAATGAAAAAGAGAAATAATAAAAAAAAACGAACGACGGAAAAAGAGAAATAAATAAAAAACAAAACAAAAAACGAACTAATGAAAAAGAAAAAAAGAAAAAAAACACACGACTGAAAAAGAAAATGATGAAAAACAAACGAATGAAAAAGAGAAATATTGAAAAAGAAAGAAATGAAAAGCAAACCAATGAATGAAAAATAAATGGTGAAAAATGAAAGAATGAAAAAGAAATAATAAAAAAGAAAGAATGACAGAAGAACGAATGAAAAAAGATAATAAAAACGAATAAATGAAAAAGAAAGTAATAAAAACAGAACGAATGAAAAAGAGAAATAATGAAAAAAAATAACGAATGAAAAAGGAAAAATTTGAAAAACTAACGAATGAAAAGAAAGTAATAAAAACGAACGAATGAAAAAGAGAAATAAGGAAAAATAAAAAATAAAATTAACGAATGAAAAAGGAAAAATTTGAAAAACTAACGAATGAAAAAGAAAGTAATAAAAAACAAACGAATGAAAAAGAGAAATAATGAAAATAAAAATTAAAATTAACGAATGAAAAAGGAAAAAATTTGAAAAACTAACGAATGAAAAAAGAAATAAAAAACGAACGAATGAAAAAGAGAAATAATGAAAACTAAAAAATAAAAATTAAACGAATGAAAAAGGAAAAAATTTGAAAAACTAACGAATGAAAAAGAAAGTAATAAAAAACGAACGAATGAAAAGAGAAATAATGAAAAATAAAAATTAAAATTAACGAATGAAAAGGAAAAAATTGAAAACTAACGAATGAAAAGAAAGTAATAAAAAACGACGAATGAAAAAGAGAAATAAGGAAAAATAAAAATAAAAATTAAAGAATGAAAAAGGAAAAAATGAAAAAACTAACGAATGAAAAAGAAGTAATAAAAAACGAACGAATGAAAAAGAGAAATAAGGAAAAATAAAAAATAAAAATTAAAGAATGAAAAAGGAAAATAAGGAAAAAACTAACGAATGAAATAGAAAAATAATGAAAAACGAACGAATGAAAAAATTAAATTAGTTTAAAATCCAAATCTGTAAAAGGCGTTGTCAATAAATTTCTTAGTTGGATAGTTGATTCATTTTAACGGCATATCAACCAATCTGGGGTTATGTTATGCCTAACAGTTAGCAAGTAATATATGTTGTGTATCTATATTTATACCTTTTGTAGGAATTGGTTTTAACAATGTGTTATTGGGGATCATGTTGTATGGTATTAATTAAGTTCAAGTCTATATTCTATGGTATAATTTTAACAATCTTGAGTCTCTTGTCTTCAGATTAAATTTTACGAATCTTCATAGTATACCGAGGCGAAATATCATTGGAATTTAGTTGTTGTGTTGTTTTATCCTCTTTTTTGTCTATTTTAAACCACATTTTGACGGATTTACTCAATCCTTTACTCCTCATATATATATATATATATATATATATATATATGTATGTTTATATATATATAAAACACATAGATACGAAATACACACATACACACACACACACACACAACACACACACACACACACACACACACACACACACACACATATATATATATATATATATATAAAGATAAAGATAAATTTATTAATTGCTCTACTTAGGTATTGAGCACTTTTTACTTATTAGCTTTAGTTTCCTGGCCGTTTTGTATCAATATATATATATATATATATATATATATATATATATATATATATATATATAAATTGTTTTTTCTTTTGGACAAATATTGTACCAATAGATTATTTTTGGTTGGTGCGATTATCATGGTCTTTTCTTTTTCCGAAAATTTTTTTTCTCCGGGTGATGTTTGGTAGTATATTTTTACAATCAAACTATTTGCTGGTTTTTTCTCACCGCGAGGATTTACCAACAAGTTTGGGTATTATATATATATATATATATATATATACACGTATACGCCTTAAAACCAATTAAGTAACCAAGCAGAAGATTGATTTTATAAGAAACGACTCAGACATATGTAATGACCAATAATTTGCTTATTACCTCAAATGTATTTCTCATTGGACCAATCAGAAATACTGAGAGAAAAGATTCTGCTGGATAACATGATATCACACAGATATATATATATATATATATTATTATAATGGAGATTGTGTGTTTTTCTGTCTGTAACCGAAACTATATTCCTACTCAAATCACAATTCTCTTAGTTATTGACATCACATTCTCCATGATTTTATTTTTATCTAAACCTCAATTATTAATAAAATTGTCTTACATTATTAATACTGTTAACTATGTCTACATACTGACAACATGCTATTATATTTATATATACAACAAAATAGCGGTTTACAGTGTGAACGGGAAGGCTAATTTGCATATTAATATTAAAAAATCGAATTTAATAAATATGTGCTTAGTATTATTGATTTCTAACTGTTTGGTTTTATTTTAATGAATATAAGCAAAAATCTCTTCAATGAATCTTAAATGAAATCCATTAATAAGATAAAATAACTGTCATTTTATTCTTTACTTCCTCTTATAACTAAATACTTAAATTAGAAAAAATAACAATGAAAGACGAGAGTGATGGAAGAGTAAGTTTCAGTTGTTCTTTTTTTATTATACTCCCTCTGTTTCAAATCTTTTATTATACTCCCTCTGTTTCAAATCTTTTTATCTGTATTCTTATTTAGTTCCGTTAGACTTTCTAATTTAATATAATATTTTATTACATTAAAACTTAAATACTTGCACCCGGAGGGTGCATATATTTGCTAGTATATATTATTTCTAAAACTCTGAAGGAGTGAAAGATAACCTAGATAACATAGTTTGTAAATAAAGAAATGTTCAAGTTTATATTTCTTTTTAAAGAAAACACCAAAACACCCGTACTGTCTGAAAGTAGTCATTGGTATCGTAATGAAGTGGCCAAAAGTTAAAAAAAAACAAAACAAAACTGAAGTTGGATGTGACACACACACACACACACACACACACACACACACACACACACACATATATATATATATATATATATATATATATATATATATATATTATACCAAGCGTTTTGGTAGATCCTTGCGGAGAGAAAAAACCCAGCAGAAAGTTTGATTGTAAAAATATACTACCAAACATCAACCAGGAAGAAAAAGATTTTGAAAAAAAAAAAAAAGACCAAGATATCGTACCAACAAAAAATAATCTATTGGTACAGTATTTGGCCAAAAGAAAAAACAATTTATATGTATATATATGTATATAAGATATATATATATATATATATATATATATATTCATATAACCGCTAGGAGAAAGCTAATATGTAAAAAGTGCTCGATACCTAAGTAGAGCCAAATAACAAAGATAATCTAATGAGTCAGACGAACCTACTATTAATTTCGCATAAAGCTCTTCAGGGCTAAAATCTGACTTTATATATATATATGAGGTTAAGTAAACAAACAAATGTGTTTATTTTTATATGGCTTTAAGCCGACAATTTTTGAAGGATATGTGCTTAATTGAAGTCATACCTAATTTTGAAAATTAATTAGTTAATAATTAATGAATTTAGGAGCATATATGTTCAAATATAAAGCTAAACAAATCTAGAAAATGTCAATCCCTGGATGTACATTTCGACCTATTAGGTCTCATCAGCAAGGTTATAGACATGGGAGACTGTTCCGTGTGTGAATCGAAACCTCGACTGTCAAGCTGACAGACGAAGTCTTTAACTGTTACACTAGCTTGCCATTTCCACATTCTTCGTTTGTTTTGAAACTTATTTATATTCCACTTTTTATTGACTTGCTACACGACAGTATGAGAGTAAGTAAACAAACAAATGTGTTTATTTTTATATGGTTTTAAGCCGACAATTTTTGGAGGATATGTGCTTAATTGAAGTCATACCTAATTTTGAAAATTAATTAGTTAATAATTAATGAATTTAGCTTTTATATGAAAATGGTGACTTACCGGTGAAATTGGTCACAATGGTTAGTTGATACAAGTTTCACAATGATAAGACAGCGATATAACAAATATAAAGTGTTCAATACGTAAGTAGGGCAAATTTATCATTATAATGGTATACACAGGAATAGCCTACTCGAGTTTCACCATAAGACTTTTCAGGGTTAAATCCACGGAATTAATCAAGATATTGATTAATTGCAGCCTATTGTACGTGGGTATTTTGTGGTTGCCATTAATCAATATCTCGAATAATTCAGTGGATTTAACCCTGACGATCCTTATGGTTAAACTCGAGTATTTTATTCCTGTGCATACCATTATAATATATATATATATATATATATATATATATATATATATGTAAAGCGAGTTCACCACTTTATGGTGAACTCGCAGAGAGCACGCGGAGGACAGGATAGCCATCAAAAGCAGTTCAAAAATCATCGTAAGACGACGCTGAAAAAAAATGCAAAATCGCACCTTCAAGCCTGGAAGATCTGGCCTCAAACAGACAGGGTTAACGAGACACGAGTCGCACAGGAGCTCAATATCCAGATTAATAGAGCTGCAGAGCAGCAATGTCTTCGTCGTCATAAACCACCAAATGCAGATGAGAATATCCCTTGCAATATGTGTAATTGTAATATGTATTCATTGCATGAAAAATGAAATTTTTTTTCCTCAAACTAACAAAAGCCCTGATAAAGATCTATTGAAACAGATCGAAACACTGCAGCGATGGCGAAATAAACATCACTCGTTTTATGAACTTGTGTTTTTTTCAATTTTTTACTCTCTCTCTCTCTCTTTCTATATATATATATATATATATATATATAATTACCAACTCATCCGCACGGGCAGGATGTGGCACAAGATCAATTTCTTAAGCGAATCTCAACTCTTTATGTATTTACCAACCCCTCCGCCTTAGTAGGCTAATTTGCAAGGGTATTAGCGCTATCTGAAATGCAAACAGCCTCGTACAGGATTTGTACTCGGGTCGACGCGTCCATTTTCTACGACTCTAACCATTACACCACGCAGCTCCAATTTGTGAGTGAAAAAAGAGAGGAAAGAAGCCACCACATAAAAGAGAGCCAGAATTAAGAGAGACAACAGCAACTCCAGCAAGCATCACTGTTTGTTTGCACCAGAGATTGCCATTCAAAAATTGGCCTGTTCAGCCACTCACACAGATGCAGCTAAAAAGAAAAAAAGCTGTGGACATTACGCCATAGTCTTTAGCAGACGAGGGATGCAAACCAACAACAACATATAACATGGATACGCGTGGTGTAATGGTTAAAGTCATGGGAAATGGACTCGTCGCCCCGAGTTCAAATCCTGGATGTGGTAATTGCATTTCATTTAGCGCTAATACCCTCGGGAAAGGTATGAATCCTACTCTCCCTCCAACTATGGCTAAATAGTAGGACAGACTGGACTCTTTAACCTTGGTTAGGCAACCGGTCTAGGAGAAGGAAAACTCTGCTTAACAAATTAACTGTGTCATCCTGCTCGTGCGGAGGGGTTTGGTAAATATATGTATGGTTTCAGGTAACTCATGTAATAATCGTGTTCCTTAATTTTACGGCTGTAATTATCTTGCAATGCCCTCTCTTAGAGAGAGGACGTGGGCGGGCGGAAGCGATAACGCTAATATGTTAAATGAGTTTAAAGGAGTTAAATCTAGATTATTTACTTTTTAGATATTGAACTATTTCAATAGCTCTTAAGCAAACATATGAAACGTTGTAACAATTAAATTATTATGCTGGGGTATATCCACAGGTTTGCTAGTAATAATAAGGTTATTTCTTATAAGTCTAAAATGATCAAAGGGGAACCACTCTTGACTGATAAATTATGTATTTATTTTAAACTAACCCTAACGCTAACCCTAAACCCTAAACCCTAACTTTAACCCTAACCCCGTCTTTTTTTCCAAGTAGATCAATGAATAAATAAATAACTTATCAATCAAGAGTGGTTCCCCTTTGATCATGTTAGACTTATAGGAAATAACTGATAATAATTATACTCGTGTTTCTTAACTGTTCGGTCGTTAACATCTTGCAATACCCTCTAACCGTCCAAATCGTCCAAGATGACATGCAAAAAGGTAAATCCGGATTATCTAGTGTTGCTTATCCGCCGAGGTATTATTTCTTATGAGTGTCCTTACTTCAGCTAAATATTGAACATTTCTTTTTTATTATAGAGAAAGAATGGAAAGAAAAAGGACACACTAAACAGAAAGAAAGGAGGGACACGTCTGTCTCCTTCGAAAAGTAAAACGCTGAATTCAAACCTGTTGTACTCCGCTTGAGAAATTGACCTTGTGTCACATCCTGCTCGTGCGGAGGGGTTGGTAAATCTATTAATAATGGAGATTCGCGTCCGGATTTTGTCTGTAACAAAAACTACGTCACTGCTTACGTCACATTACCTAAAATCGTCATAACATAGAATAAATAAACTCAAAATTTGAACATGCCACATTAGACAGTCCTCATTGTTTTTTAAAACAAGTTTTAATAAATACATGACTGGTATTATATATCTATATATAGTTTGTTTTATTTTAATACATATGTAGGCGTTATTTTCGTATTTGCCTGGGGAGTTGTCTGCCCGTTTATTTTCGCTGGTTCCCGCTAGGGGCCTGGTGTACTTAAGCGGCTGATTTGAGTTCCTCTCCCTCTCTTTGCCGCTGCTCGAGCTACGAGACACTATGGGTTAGACTCCGGTCTACCCCCTCTTGTTGGGGCTTTGCCCCCCCTTCCATTACTGTAAGTGGTTCGTACAGCATGGACTACTCCTAGTCTCATGTCTGTTGCTTTTATGTTTATCCTTTTACATGTAACTTTGTATTACTTATGTATGTATGTTCATGTACACCTCTATGTGTTAGGTACCTTGTTTATTCTTGTGCTGTATATAAAATGTTTTGTCTATCAACCTTTGTCGGAGTTTTATCTTCAAGTATTATCACTTTGAATCTTACATATACTTAAAGTTTACATTTCAAATTGTTTTATTTTTTAATCCTTTAATGAATTTGATGATTTTACTTACTTAGGTACAAATTGGCTGACATTGAATTTTTTTACTCCTACCCTTCAGACAATATGTTTCAAAAATCTATTTTACATCGCCCGGAGGGTGTTTTTTATTTTGTACTAGTATATATAACATGGATACCTCGGTTATTTGATTCCCCTTCTTGTCTATCCTGTTTTTATATAACAAACTTATTCTGTTTTATGGATATTGATTAACTTAACTATTTTCATTTGATCAAGACTTTCTGCAACAATCGCATTTTATTTTTCCAAACATTCAAGTAGTTTGATTTCCTGTCTAAAACAATTTTTGTTCATTCATCTTGTCTACCTACTATCTACTCACCTAGTCTCTCTTTCTCTCTCTCTTTCTTTCTTTCTTTCTTTCTTTCTTTCTTTTTCTCTCACTCTCTATCTATCTGTCTATCTATCTCTGTCAACAATCTTATATCTTTCTTTCTTTCTCTCTCACACACATTCTCTCTCTCTCTCTCTCTCTCTCTCTCTCTCTCTTCCCTATATCTCTGTCTTTCTCTGTCTGTCTGTCTGTCTGTCTGTCAACAATCTTATACCTCTCTTTCTTTCTTTCTCACACACATTCTCTCTTTCCCACACACACATTCTCTTTTATCTGATTTCCTGTCTAAAACAATTTTTGTTCATTCATCTTGTCTACCTATTTATCTACTCACCTAGGCTCTCTCTCTCTCTCTCTCTCTCTCTCTCTCTCTCTCTCTCTCTCTATCTGTCAACAATCTTATATCTCTCTTTCTTTCTTTCTCACAAACATTTTCTCTCTCTTCTCTCTATCTGTTTCTCTCCCCCCCCTCTCTCTCTCTCTTATTTCCTTTGATAAAAATGTCTTGTTTGTTTATCCTGTCAGCTTATCAACCGGTCTACTTCCCCTCACTTTTCCCTCTCTGTATATATATCCTCTGTCTCGCTCTGTCTCTGACTTCATCTCTCTCTCTGTCTGTCTCTCTTCCTGTCTCTCTTTCCCTCTCCCACTTCTCTCTCTCTCTCTCTCTCTCTCTTATTTCCTTTCATAAAAATGTCTTGTTCGTTTATCCGGTCAACT
This sequence comes from Doryteuthis pealeii, assembly GCA_023376005.1. Lineage (NCBI taxonomy): Eukaryota > Metazoa > Mollusca > Cephalopoda > Myopsida > Loliginidae > Doryteuthis > Doryteuthis pealeii. Next base: position 13,919,271 of record CM042172.1, on the reverse strand, counting down.
TATCTACTTCCACCCACTTTCTCACTCTCTGTATATCTATCCCCCCTCTGTCTCTTTCTGTGTGTCTCTGGCTTCTCTCTCTGTGTCTGTCTGTCTGTCTCTCTTTCTGTCTGTCTGTCTCTCTTTCTGTCTCTTTGTCTCTCTCTCTCACACACACTCTCTCTCTTATTTCCTTTGATAAAAATGTTGTGTTCGTTTATCCTGCCTCCTCATATACTCGTTTACTTCCCCTCCATTTCGACATCTCCATATCTACTCTTTCTCTCCTACTCACTCTCTTTTCTTTTCTCTCTATATCTATCAATCTATCTATCTATCTTATATTCTACTAGCAAATATATGCACCCTCCGGGTGCAAGTATTTAAGTTTTAATGTATTAAAATATCGTATTAAATTA
>CM042172.1:13863873-13913873 GCA_023376005.1 Doryteuthis pealeii | reverse complement strand
CAAGAACGGTGAAAATATAATGAATGAAGATTAAGAAGAAGATCTATCTTTATATTTATTTTTCTCATTTACTTTCGGACGTGATTAATCAAGAAAATCTGGTTTAGAATATTTCATTATAGTTATACTAAGCTAGCTTAAATGTGGCACAAGGCCAAAGCATGGGGCGCCCAATGAGAATCGAACTCACTAACAATGGTTTACAAAGCAAGCTTTCTAAACCATTACAACCATGTGAGTACCCAAAAAATGACTTACAGACCTGGAGTCCGACGAGCCAGGTCACCATCCACAGTACTAATCAGCGCTACGCTGCTAACTTCGGTGATGCAATGCAATCGAAAAAATCACTTAAAATATTGCGCGCCATTTTCACAGTACGAGTAATTATAATTTCATTTTAGTAAGCTAGCAGATCTACCCGCTATTGCCCGGGATTTAAAAGGTTTGAAAATATCTTATCTATATTATATATAACTATAAGCAGCTACAAAAGTTAGCTGCAGATCCATTGTTTTGGTTTTCAATCTGTTTGTTTTGTAATATACACCATCAATATTTTTCCTTTTCCTACTTTCAAATTTGATTTTTAAAATCTTCATGAATAATAATAACATCTTCATTAATTTTGCCACAAAAGCAAACTCTTGTGAAGTGAATATGTTATATATATTTACTGTCATTTATTTTATATTTTCCGTAGTTTCTCTGGAATACATACATAATACGCACAACTGCTTTATATTAAAATTAATAAAATTATTTTTTTTATATATTTGTTTTATTATCTTCATTATTATATATTCTTGTTTGAGTTGCTTATTTATAATAGATATATATGTATAAATTAATAAAAATATTATTATTATATTCTTTAAGTGTTTATATTAATTATATTGTTTTTTATTATTTTATTATTTGCATATTCATGTTTTTATACTGTCATTAATTTTTGTTTATTTCTTTTGAATTTTATTATTAATTATGCCATATATGATTTAAACGTATTATATTTTTTTACTGTTTTATCTGGAAATGAAAGTTGCGTAAAAGTTCTTACCTCTTTAAAGAAAATAAGGTGTTTGGATTTTCATTTTTAAACTTAGCTCTTGGCTGACCCCAGCATTCTCTTATCGTACGGTTCGGTCGTGTACAAACAACAAACATGCAGATAGACAACGACAGACATAATCTATATATATATATAATATAATAATATTTTATATATATATTATGAGAAGTAACAAACAAACAATGTGTTTTGATATGGCTTTTAGCCGACAATGTTGGGAGATATTAGTGCTTAATTGAAGTCGTAGCCTAATTTTTGAAAATTATATTAATAATATAATTAATAATGAATATGGCGAGGATACTATTTCAAATGAAGACTAAACAAATCGAGAAAGATAAAGTAAAATAGAAAATACAATAAACCACTAAATGAATTAGTATTGCGTGCTGCTGATTTAAGTTTTTTTAATTTATGAGAAGTATTTAGCTTATTTATATTATTTATCAGTGCTAAAAAGTCAGACTGAAGGTTTGTAAAAACTGAGAATAGGGAATACAATCCTAGGAATAATCGAACCATCTAGGACAATACTAGCTACTGTAAGATTCGGGTAGAAACTCAGAAGGTCCTGAGAGACCTAAGGAGACTTGCTTGTCATCTCCAGCCCCCAACACATGTGAAATAACCACCACCGTAACGCTGTGCTATGGAAAGCGCTAAGAAGGAGAAAATTAGGGAGTATGATCAATACTTAGTATGAACATGATCACTCAGTAATGTCAAAGAATGAAACACAAGCCCAACCAGAACCAAATTAAAATTTCAGGTGCTAGTTGAACTAGCCAAGTCCATGAGGTGATAGGATAGAATAGATAGATAGATTAGATACCTCGCATAGATAGATAGCCTAATGAAACATACTGATAGAGGATAGGAAATGAGGGCATACTTGAATATTGGTCAGATTTTGATAGATAATGAAGCTGATTTATGGAAATTAAAATACGATAAGGCACTGGTTATATGGAAAGTCGTGTGTTCTTCCCAAATAGAGTAATATAAAAAAAGCAACAGCAGGTTACTCCATTAAGTCTATGAAATATGAATTAGGATGACTTTGTTTCGGCATTAAATGACTGGTAAAGGGTTGATTATGTCGTAAAAGCATTAAATAACACAAAAAGAAGCAATGAGTCTTGTTCAATAGTATTGAAAGCAACAGCAGTAGGAAATAAGTCTATAAGTAACATTAGTAATTTTGATAAATACTTATCGTTCGGGCTAACTTAACCTGACCTGGAAAGGATATGTTAGTATGTCGATAAAAAACAAAAAAAAACAAAGAGCAATGTGGGTCTGTTTCAATCCAGTTATAATATAAGCAACAGATCGTACTATAAAAAGTAACATGATTTTGAAAAATTGACTTGTATTTCGGTCAAATTAACCAAGTGGACCTGGAAAAGGGTTGATATGTCGTGATTTAAAAACAAAAAACCAAAGGCAAATGAAGTCTGTTCAATAAGTATTTAAAGCAACAGGCATAGTATACTTTTAAGTAACTTAATGATTTGAAAATGTTACAATTGTTTCGGTGCATTAAATGACCTGGAAAGGGTTTGAATATGTCGTTTAAAAACAAAAAAAACAAAGTAAGCATATGAAGGCTTTGTTCATAGTTATTAAAAGTCAAACAGCATGGATACTATATTAAAGTAACATTGATATGATACAATAGACCTTGTATTCGGAACGACTTAAATGAACCTCACTGAGAGAAATGGGCCTTGACAGGTATCGTCGTACACAAAAAAAGAACCAAAAGAACGCACCCATGAGTCTGTATCTTCAATAGTATTTAAGAGCAACAGCAAAGGTACATATATAAGTAACATGATTTGAGAAATATGGACTTGTTTTCCCGGCAACATTAACAACACATGACGCTTGGAAGGGTTTACAGACTAATGTCGTTAAACAAACAACAAAAACCAAAGAGCATGTGAGTAACTTGGTTCAATAGTATTAAGCAACAGCACTGGATACTATAAGTTAACATTTGATTGAAAAATGATTGTTTTCGGCATTAAATGACCTGAAAGGGTTGATATGTCGCTAAAACAAAAAACCAAAGTATACAGCAAATGAGTCTGTTCAATAGTATTTAAGCAACAGCTAGGTACATATATAGATAACATGATTTGAAAATGATCTTGTATTTCTAGGCATTAATAATGACCTGGAAATGGAAAAGGGTTGATATTGTCGTAAAACAAAAAAAACCAAAGACAATGGAGTCTGTTCATAGTATTAAATAGCAACAGCAGGTACTTATAAGATACATTGAATTGAAATGACCCTTGTTTCGGCATTAAATGTGACCTGGAAAGGTTGATGATACGTAAAAATCAAAAAAAACATAAAGATAGCAATTGGATCTGTTCAATAGGTATTTAATAGCAAACAGCATGGTTAACTATAATGTAAACATGATTTGTTAAAATGACTTGTTATCTCGAGCATTAAATGACCTTGTGGAAAAGGGTTTGATATGTGATTTATAAATAACTCTCAAAAAAAACCAAAGGATCAATGGATTGATTCATAGTATTATAAGCAAACAGCATGGAATATAAGTAACATGATTTGATAAAAGAGTATTCTTGTTTCGGCATTATTAATGACCTTGGAAAGGCGTTAGATATGTCGATAAAACATAAAGAAAAAACCATTTTTATGAGACAATGAAGTCTGTTCTCAGATAGAATATTAAAATTTACGGAACAGCAGGGTACTATAAGTAACATGATTTGAAAATGACTTGTTTCGGCATTAAATGACCTTGGAATTTAGGGTGATGAGTACTAAAACAAATAAAAGGCCCAAGAGCTCAATGAGTTTCTGTTGCAATTTAGGTTTAATTAAAGCAAACAGCAGGTACTATAAGAATAACATGACTTTGAAAATGAATGCTAATGTTTCTAGCATTTATAAATGAACCTGGAAATTGGGTATTTTGAAATTCATGTCGTAAAAACATATAATTATACCAAACCAATATTAGAGCATATGAGTCTGTATCAATGTGATCTAAAGCTCAATATTCAGCAGGTACTATAAGTAACTGAATTTGAAAATGACTTGTTCCCTCCTGCGGTGCTTATTATTAATAGGACTAGGAAAATGGCGATTCCTATAGATTATGCTACGTTAGAGAGACAAAAAAAACAAAGAGCAATGAGTCTGTTCAATAGTATTAAAGCCATAAACACAGCAGGTACTATGAAGTAATAACTTGATTTTTGAAATTGAGTGATTCCTTGTCTCCTCGCATTTAAATGAACCTGGAAAGGGTTAGATATGTCGTTAAAACAAAAAAAAACCATTAAGATTCAATTGAGTGGTCTTTATGTTCTATAAGTATTTATTAAGCAAAACAGCGGTCTTATATAGTAACAATGATTTTTGGAAACATGTACTGTTTATTTCGCATTAAATGGACCTGGAAAGGCGTTGATATGTCCGTTTAAAACTCAAAAAAAACAAAGAGCAAGAGTCTTTTCATAAGCTATTAATAAGCAACAGCAGGTTACTATAAGTAACATGATTTTGATAAAATATGATCTTAGTTTCGCATTAAATGTACCTGTGAAGGGTGTATATGTCGTATAATAACAAAAATTAAACACAAAGAGCTCAATGAGTGATTCTGTTCACCAAAGAGTATATAACAACGCCAGATTAAAGCACACACAGGCGGTAACATATACCACGTAAACATCGCATGAAGGAAACCAAATGACTTTAGTTTCGGCATTAAAATTGACCTGGAAAGGACGTTGAACCGAACCCATAGTGGCGTAAAAACAAAAAAAAGCCCAAAGAGCATGAGGTCTGTCAATAGTATAAATTGGCAACAGCAAAGGTACATCATAATAGTAACATGATTTTGCTTAAATGATCAATTGTGATTATTCGACGCGATTAAATGCCTGGAAAGTGTGAGTATTGTCGTAAAACAAAACAAAAACAGCTAATTAGCAATTGGTTGTACATGTTACCAAATGGAGTATCTAACAGCCAACACATAGAGTTACTATAAAGTAAAACAATGATTTGAAATGACTCTGTTTTTCGGTGTCCATTAAAATGACACTTGAAGACGGTGAATTGATATGCGTCAAATAAACAATGAACCAAAAGTAGCAATGAGTCTGTCAATAGCTATAAAAACTATGACAGCATAAGTCGTACTATAATAGTAACATGATTGAAAATGATGTATTATTTATTGCAACATTTATAGATTGTACCACTTGACATAAGGTGTTTGATATGTCGTAAGATGCGACAAACAACTCAGCATTCACATTGAAAGCATCGGTTTCAATTTAAAAATACGTTAATTACCGAAATTATAACAGACCTTAGATATACCGGCCCAATAAAAGAAGTGGCATATCTCTGCAAAGTGACAAACCAACAGCCAATACATAACCGATGCTTGATGAATGCTGTCCGAAAGTACGGTCTTTTCTTTTTTTCAATTTTTTTTCCTAGATTTCAGCTTGAAAAATTTCTTTACTTTGAAAAACTGAAATTACCTGAGATTTTTCCACACCGGTAGAGTTTATAAGTAATATATATATTATATATATATATATATATATATATATATATAATATATATCAGCCAATTTTCGCCAGATATTATTTAAACAATCCGGCAATATGAAGGGATAAAAGTAAGAATTTGCAGACAAAAATGGCTGCAATGTTCAAACAATATATGCCTACAAGAAGAAATGCTGCCTATATATATATATATATAATATATTATATATATATATATATATATATAATATATATATATATATACTCTTATATATATATATACTCTATATACTGAGACAACGTCGTCTCGATGGTTGGGTCATGTACGTCGGATAATGATGAACGAATCCCGAAAGACATCCTCTATGGAGAGCTTACGTCTGGTAAAAGACAGAATTGGTCGCCTCCAGCTGCGATTCAAGGATTTCTGCAAGAATTGATCTCGGTGCTTTTGGCTTGGGAAAATTTAGCTCAGGGACCGCTTCTCGTGTGGTGGTCGGCAATCTCCATAGGAGGACTGTACATGTCAGAAGTCAACCTGACACAACACCATGAAGCTAAGAGGTCCAAAAGAAAAACAGCGGCAACCAAAGCACCGGACATCCGCATCTTCAGGGACAGCCTTCAAAATGCGACATCTGTGGTCGAGAATTTTTTCGAACATCGGACTTCACATTCACAGAAGGCGCTGTTAACTTCACTTGCACAAATAAAACTTTATGATAGTCTTTCCGAAACAGAAATGCCAAGTTAATGTATTATATTAATATAAATAATATATATATATATATATAAATATATATATACTAGCAAATATATTTAAGTTTTATGTAATATAAATATATTAAATTAGAAAGGCTAATGAAACTAAATAAGAATGCAGATAAAATGATTTGAAACAGAGGGGTGTATTAAAAAATAGAACAACTGAAACTGAAACTTACACTTCTATCACTCTCGTCTTTTTACTAATTTTCCTAATTTAATAAACTTAGTAAAATAGGTAGCTAAAGAATAAAATTTCAGTATTTTCTTTTATTTCTTTTTTGTTTTTAATCGATTTCTTTTAAGATTATGGAAGAGATATTTGATTCATATTCATTAAGAATAAAACCATACGATTAAAAATCAATAATACTACAAGCACTATTATTAAAATCAATTTTTTAATTTCAATATGCAAATAAGCCTTCCTGTTCACACTGTAAACTGCTTTTTAGTGTATATATAAATACATTGCATATTATTATTCATTTGTAGATATGAATTTACAGTATGGTGAAATTAATGTAAAACAATTTTTATTATTCCGGTAAAAATCATTGTAGGAATGCTGTAGAGATTAAAAAAAGGGTAAAATTATAGAGTGACTAAATGAACAAAGGGATTGTGATTTGGTATTGATTCATTAGCGGTTACCGAGACAGAGATAAAAGCCAAACATAGAATTCTCATATATTAAAGATATATAATAGTATATTTATATATATATATATATATATAGTATATATATATATATAAGAGAAGAGAGAGAGAAGAGAGAGAGAGAGAGAGAGATTCTAATGAATGTGAGTCCAGATGAGCGTCAAATGAACTAACTACAATTTATCATTTCAAACCAAAAGATAATATCTTACCTGTCAGTACAGGTCAAAGAACAATATATATGTTAAATATTTCCCAGCCTAAAGGTGAAATAGTTTCTTGTGCATATAAACCAAATTAATGTTATTTACTTAAGATTATTGGTCCAATATCTCATTATCATTAGTAATGAAAATGACAACCTCGTTTTGATAAGATTTTAAAGGATTTGATTGATTGTCATAGATAGATAGATACGATTAGATTGTAGATGCTTGATGAAACTGGGATGGATTAGATAGGATAGATAGATGATAGATAGAATTTGAACAGATTGAGATAGATAGATAGATGTGAACAAACTGAATAGTATATATACAATATTATATTCTATATTATATATCAAATATATATAGAGAGAGACGAGAGAGAGAGAGATAGAGTAGTAGATAGATGTGGATAAACTGGACTTATATTATATAATATATATATATAATTATACTATATATATATATATTATATATATATAGATAGATAGATAGCATAGATAGATGTGAACAGGACGTGTATATATATATAACTATATATATATATATATATATATATATAATATATATATATTATATATATACTGTATAAAATAAGTAATCCAACAGACACCGTGTTTCGAAGTATCCCACCATCTCATCAACTAAGAGAGAGGAGAGAGGAGAGAGATATGAGGAGAGAGATAGATTNTAACAGAACTCATGCTCTTGTTTTGTTTTTACGACAATCAACCCTTCCAGGTCATTAATGCCGATCAAACAAGTCATTTTTCAATTCATTTACTATATACCTGCTGTTGCTTTAATACTATTTAACAGGACATCATTTGCTCTTTGGGGTTTTTTTGTTACGGACATATCAAACCCTTTCCAGAGTCATTATGCCGAAACAAGTCATTTTCAAATCATGTTACTTATTAGTACCTGCTGTTGCTTAATTACTATTTGAACAGACTCATGCTCTTTGGTTTTTTGTTTTTTTTTTGTTTACGACTATTCAACCCTTTCCAGTCATTTAATGCCGAAACAAGCATTCCAAATCATGTACTTATAGTAACTGCTGTTTGCTTAATACTATTTGAAAGGACTCATGCTCTTGGTCTTTTGTTTTTATACATACACCCTTTCAGTTCATTTAATGCCCGAAACAAGTCGATTTTCAATCATGTTACTTATAGTACCTGCTGTTGCTTTAATACTATTGAACAGACTCATGCTCTTTGGTTTTTTTTTTTACGACATATCAACCCTTTCCAGGTCATTTAATGCCAAAACAAGTCATTTTCAAATCATGTTACTTATGAGTACCTGCTGTTGCTTTAATACTATTGAACAGACTCATTGCTCTTTGGTTTTTTTGTTTACGACAAATCAACCCTTTCCAGGTCATTTTATGCCGAAACAAGTCATTTTCAAATCATGTACTATAAGTACCTGCTGTTGCTTTAAACTATTGAACAGACTCATTGCTCTTGGTTTTTTTGTTTTACGACATATCAACCCTTTTCATGTCATTTAATGCCGAAACAAAGTCCTTTTCAAATCAGGTTTGCTTTATAGTACTGCTGTGTTTTAATAATATTGAACAGACTCATGCTCTTTGGTTTTTTTTGTTTTACGACTTCAACCCTTTCCAGGTCATTAATGCCGAAACAAGTTCATTTTCAAATCATGTTACTTATAGTACCTGCCTGTTGCTTTAAATACTATTAACAGACTCATTGTCTTTGTTTTTTGTTTTACGACATATCAACCCTTTCCAGGTCATTTAATGCCGAAAACAAGTCATTTTCAAATCATGTTACTTATAACTGCTGCTGTTGCTTAATACTATGAACAGACTCATTGCTCTTTGGTTTTCTGTTTTACGACATATCAACCCTTTCCAGGTCATTTTAATGCCGAAAACAAGTCATTTTCAAATCATTTTACTTATAGTACCCGCTGTTGCTTAATACTATTGAACAGACTCATTGCTCTTTGGTTTTTTTGTTTTACGACATATCAACCCTTTTCCAGTTCAATTTAATGCCGAAACAAGTCATTTTTCAAATCATGTTACTTATAGTACCTGCTTGTTGCTTTAAAACTATTGAACAGACTCATTGCTCTTTGGTTTTTTTGTTTACACATATCAAACCCTTTTCATGTCATTTAATGCCGAAACAAGTCCTTTTCAAATCATTTTGCTTATAGTACCTGCTGTTGTTTTAATACTATTGAACAGACTCATTGCTCTTTGGTTTTTTTGTTTTACGACATATCAACCCTTTCCAGGTCATTTAATGCCGAAACAAGTCATTTTCAAATCATGTTGAATTGCTCATCGCTGCTTAATTTCGCTGATTTAATGCTTCCAGCGTGGATGATTTTTGTTTTGTTTTCACGACATATCAACCCTTTTTTAGGTTAATTTTTTTCTAATTGATTAAAATTGCTTAGATGGTATTGAACAGGCTTATTGCTGCTTAACTACGGTGATCAAGCGGGAACCGGTGTTTCTAGCGATGATGGTTGGTTGTTTATGTCTTACGACATATCAACCCTTTTCAGGTCATTTAATGCTGCATAAAGTCATTTTCAAATCATTTTACTTATAGTACCAGCTGTTGCTTAAATGATACTGAACAGGCTCATCGCTGCTTGATTTCGGTAATCTAAACTTGAAAAATTTATATATAAAAAGAATTAAATCAAAATCACAGTTTAAAAAATTATTTCAGGTAAAAATTTTTATGAAATAAAAATGTGAATATTAAAAAGATTTTTAATTTTTAGATTAAAAAAGAGAATTTATACAGAGGAAAAAAAAATTGATGATAAAAAAACAAAAAGAAAAGCATTGTTCTTGGGAACTTTTCAGTACCCCATTATATATATATATATATATATATATATATATATAAGGAGTGATACAGAGATAAAAACAGGAAAACATGATGAATTAGCAATAATTAGATTCCCAGATAAAAAATATTTATTAAATAAAATCAATTTGTAATTGCAGACAGAAAAAAGTGGCTCCCTAAAATATAATTAGAATTATACTCTTAAATTCCGGCGAGGATGGTTGGTTGGATATTGTTTTCAATATATTTTCAGGTCATTTAATGTCGAATGAAGCCATTTTTTTCTCAGGTTTTTTATAGTACCTGCTGTTGCTTAGATATTATTAAACAGGCTCATCGCTGCTGCTTAACTACTAACGGCAACTAGTGCTTCCGGCGTGGATGCTTGGCTGGTTGGTTGGTTGTTGACATCATATCAACACTTTTCAGGCCATTTAATGTCAAACCAATTCATTTTGATATCAGTTTGATTATGTTGCATAGCGCCTTCTTTACCGGCACTAAATAGTATATGTTATATACTGGTCTTTTCACTAAGCCAAATCAGCATATAACGTTATATACCTTTCTTTAATTCTTACTTCTGGTCGTCTATTCTTCTGGCCGGCTTTGCTTCTGATCGTCTATCATCTATCTTGGTCTGGTATATCTTCTAAGGTCTCGTCTGGTCTTCTATTGAGGATTCCGGGTCTGGTTTCTGTTGGGATTTGAAGCCTTGTGTCATTGTTAGTTTTTAGTAATAAACACAAGACTTCGATTTATGTTGATGTTACTTTATTCCAGATCCCCAACCAGACAATCTGCGCAGATGAGGATTACATGTTGCTAGCTCGGCTTCTAAGTTCTAACTGACTAACTGAGTTGCTTACTCCTTAAACCGGAAGGGGGCTGTCTATCGGGGTTCCGTTTCTCACGGTCTATCCCCAGAAAGTAAGATCAAGTGAGGTCAAACGCTGTCACTCACTCTCAAGGCCATCAGCTGTACTGATCGCCATAATGATTTCTACAATACCTTAAAAATGTATTAGGGATCCAATAATTATGTAACAGATTACAGTACCTGCTGTTGCTTAATTAGTTGCCCATCTATGTATTTAACAAGCTCATAGCTGCTTAAGTTCGGCAATCTAGTGGGGTTGGTTGGCTAGTTGGTTGGTTTGTTTGTTTTACGACACTATTCAGGTTATTTAATGCTGATTCAACTGATTTTGAGTTGATTTCTAACGACTATAACCATTAGGCAACAGCGCCTCCGTAGCAGTTTATATTAGGTTGGCACAAAAGATAATTACAGTTTCTAATTATCAACTTTTACTTAAATTCAGAATGAAACTAATTAACCGAAATAAGAACCATTAAAATCTAAGCATTTTTCCATGTAATAAACAAATCTATTCACCACCACCATCATCATCATCATCATCATCATCATCATCATCATCAGCAGCAGCAGCAGCAGCTGCAACATCACCACCACCAAGGTGCTTATGCTGCCCTATCGGTTGGGGTGTTAGAATGCACGGACTGCACCTCTACAGAGGGATAAGACTCCCCCAATGGGGCCACATCCTGTCAATTTATATACCTGTCTACTTTCCCTCACGTTTCCACTCTCTGTATATCTATTATTTCTCTCTCCTTTCCCCCTCTCTCTCTATCTATCTCTCTTCCTATCATATTTCCACCCTGTCGGCTGCAGAGGGGAAACACTCCCCCAATGGGGCCACCTGTTGGCCGTGGGTGGCGACCCGTAATGCTTAAGGATAGAACCCAGGTGGCTGAGCAGTCCATGACTTGCAAAACTCCACTTTGGCCCTTTCTTGGGCTAGACGGGCGGTCGGAGAGGCCCCTTCCGATCAATCGTCTGGTCACATCAAGCCCTAGCACCTATATGATTGCCCCACCCCTATTGCCCTTATGGCAGGCCCCAACCCTTTTTATCATATGGGTGCTAAAAGGCGGTGGCTGAGGGTCTACATGTCCTGGGAATGACGTTAAACTATATCTGATGGTGAGGTTCCAGTTCTGGAGGTTTGGGGAATGTGGAGCACCCCTTCATCACCATTGCTCCCTGGTCCAGTCTGACCCGGAATGGAGTACCTGTTAGGGTCCCATCAATGGGTTAAATAGAAACATGTATTTATAAAAAGAATTGGGTATCAGTTAAGAATGAATTTATTTCTAAACTTTATCGGCATTAAATGGCCCACTGAGGTTGATATGCCATAAAACAAAACAAAATAAACAAACAGGGTGCTTACGACATATCAACCCTTTTCATGTCATTTGCATTTTGTAGAGTATGGAAGTGTTTGGGTGTAAGGGTTAGAGTCGACACGGTGACACGTGTTCAAATCCTGGATGTGACTGTTTGCATTTCACATAGCACTAATACCCTTGGGAAAGGTAGGCATCCAACTATACTCCCTTTAGCTATGGGTAAATAGTAGGGTAGATTCGACCATTTAACCTTAGATAGGCAACCAATCTAGGAGAAGGAAAATTCTGAATTCAAACTTGTTAAACTCTAAACGCTAAATAAATTGACATTGACTCTCTCTCTCTCTCTCTCTCTCTCTCTCTCACACACACACACACACACACACACACACACACATATATTATATATAATATATATATATATATATATATATATATATATCCGCACAAACAATCACAGATGCAGACTATGCTGATGTCCTTGCACTTCTTGAAGATACACGGACACAGCCTGAGTCACTACTACATAGCTTGGAGAAGGCAGCAAAGCATATCGGCCTCTTTGTGAACTCTGATAAAACTGAGTTCATGAGTTTTAAAAAAAAAGGAGACATCTCCACAATTGACGGTAAGCCTCATATGCCAGTAGAACAATTCATATACCTAGGTAGCATTATCTCATCCACAGAGAGCGATACACGAACAGGAAAGGCATGGTTGGCCACAAACAAATTATCAGTCATATGGAAATCCGATCTCACTGACAAGCTAAAGCGACAATTCTTCCAGGCTGTGGTTATATCAGTTAGGCTGTATGGCTGCACCACTTGGACCCTAACGAAGCGCCTTGAGAATAAGCTAGATGGGAGCTGCACAAGAATGATGTGTGCAGTCTTGAACAAGTCGTGGAAACAGCACTCCACAAGGAAACAGCAGTATGGCCACCTGTCCCCCATCTCACAAACCAACCGAGTAAGACCGGCTAGGCCAACACATGGGCATGCTAATGTGCACCGCACAGCAAGGACCTACATTGACCAACTATGTGAGGATGCTGGCTGCTGCGCAGAAGACCTCCCAGGGCAATGAATGATAGGGAAGGTTGGCGAGAGATTGTCATGGATATCCGTGCTGCTTGCGCGACATGATGATGATGAGGAGGATGATATGTATATATATATAAGAACCTACATGATTCAGACACTATCTACCTAGGTTTCACCCGAATGGTTCTTCAGGATAATTCTGACTGAAAGAGTTTGTCACAAACGTTTTTTATCATTATATCATCTGATTGGGTAAAAATTAGCATACAGATTAAAAAAATTAAAAATTTAAAAATGTTGTGTTATAATTATTTTTTTGTTTTTATTTTTATTTTTATTTTATTTTTTTTATCTTTATTGGCTAAGGAGCTATGTTTTTTATGTTTACATGCGTTTAGAATTTTTTTTTTTTTGGTTTAGTAGTTTGCTTGATTTTGTTTTGTTTTTAATAAAAAAAGCTCGCAATAGCTAATTAATAAAAAAAACGCAAAAAAAAAAAAAAAAAAAATGGAGCAACAAAAACCAAAAAAAAAACCCCAAAAAAACAAAAAAAAAAAAAAACAAGCAAATTACTAAACCAAAGAAGAGACATTCTAAACGCATGTAAACATAAAAAAAACATGGCTGCTTAGCCGATAAAGATTTTTTTTAAATAAATAAAACATAATTATCAAGTATCGTATGTATTGGCCAAAAGAAAAAAACCGTTTCCCGTTAGATCCCCGTAGTAAAGCAACAATGAGCCTGTTTAAAAGGCTCTATTTGAGCAGGTACTGTAAACAAACTGATATAAAAATGGCTGGAATCGACATTAATTAACCTAAAAAGGTTTGATATGTCGTAAAACAAAATAACCGACCATTTACAGCACCGGTCTCCACTAAATCACTGTAATTAAGCAGCGATGAGCCTGTTCAATAGTATTGAAGCAACAGCAGGTACTATAAGTAACGTGATTTGTAAATGACCCGAAAAGGGTTGATATACTGCACAAAACAACCAGCCAGCCAACCAAACATCCTCGCTAAAAGTACTGGTTCCGGCCGGATCACCAAAATTAAGCAGTGATGAATCTGTTAAATATCGTTTAAGTGATGAGCCCGTTGAAATATATTTTAAGAAATAGCAGGTACTGTGATCAACATGATTTGAAAGTGATTTGTGTCTACATTAAATGACCTGAAAAGGGTTGATATACCGTAAAAACCAACCACACAACTACAATTCTGTTTCGGTTAATAAATAACTACAGTACATGGATCTGCTGGCATCCTTCCGTCTACTAAAGACGATGGCGTAGTGTCCAGTTTTTTTCTCCCTTTTATCTGCAACTGCTTTAGTGGCTGAACAGACCAATTTTTGAATGGCTACGTAGTTTCCACTACATGGATCTAATTACGTTTCTTTTCTTATAACTAAAAAAAGTGATGTTGTTGGGGCTATGTAGCTTATTTTTCGGACCATATCACCTTTAGGCACCCCTGTTTGATCTCCATTAGAAAAGACATGTTTTCCATTTACACCGTCAATATCCGGTTGTTTGTTAGGGGTTAGGGTTAGGGTTAGGGTTAGAGGTTAGTTTTATAATTTTTAAAAAATCTAAAAATCGTCTGTTAAAACAACCGTATATTGACGGTGTAAATGAAAAATATGTCCTTTCTTAATCGAGATCAAAAAGGGTGCCTAAAGGTCATAGGGTCCTATTTTTTAAACAACGGGCCAGAATTAGAACCTGTGAACGCCCACCTTTATCAGCCGGACGGGTGAGGCTGTGTGTTTTCCTATTTTTGTATGCTATCATAGTTTTGGTTGGCTCGATATCATTGATACCTTTCGGTGGCTGTTTTGTTTATTAACGCATCAATAGACGCCAGAATCAGAGATGAGGATGTGTTTCCTAGCGGAACTGTTTGATCCTGGCCGGTTTCGGCATTACATGACCTGAAAAGGGTTGATATACCGTAAAAACCAACCACCCAACTACAATTCTGTTTCGGTTAATAAATAACTCCAACGGGTCTAATCATGCCTGATAGTTTGCAACTTTGAAAGTTTTGGTTAACATTGAAAATTTTGCTTCAATTCATATACTTTGAAACGTAAGCTAAAATCCTTGAAAAAGACGTCGAAATCGACCTGTTTTGACGATGTTTTGACGCAAGTAAAAAACAACTTTAAAACTCTTGTAGAACACTTAAAACTATGAGATACATGGATCTAATTAGTTTTTTGGTAACTAAAGAAAAACAACATGATTTGAAAGTGACTTGTTTCAACATTAAATGACCTGAAAAGGGTTGATATACTGCAAAAACCAACCAACCAACCAACTAACCAACCAACCAACCAACCAACTATCTTCGCTGAAAGCACCGGCGTCCGTTATAATACTAAAATTAATGATCAGCCTTTTCAGTAGCCAAACAACAAACTACAATTTTGTTTCGCTTAATAAATAACTATAGTGCATGGATCTAATTACATTTTTTTCTTATAACTAAAAGAAGTGATGTTGTTGGGCACTGTTGCTTATTTTTCAAACAATGGGCTAGAGGTAGGATCTGTGAACGTGCATATTTATCAACAGGATAGGCGATGCTGTGTGTTTAACTATTTTTGAGTTCTATCATAGTTTCGGTGGTTGTTTTGTTTGTTAACTCATCAATAGATGCCAGACTTAGAGATGAGGAGCAGTAGTTTCCTAACTGAACTGTTTGATCCTGGCCGGTTTCAGCATTAAATGACCTGAAAAGGGTTGATATACCGTAAAAACCAACTATAATTCTGTTTCGGTTAATAAATAACTACAGTACATGGATCTAATTATTTTTTTCTTATAACTAAAGAAAAACATGATTTGAAAGTTACTTGTTTCGACATTAAATGACCTGAAAAGGGTTGATATTCCTGCAAAAACCAACCACACAACTACAATTCTGTTTTGGTTAATAAATAACTACAGTACTTGGAGCTAATTAGTTTTTTTCTTATAACTAAAGAAAAACAACATGATTCGAAAGTGACTTGTTTCCACATTAAATGACCTGAAAAGGGTTGATATACTGCAGAAACCAACCAAACAACCAACTAACCAACTAACCAACCAACCAACCAAGTATCTTCGCTGAAAGCACCGGCGTCCATTATAATACTAAAATTAATGATGAGCCTTTTCAGTAACCAAACAACAAACTACAATTTTGTTTCGGTAAATAAATAACTATAATGCATGGATCTAATTACATTTTTTTCTTATAACTAAAAAAAAAAAGAAGGAAGCTCGACTGTTGTATTTATATGACAAATAACACAACAGTAGACGGAAAACAAGATTGTAATATATTTGATAAAAGCTGTAGTTAGCAGTATACTCCAATCAGTTGTCTGTTTTTACTGGAGGCAAGACGTAACATAATTTTTGAGCTAATGAAATGTAATGGCTACGACAAGAAAAAAAGACAGGGAATAGGAGGAATTTTTTTTTCACACAAGTAATACCATCGCCATTTTTTTTCTTTTCTGAAGTTCTTAAAAAAAGATAAAAAGAAGAATAATCAACGTCGGTGTGTACATAGATTAGCCTCTATTTAAACATAGCAGATTTTTTTTTCTCTAGAGGATAATTAAATCCTTTGTGTGTTCGACATGTTTCTTTCCAAAGATAATGATGATTAACATTCTTATAAACTCGGAATTATGATGACTTTATTGTAGAATTTTAGCAGCAGCAGCAGCAGAAGCATCAGGAGCAGCAGCCGAGTCGTAGATGTAGTTTATTTGTTTGTTTGTTTGTTTTGTTATACGGCATTTAAACCTCAGTGGGTCATTTAATGCCGACCAAGTTTTGAGATAAATCAATTCTTAAAGGATACTCATTCTTTTTTTATGAACACATTTTTCTATTTAACCCATTGATGGAACCCAAACAGGTACTACCACTCCGGGTCAGAGTAGACCAGGGAACAATGGTGATGAAGGGGTGCTCCACATTCCACAGAACTCCAGAACTGGAACCTCACCATCAGATAAAGTTTAACGTCCTTGGAGGACATGAAGACTCTCAGGCACAGCTTTCTAGCACATATATGATAAAAAGGGCTGGGGCTTACCATCAGGGCAATAGGGTTGGGATAATCATATAGGTGCTAGGGCATGTCATGGACTGCTCATCCACCAAGATTCCGTCCTTAAGCATCATAGGTCACCACCCACGGCCAATAAATAGTCCAATTGGGGGTCGTACCCCTCTGTAGAGGTGCAGTCGTGTATTGTAAAGCCTCAGCTGACAAGGCTAGTAGTAGTAGTAGTAGTGGCCTTAGTAGTAACCACAACAGATGAGAGTCGCCCTGTCAGTTGGACTTAGAATTAGCTAACTCCAAGGGTGAGTCAAAAAAGTAATGCCATTTTGTTTAGGACAGGTATAATTACCAACACAGAAACATGTATCATACATAAAAATGAAACTGGTTCTCTGTGGATCATATCCCTTCTTCTCCACATAGTCACAGTTTCTCTCAATAGCAATGTCCAACCTTCGAATGGGAGCATGTATTCCTGCCCCTTAAAATTCTGTTGTATTCTTTTATATTCTCCGTATATCCGCTTCAGAGGGAAGAATAAAACCCAACCAAATACCAAAACCGTATTTTCTGTGTATGGCACAAAACTGCAAGGTTACAGTTCTAGAGCTCTGTTTTTTTTTTGTTGGTTTGTTTTGTTTTACGGCATATCAACATCAGTGGGTCATTTAATGCCGATAAAGTTTTCAAATAAATCAATTCTTAATGGATAATAAAATTTTTTTATAAATACATTTTTCTATTTAACCCATAGATGGGACCCTAACCGGTACTACCACTCCGGGTCAGAGTGGACCAGGAAGTAATGGTAATGAAGGGGTGCTCCACATTCCCCAAACCTCCAAAACTGGAACCTCATCATCAGATAGAGTTTAACGTCATTCTCAGGACATGTAGACCCTCAGCTACGGCCTTCTAGCACCCATATGATAAAAAGGGGTTGGGGCTTGTCATAAGGGCAATAGGGTTGGGAAAATCATATAGGTGCTAGGGCTTGACGTGACCAGCCGATTGATCGGAGGGGGCCTCTCCGACCGCCCGTCTAGCCCAAGATTCTAGAGCTCTGGGTAATATAGAGTCACACTCTTTATTACCATTACTCCCAGGTTGACTCAAGGGTAGTCTACGCCTTCTTAGCGGGGCTTATTTATTGTTACTTGTTTAAAACACACCCAACAAGCAAGATATTAAACTATCAGAATATTAAAATTTTGTCGGGATTTCTGAGATGAGAAATTGTTTAAAACACCCCCAAAAGAGCACGTGGAGAAAAAGCTGCCATGACACATGGTTAGATGGACAATTTATATGGTCCCAGACAGTCTGACTTTTAAGTGTTCGTTTGGTAGAAGCCATTAGCTCTGCCCTGAATTAAATAACACAATTGTTTGTTCTACTTGAGATTGCCCCAACTTCATCGATTGTGGAGGCGTATCGTGTAATGGTTTCTCTCCTAGAAAATAGACACGGTGAGACGAATTCAAATGCTGGACGCGGCTATTTGAATTTCACATAGCGCTAATATCCTTGTAAAAACTACGATTTCAACTATTCTCCGTTCATCTATTGTTAAATTGTAGAGCAAACTGAGTTCTTTAACCTAGTTATGGCAACCAGTCTAGGAGAAGGAAAACTCTGAATTCAAATCAAACGGCCTCTCTTCTCGTTAGTTAAAACTACTTTGAGAGTTCCTCCTCCTGTCGCCTAATCATCTGGAGTGGTATGTGTACTAGTGTAGAAAACAAAGCCAACATCTGTTTATCACCTCACTTCCATAGTCACAAGGATTCACGGCGTATAAACAGCTGATACAATTGGTCACCAACATACGAAACCTTCTTTTTCTACGCCGACCAAAACTCATTTTGTAGGCAGACAACTTGGACACAACTTTCAATCGCAAGAAATCAGAACTACACTTTCACATGAATTACTACTATAAATAAAACACATATAAAAGGACATTTAAATTCCCACAAGAACTTGTGCATACACATATACACACATTTATCCATAGCTTGGAAAGGTATCCATCCACCTGCTCTCGCTCAAGCTATCGGTAAATAGTAGGGTAGACCTTTAACCTTGGTTGGGCAACCAATCTAGGAGAAAGAAATCTCTGAATTCAAACCTGTTAAACTCCGCCGAAAAATTGACCTTGTGTCACATCCTGTTCATGCGGAGGGATTGGTTAAAATGGAGATTCGTGGTGTAATCATTAGAGTCGTAGGAAATCCGAGTTCAATTCTTGGACAAAGCTGTTTTCATTTCACCTAGCGCTAATACTCTTAGGAAAGGTAGGGGTCCACTTCTCACTCCGGCTATGGGTAAATAGCACGGCAGAGTGGGCTTTTCAAACTCCGCTTAAGAAATTGACCTTGTGTCTCATCCTACTCATGCTGGGGGGTTGGTAAATACACACTTGCATAGATTTTAATCCACACAAGAACTTGTTCATACACATATACACACAAAAGAACTTTACCATTCATTCATAAAAAAAAAACTTTAGGGTTATTTCCTAGTTGAGTAACATGAGTAACCCAGAAAAAAAACAGAACTCAAATTATTTATTTATTTTCCCATTAAAATAACCCTAAACCCCAACCCTAACCCTAACCCTAACCCTAACTCTAAACCTTACCCTAACCCTTGTTGGACTTAAACTCAAAAAGAATTAAAATTAACAGTTTTATTACAAAATTTGTGGGTTCTGTTTTTTATGGTCACCCTGTAATATTATGTTACTCAACAAGGGGGGTTAGGGTTAGGGTTTAGGATTAGGTTTAGGGTTAGGGTTAGGGTTAGGGCTTAGGATTGGGGTTTAAGATTAGGGTTAGGGTTGGGGTTTAGGGTTAGTTTAATGGGAAAATAAATAATTTGGATTCTGTTTTTTCTGAGTCACCCTGTAATATCATGTTACTCAACTAGGAAATAACCGACTTTAGTTTCTCCTTCTATCTTCTGACATACATTATACAGAACAACAATGTTTGTGTAGATCTCAGTTGCATGAGTTTTTGTTTTTTTTAAATTTTTTTCCTATTTTTGATCTGCTTATTTCAAATATGGAAACAATTTTGTTTTGTATGCTCTAGTTTTCATGCAATTACATTTTATCCGCTTGCGACTAAATAAATTACTTACGCATTTTTTTTTAAATATTAAATGTTTTATTTTATTTATTTAATTAATTTTACCACCCTCCTCAGGTAATATCTTTGAAAAATTCATTTTTTTTTTTGCTAGTTAACTTAATTACATATGGGTCTGTCAGTTTTTGTTTTTCTTTTCTTTAAATTCATAATATCTCTTTAATTAAATACATCACATATTTCAAACATCCTCACTTGCACTAATCACATCACTTTTTTTTCCAATACGAACTCTGCCAACAAATAAAAATCATTTTTCTCAATAGACTTTCTTATTTCACCATTTTATTTTGAAAAGATTTCCATCACTGCACAGACAACCCTTTTTCCATCCTAATGTCCTAATGAAGCTTTGATAAAAACCAAAACATTTATCAATAGGGATATCTAATTTTGTTAGTATTTTTTCTGTTAGATTTGATCATGGATACAAGAAGGCATTAATGGCGCCTTCAGCTATATTTGCGGATATCTCACGCTTATTCATCGTATAAATTCTATCCTTTGTATTGATGAACATGTTTCAAATTCCGTTGCAAATAAAGTTTTCTTGTTTTTATTTATTTATCAGAGAATTTAATGAGAGTTCAATCACATGGTTCTTCTGATAGACAATGCGCGCATATATATATATATATATATATATATATATATATATATATATATTATATATATGTGTGGTGTGTGTCTTCTAGCACATGTGATAAAAAGGGTTTGGATTTGGCAATAGGTTGGGACAATCGTATAGGTGCTATGGCTTGACCTGTCCAGCCGATAAGACCGGAGGGGGTTCAGATGGTGGTTATAAACAAATTGTGCATCAATCTCTGCATACCAAAAATGCGTATTTCTCTGAATTTAGGGGAGGTTGCTGGGGCACAATGTCCCCTGTCCGTGAACAGTAACAAAACTGGAGCGTTGTTACCTCTGTCGAGACAGGAAGGTAAAAGAGGTTTTGACATTGTCGCTTCTTCTTTTATAATGCTGCCGGCTACACCACGCTAACGGCTACTGGCAGACACGGGAGATAATTACCTTTCGTGTCAACTAGCGTCAAGTAGGAAAACAGTAGAAAGTAAAGGGAGTAATCCCTGCACTGCTATCATATAATCAGATTAAGTATTATGAACATAATGGTAATTTTCTTAAAGGACAAATGAACTCGAGATTTTCGAATTCATCTGCACTTTAAGAAAATTGCTCATATGTCTACTTTTCAAATTCTTATCTCTACGAAAGATCTGAAATTTTAATAAAACTGTTTCGTCTATTATTAATTAGAGATGAAGGTTTCCAATTATAAAGCCAATTTTAAGGAAATACGTGAGAAAAGAGAAAGACAAGAAGCATATATATATATATATATATATATATATATATATGTATATATATATTATATATATATATATATATAATATATATAAATATTATATAATTTAAATACCAAGGCGTGTTGGTAGATCCTTGCGGAGAGAAAAAAACCAGCAGAAAGTTTGATTGTAAAAATATACTACCAATCAACCAGAAAAATTTTGAAAAAAAAGAAGGACCAAGTATTCGTACCAACAAAATAATCTATTGGTACATGTATTTGGCCAAAAGAAAAAACAATTATATGTATATATATGTATATAAGATATATAATATATATTCATATAACCGCTAGGAGAAGCTAATATGTAAAAAGTGCTCGATACCTAGTAGAGCCAAGTAATAAAGATAATCTAATGAGTCAGACGAACCTACTATTAGTTTCGCATAAAGCTCTTAGGGCTAAAATCCGAATCGGATTTTAGCCCTGAAGAGGTTTATGCGAAACTAATAGTAGGTTCGTCTGACTCATTAGATTATCTTTATTTTATATATATATATGGTAAGGATAAAGGAAAATTCGAAAAAAAAGGAATAACTCAAAACAAATTATGTGGAGAATATTTTCGTTCTGTGTTAATCGGTACTTCTTCAGTCAGTTTCTTAAAGCATTGTCGTACGTTTGTATTCATAAGGGTCGGATTTATTCAAACCTCCTATATATAATATATATATTATATATATATATATATATATATGTATAATATATATATGTATGTATGTATTATATATAATATATGTATGTATATATATATATATATATATTTATTTTAATATATATATATATATATATATTTATATATATTATTTATTAATATATATATATATATATTAGATAATATATATATATATGTATTAATATATATATATATATGTATTATATATATATATATATATATATATGTATTAATATATATATATGTAATGTAATATATATATATATAATATATATATACACACACACACACACACACACACACACACACACATATAATATATATATATATATATATTTAAATATATATATATATATTCGTTAAGAGCAAGAGAAATGAATCCGACAGTAATTGTATGAATAAAATGGTAGGAAAAACACATAAGTTGTTAAATTGAATTTATTTTTACAACTTCTGCATTGCTAATATTGCCAATATTTCGATCTTATCAAAAAATCGGTTTAAAATATTCGCATCGCCATTAGGTCCGGCACGGCACCCATTGTGAACGTATGAGAAATGTGACCCTATATGCCTCGCATACGTACCCCACTGATACTATCTATGTTGCCCATAGTACCAAATATGTGATACGTGTCACATACGCACTGGTGAGAGTGAGTATTCTTTGGTAAGAACTTTCTTTAGGGAGAGAGAGAGAGAGAGAGACAGACTATGAAAGATATTAGAAAGAGATTAGACTCACTTGCAGAGCTTCTACCATGTCCGCCGACCGCCATTGTGTGTGAGTGTTGGTATCCTTCCGCTCTACTAAAGACGATGGCGTAGTGTCCACTTTTTAGTGTCTGCAACTGCGTGAGTGGCTGAACAGACTAATTTTGGAATGGCAATGTGATACTTTAAGGTTCACATTCCCCATCAGATCACTATTAGGTCCAGGCACGGCACCCACGTGAACGTATAAGGAATGTGACCCTATATGCTTCGCATACGTACCCCACTGATACTATGTTGTCCATAGTACCAAATGTGATACGTGTCACATACGCACTGGTGAGAGTGAGTATTCTTTGGTAATAACTCTCTTTGGGGAGAGAGTGACAGATCATAAAAGATATAAAACTCCACTTGGGGTGGTCACTACTAGAATAGGCTCAGTCCTAATTAGTGATCTATTTCACTAATTTAATTGTATAAACTAATACAGAGCACTAATCTTATGAAATACTAAAATCTAGAGAGGTAAGATAATGTGTTACCTTCATAAAAACCAAGCATTGGGCTCGTAATAATTTTAACCATTATAAAATACAAATCAAAAACCGTATTAGACACATTTCTATCAAGAAAACTTGACATTTTGATTTAGTGCAAAAATTCTAGGGTTCTAAAGAGTTGTCTCCCTTTTACTTTAAAGTCGACATTTTCCAAATTCCTTGGATCCTAAAAAAGAGAAAGATATTAGAGAGAGATTAGACTTACTTGCAGAGCTTCTACCATGTCCGCCGGCTGCCATCATCGTTCACCAGATGGGTTGGGTTGTATCTAGGAGTTGAGTTCTTCTAAGAGCTGTTTCTTCTGACTGTGCTTCTAGCTAAGGCTGATTTGGTCAGATTAAAATGAATTACAAAAAACAAGACATCCATTTTGTGACTTGATCAAGTAATTATTTATTTTAATTTTATCCATGATCACCGCACAGGGAAGACCATATGTTGCATAGCGCCTTCTTTACCGGCACTAAATAGGTATATGTTATATACTGATCTTTTCACTGTACCAAATCAGCATATAACGTTATATACCTTTCTTACTACTTCTTACTCTGGTCGTCTATTCTTCTGGCCGGCTTTAGTCCTGATCGTCTATCATCTATCTTGGTCTAATATATCTTCTAAGGTCTCGTCTGGTCTTATATTGAGGATTTCGGGTCTGGTTTCTGTTGTAGGGATTTCTTGTTATCAGAATCCCTGTGTCATTGATAGTTTTTAGGTAATAAACACAAGACTTCGATTTATGTTGATGTTACTTTATTCCAAATCCCCAACCAGACATTCTGCGCAGATGAGGCTTACATCTTGCTAGCTCGGCTTCTAAGTTCTAACTGACTCTTACTTACTTAGTATCCTTTAAACCGGAAGAGGGCTGTCTATGGGGGTTCCGGTTCTCACAGTCTATCCCCAGAAAGAAAGGTCAGAGTGGGTCAAACGCTGTAACCCACTCTCAAGGCCATCAGCTGTACTGATTGCCATAATGATTTCTATAATACCTTAAAAATGTATTAGGGATCCAATAATTATGTAACACAGACATCAGCCTGTCTACACCCGTCCACGATCAGGCTCAATCTTTCTCTTAACCTTCAACCGCCTCAAACTCTTACTTCTCCCAATTATTACCTCTCGCTCTTCCTTTCTCCCCTTCGCCACGTCAACATTCTAATCATGTACAATCAAATCTACACACGCGTATTCGCTGAAATTTACCGCTAGTCATAATTTTTTCCCTAACAAATCACGGAAACCAACACAATGTTTATAAGTCATAACCATAGCTGTTATATATTGTACAAACAGAAATATGAATTTCCGGTTTTATTAAACAAAGAAGTTTAACTGCCCGTTATCAGATCAAGAGATAAAATACGTGGGAGTAGCTATGAATATAAAAGAACCGAGGGCTCGAGACAGGTCAGTCGTCAGTTAGCCCCGGAGGGCAGTCACGCCGGAGAGAGAGTGAGGTGATCGGGGTCAGTAGTCGGCCGAGCGGGACCTCGTGTAGTTGGTGTCGGAAAAGCTAGCCTTAATATTTACCAACTGAAAAAGCTTGTCACCCAGAAATTTAATCGAAGGACCGAAAGTCTAAAGACTGAATATATTAATTAAACTCTCTCGAAGTTAAGAAGCTTGAACTTATTTCAATAAACTTCTGGAGGATAACTTTGGTGTTATTGTCATCCCTTACAACGAAGATAAAACTATTGCAATTTAGTACAGTGACGACGCGCTATGCAACATAGTGTTACACCAAGAATACGTAAAATAAAAACGTCTTCGGTATAAAATGATCCACTGGGTCAAAGTTATGACGGAGAACGAAAAAGAGCAAGACATTGTCTTGCCTGCCGGGATCGAACCCGCGTCCTCCCGCATGCAAAAACAGATGCGATTTAGGCACTGGACGGACGCGAAGTGCCAGGTAAATACGTATATAAATAACATGTGAGTCAAGCGCTGGGCAGTCAGGAGTCAGCAGTAGCAGTTTGAATGACGCGAACGACCGAGTAAAGAAATGTGATTTTGAACTGCTAAAGATTATTTCGACTACGGTGACGGATTTTGCAGCTGCTAAACGAAAACGAAGAACGTGTTGACCAGGGGAAGGTTTGGCTTGCTGGAAGACTGTGGACTCGCTTGTTTTTGGCCCCCCTCTGGACGGGAGCTTGTTGATACGAACATCTATTTCCCCCCCATATATCCCCCTTCTATAAGTTGTTATATGCAGTAACGTGAAAGACGCTTTTACTAGTGTTTAAATCAGAGATTTCTCATAGACGTAAACATTTGAAAAATTGAAAATAATTTTTCCAAGCAAAAATCAACAAATAATCAAGTAAAATAGTTTAGTCATGTTGTCTGCAGTTTTAATTTTAGCAATCAGCCAATATCACCCCACACCCCACGCTACGAAGGATGGGATGGGCAAGGGGCTAATTGTATTTCCTTTCTGCTATACTGCGTTCTTAAATAACAAGCGATGCCATTTTAACCTAAATTCCGTTGCCCGTCTCACAGGCACACACACACTTCCATACTCGCATAGAGATATTCACATAGACAAAAAACATACACGTCCGCATCTCTCTCTCTCTCTCTCTCTCTCTCTCTCTCTCTGTCTGTCTGTCTGTCTGGGTGTTTCTATTGCATGCCATGTGCATATCGATCGATTTTGAGAGTCGGAAGTTTTTAATTAAGACGTATATTGTTTACATCATATAGAAGATTAGTAATAAAAGTAATTATCAAAGCACAGTTTTCGATACCTGAAGACGTCGAGGCAGAGTGTGTGTGTCAGCCACAACAGAGGTAGTGGCAGTGGGAGGTTGATTTTGATGACACGAACAGAAATTTTTATAAGAAGACAATTTACTAAGCTAATTGATTATTCTATATATCTATCTATCTGTCAATCTGTCAGTCTGCCTGCCTGTGTGTTTTGATTACATTATTGTATGTCTATCAATTAACTATATATATACAGGGATAGCGCTAGATACCTCTTGAATGGTAAGAGTTATATATATATATATATATATATATATATATATATATATATATATATATATATGTATATATATATTATCATAAAAGTACATGAAATAAAAGTACTTTTATGATAAATATATAATATATATATATATATATATATATATATATATATATATATATTATCATAAAAGTACACGGTAATAACCTACTCGAGTTTCACCATAAGGATCTTCAGGGTTAAGTTAAATCACTGGATTAATCAAGATATTGATTAATTGCAGTCGATTTCACGTGTGTATTTTTTCTTTCGCGATAAACGGTTGATTTTAGGTCCGCGGTCGAAGAACGCTGGTTTAAAATTCAAAAATTCAAAATTCAAAAAGAACGGAAATTGCATTTTTTTTCAAAGGGTCCAAATATAAACATTGTTAGAAATCCGCGTTGTGCTAATGTTTTAAATGTTTACGACAATGATGAGGATTGTCTATATAATTATAGAGTCTGTAGTGATTAAACGAAACTACAAATACCATATATATATATATAATATATTTAATATATAATATATATATATATATATTACATATATATATATATATAGTTGTAGAAAAGTTTTTTTTCTACCAATGTAGACCAATTTTCGGTGTTCTAAGTACACCGTTTTCAGGAGAACTAAGTAAATATATGCTACTACAATGATTACATGGTAGTAACTTGTTGATGAATATATATATATATATATATATATATATATATAATATATATATATATATATGTGTGTGTGTGTGTGTGTGTGTGTGTGTGTGTATAAAAGGAATGACTTATCGGTAAAATATTGGATTGGCCTCTATATTCGGTTGGTATAAGTGTTACTCGGATAAGTCAGCGTTTTAATAAATATAAAGTGCTCAATACGTAAGTAGAGCGAATTCATTATTATAGTAGAGAAATAACCTACTCGAGTTTACCCATAATGATCTTCAGGGTTAAATCCACTGAATTAATCAAGGTATTGATTAATTACAATTAATTGCGGGAGTTCATGTAATTATGACCGTTGAAAACAGTTTCGCAGTTAATTAACGTTTTGAAAAATTGAATGACAAACGCGATGTTGATATGTCGTTACTGTAGTTGTTAATATGGAATTATTTAAATATATATATTTTTTTTTTATCAAAAAGATCAAACTTATTTTTGCAAATGTTTAATTTAAAAAAACATATATTTAAGATTAAAAAAAAATAATTCCGTTGGGAGCCGGGGACAGGTGCATATGACAAGTGCGTGGGTGTCAAACATGAACCTGAAACCAAAAACAGGGCTGCCTTGAACATACTGAACGGGCATTTGACACACAGAAAGACAGGTGTAAATTGACAATGCATAGGCACAGAATATGTGTAGGTGTAGCAAATAACCAATAAAAAACAAGCTGCGTTGACGAGGAGGTGTGTCTACAGGAAAACTGCGTAGGTGTCATGATCATAGAGGCGTGGCCCTGTTGAATAAAAGAATTATAGAAAACCTTAGAAATCATGGTTTGGGCAGATCGAAATCGAGATTGCTCGCATTAAAAACTACCGATGGCTCATGTGTATGTGCATTCTCTACCGACGACTCTCGGTCTACACACAATCGAAGAATAAAGATATAACTTTGTCGGGTCCAGTGACGGTATATAACACATGTGCTAGTGTAACATTACGCTCCCCTAGTCGGAATGGAACGATGTGTTAAAATGCTTGTTTACTTTACCTTGTCGGAATGGCTGAGATGATGACGTGTCAACTCTTCGTTACGTCTCGCACTTATTTCAGAATGAAGAGATGCTGTGTCCACGTTGCTTAACATTACGGCTCTTCCTTCTACTGGAGTAAACGATGTGAGGATAAAATATATAAATGATAAATATAAAATGAAATATTCAATATACTTATCTCTGTACCGGTACTACATTGGAGAAGGCTGGAATCCTGGTTGCTGGATTGTTTTGGAGGTTTGGGGAATGTGGAGCACCCGTTTATCACCATTGCTCCTTGGTCCACTCTTATCCGGAGTGGTAATATCTGTTAGGGTCCCATCTATGGGTTAAATAGAAAAATGTATTCATAAAAAAATTGAGTATCCATTAAGAATGACTTTATTTCAAAATTTCATCAGTCTTAAATGACCCACTGAGGTTGATATGCCATAAAACAAACCAAACGCTCTCCTACTCATGTGTTAAAAAAGTTTGTTTACTTTACGCTCTCTTAGTCGGAATAGCTGAGATGATGAATGGAGAGATGCTGTGTCCACTGTTGCTTAACGTTATGGCTCTTCCTTCTAATGGAGTGAACGATGTGAGAATAAAGAAATGTACAATATACTTATCTCTATACCGTTACTACATCGGAGAGCGTGAAATCCTTGTTGCTGGGCAGCTGTTCAGCTGACTGGCAATTCTATGATGTTTGGAGTCTCAACGCTAGCTTGGGGGTGCTGAGGGGTATCTTGCCTTGTGCCATTTGGAGATTTTTAGTAATAACACAAGGCCACTTCTTCTTACTCAAGAGTATTTTATTTCCCCCAAATTAAAACCGCCGGGAGCAAGAAATTCCATGTCTTGCTCCGTTAACGAATTCTCCCAGACTCAACATTTACGCTCACTTATCACTCCTTCTTTCCCTATCAAACTAGGCCATGTGTCCATGCCAAAAACATCAGTTAAACTTTTCCGTTCTAATCCACACATCAGGCCACCCACAGTGCTCCACATCACGCACATTACATAACACTAGAAGATTGGATTGACGAGTCGGTTTCCGACGACTCTAAACATTACATCACTTATCTCCATAAGAAAATGTATTATATCTATTGCTTGTTTCATATCTAGTACTTTTCCCCCGAGAGTGGCTCGTGTGAATACTTCTGATATGGTTTGCTATAACGGTATTTACTCTCACCTTTCAATATTTATTTCTGTTTAAATTTGGGGGTTCGTCTGGCTTCTCATTTAGAATTCAACACCATTTATATTGGCTGTGATAAATACAAACGTTAGTCATTAATTTTTTACAAGACTATGATTGAGAAAAATTATTCTGTAACAGAAAAGAATCACACAGTGACGTCTCAAAATTACAAAATCTTTAGACAAACCTCACTGTCCCACATAAAGAAATAATATGGTGATTCAAGCCGCAAAGGACCGGTTTAGCTCAGTCGGTAGAGCGTCCGACTAGGAACCACAAGGTTCCTGGTTCGATACCGGCCGTCGCCAGTTCAGCATGAGTAGCACAGGGATCTGTGCGGTAAAGTGAAGAGCTGATAGTAGGTATGGTGCCTCGTCAGACGCCAAATCAATCTCTTTGGTCTAGCACTTGGGAAAAGGAGGATAGGCCCACTCGCTGTCTGGCTGATACCGACTTTAGGCCACCCCGATGACTAACTTACTTAGGCCGCAGATATGGTGGTTGAGGTGATATCATTAGTTAATAACAGGAAGCACATGGGACAAATTGAAGTTTTAAAAAACGTTATATTATAGTCTTAATGTATCAAACACAGAATATTGGGGTTTCACCGACATGAAAGACAAATATTATATGGATGTGCATGTGCTTAGATTCGTAGAAAATGGAATCGTCGAACCGAGTTCAAATCCTGGACTATCTATCTATCTATCTATCACAGCCTGTTCATATCTATCTAATCTATCTATCTCTTCTATCTATCTATCTATCTATCTATCTATCTATATATATATATATATATATATATATATATATATATATATATATCAGTATTTAAATATCTATCTATCTATCTATTATATCTATCTATCTATCTATCTATCTATCTATCTGTATATTAATATCTATATCTATCTATCTATCTATCTATCTATCTATCTATCTAAGTATGTTAATATCTATCTATCTATCTATCTATCCTATCTATCTATCTATCTGTCTGTTGATTCGTAGAAAATGGAATCGTCGAACCGAGTTCCAAATCCTGGACGAGGCTGTTTGCTTTTCACATAGAGCTACAACTCTTGGGAAAGATATGCAGCCAATTACTCTCCCTCCAGCTATGGGTAAATAGTAGGGCGGACTGTGCTCTAACCTAGGCTAGGTAACCAATATCGGAGAAGGAAAACTGATTTCAAACCTATTAAACGTTACTTAAGAAATTGACATTTGTGAGAGGGCTTGGTAAATATATAAATACAATTATTATTTCCAAAAGAGAATTTTGAAAAGTAATGTGGAGACTAAAAGTTATATATCGGAAATCTGCCTTCAGAAAAAGCGTCAATTAACTTAGGTTAGATTTGAATTGACTGACTAGATAACACGTCAGTTCACTGTACGTGATATTGACGTACTGAGTTGTATACAAGATCTCAGTAATTAATCGATGACTCAATTATATAAGGTTTGAATTATCTAAAATGATAACGCGTCAATACGCAGATCGAGAATGTCATACGTGTACAAAGTCTCAGTAATATGTCGTTAATTTGAAACATGCGACAAGAATCCAACGACTAATCCGAGTGGAACGCGTTGTATATAGTTCAATATGTTGTTCGCATCTTCCGTTTACTAAAGACGATGTCATAGTGTCCAATTTTCTTTCTTTTCTTTTCTTTTTTTCTTAAGCGGAGTTCAACAGTTTTCCTTCTCTCTCCTAGACCGGTTGCTTAACCAAGGTTAAAGAGCCCAGTCTGCCCTACTCTTCATCCTTAGCTGGAGGGAGAGAAGAATTCATACCTTTTCCAAGGGTATTAGCTCTAAGTGAAATGCAATTACCACATCCAGGATTTGAACTCGGGGCGACGAGTCCATTTCCCATGACTTTAACCATTACACCATATCCATGTTATATATTGTTGTTGGTTGGCATTCCACCGTCTGCTAAAGACGATGGCGTAGTGTCCACAATTTCTTTCAGCTACAAGAGCGTGAGTGGCTGAACAGACCAATTTTTGAATGGCAATTTCTGGTGCAGTGACCGCAAACAAACACATGATGATTGTTGGGTTGCTGTTGTCTCTCCTTCCTTTTGGCTCTCTTTTCTGTGGCTGCTTCTTTCCTCTCTTTTTCACTCCTTTCGTTCCTTGTTTGACGAGGAGACGCCAGGTCGCACGGTTTTCTGCACAAGCCTCCATGTGTTTGATGTTGATGTGGTATGTCTTCATGTTCCTCTTGCAGACATCTTTAAAAGCGCGTGGTCTCCGTTTGGTCGGGTGCCTTCTATTATATATATATATATATTATTATATATATATATATATATGTGTGTGTGTGTGTGTGTGTGCGTGTGTGTGGGTGGTAAATTCTTATACTTGTGAAACAATTCACGTACCTAGGTAGTAATATCTCATCAACAGAAAGCGACGTTATGCACGCATAGGAAAGGCATGGCGGCTTTAACAAATAGTCAGTAATGGAATCGGATCTCACTGACAAGTTAAAGCGAAAATTCTTCAAATCCGTAGTTGTATCAGTGCTACTGTATGGCTGCACTACTTAGACCTTAACGAAGCGCCTGGAGAATAAGCTAGATGGGAGCTGCACAAGAATGCTGCGTGCAATCTAAACAAGACGTGGAAACAAAACTCCACGAGAAAACAGCTGTACGGCACACTGCCCCATATCACACAAACCATCCGTGTGAGGTGAACAAGACACGTTGGACACGACGGAGAAGCAAGGATAAAGTCATAAGTGACGTTCTTCTGTGGAAGCCATTACATGGGCACACCAGAGTAGATTGTCCAACAAATAGCTACATAGGCCAACTCTGTACGGATACTTGATGCTGCGTAGAGGACCTCCCATATGCAATGAATGATAGGGATGGCTGGTGAGAGATTGTCATGGATATCCGTGCTGCTAAAGTCACATGATGCTAATGATATATATATATATATATATTATATATATATATATATATATATATGTGTGTGTGTGTGTGTGTGTGTTGTGAAATAAAATGGAACTTACCGACAGTCGTAACGTATAATATATTTAGACCAAATCAAAGGATGTTTGACAAATGCCTATTCGGACTCATCAGGACCAGAGAATGGGGGCGGAAAACCGTTCGGGCTTGCCTCCATAACGGGTTTTAAAAGCCAACATCGTGCCCTCTCACTATGTCGAGGCACCCTCGCACATATTTGGCATGCGACCGCAACGGTGTGAGCGTCTTCAACAAAAATAAGACGAAAAAACTGACCGTTCTTAGCAAAAACCAGAACGTGCTAGTCAAAAGTTCTGGCTGAATCCTTTGTTTCATATAATCATAATAATATATATAGTATATGGTATATTATACTTATTATATATATAGATATAATACTATATAACTGCTAAACAGCGAGGTTTGGCGATTACTTTTTGAGCACGTACACCCTCTATAGTATAACCTTTAATTACATACTATAATATATATGGTACGATATATATAGTAATAAAATCTATCATAAATAATGATATATACTGCACGAGGCCGGGAGCGGTATAATAAAGAGCACGTAACTCCCTCAGAAAGTAAATATCAACACAGGAAATTGTATCATACATTTAAATGAAGCTGGTCCTCTGTGGATCACATCCCTTCTTCTCCACATAGTCAGCGTTTCTTGAAATAGCAATGTTCCACCTTCGAATGAGAGCATGTATCCCGGTACCGTAAAATTCTGTTTTTTTTTAGCCACAGATTTCATTTCTTTGACACTGGAATATTGTTTACCTCTTAAACACTCTTTACATGGGGCCGAAGAAGTGATAGTCTGAAGGCGCTAAATCTGGTGAGTATGGAGGACGCGGTAAAGTTATCCACCCATATGAGGCGATTTTCGTCCTTATCCTGATGCTTGTGTGTGGTCGTGCATTGTCATACAGAAAGAGGACATTGTCGATTGGCAATATTGGCTGGGTCTTATTCGTCGGATTCTTACTCTGAGCCTCTTTGGGGTCTCAATGTAGGTTTAGTTTTAAATAAAACACCTTCACGTGAAATAAAGAAAATGACATTTTTTTCTACTAACCCTCGTATATATATGTGTGTATCTGTGTGTGTGTGTGTGTGTGTGTGTGTGTGTTTGTGTTTTATATTGCCGGGAACGTATTGAGATTTATTTGTCGTGGACACAATCCAGAAGCCGTATTTGTAATTTTTCTCTGGGTAATGGAAAGAGGTAACAAATACGTATTTACGTTTTATATTCCAAATGTATTCGCTAGATCCTTGTTAAGGTTAGTCCTCTCGACCGTGGCAATGTTGTCAATGCGTTATTTCAGGAAGATGATAACTTTATTATATTTACAATATATTTTCTCATCCATCTCAGGCAGATTTCTTTAGAGTTCTATTTAAAGGATTGTTTCGTTCTGTGTAAAAAAGACAACTGCAGATTTCTTTTACTATCATAGTTCTCATTTTCGTACTGCAAGAATGATCTATGACCCTTGCCCGTCAGTCTCAATTTCCTTAGGATTTGACCTGCATATAGCAATTCACTCCAGGATACATGATATATGAGGTATGTATATATATATATATATATATTTATATATATATATATATATATGTGTGTGTGTGTGTGTGTGTGTTGTGTTCGTGTATATATCTATCTATGTATATATATATATATGTATATACATGTGTAAGGATGGTGCAAAGTTATTAGATACTTTGCATACAAATAACTCCGACGAAGGTTAACGGACAAAACATTTAATATACACAGCACATGGATAACAGTAGATACAACGTACATAGTAAAAGAGTACATATAAAAAGGGGTACACAAATAAAGATAAGACACATTCATGAATGGTACATTCTAACATATAAAAGTACAGACATGAAACTAGGAATAGTCCATGCTGTGAAGACTTACAGTAATGAAAGGGGGGCGAAGCCCCAACGAGAGGGGTTAGATAAAATCTACCCCATGTGGCTCGTAGTTGCTGAAACAGGAAAAGAGAGAGAAAGGGTTTGAACCCGGCGCTTAAATACTATGGTGCCCTAGCGGGCACCAGCGAACTAAAGGGGCAGACAACTCTACCAGGCGAATACAAACTAACGCTACACATGTATATATATACATATATATGCACATATAAACTTAGAGACACCAGCAAATATATACATATACACATATTTCTTATTATCGCTGTGTTTATCTATACATATATATATACACATATACACCCATGTATTTACATATAGCAGAAATGTATATATATACTAGAAAAGATGTGACCCGTTGGGTCACCCATTGAGCTTGGGTTAGATTGTTAAAAAATCACAATAATGTAATTTATTTTTAATACATTTTAAACTATTTTTCAGTCAATTTTGTGCCAATTTATCGTAAACATGGACATCAACATTATCTAAGATGACGTAAAATCTGTATTTTACAAAATGATTTTGCCCTTCCCTCCCTATTGAAAAAAATTATCAAAAATCTGGGAATTTTCCAATTTTAATGAAGTTTTCAGTGTTGATTTATTAATAAATAAATTTTATAATGCATCAGTTATTTTATTTCAAAACCTTCTGACTTAATTAGGTATTTCTGCTATGGTAAATTAATATTTAAAATTCATTTCGAATATGAAACGCCTAATTTTATGTTTCAAATTTCCTATTTCTAGATTTTAAAAACAAATATCTATTTAATAACTACTTTAGTTTATTATTGTTAACTAAAAATTATTGTGGAAACACTATATTGAAAATTTAGGACGCCCTCCTTTTAAACAGAACAAATCTCGATGTATATTTTTCTTTCATAAGATAATAGTCAATTAAATCCAAAAGATTAAAAAAAAAAAAAATCTACAAAAAGGATTTTCTTAGTTTTTAGTTTACATTTTATTTTCCAATTTTCGATACTTATTTTCTACCAGGATAGCTCCCTTAATTTTTTCCCTTCTATTTACACCTTCAGTCTTTTGTCTTTTTACTCATACTGTAAGTAAAGTCGTCGGGGCAGCCTAATGTCGGTATCAGTCATGCATCGAGGGAGTCTATCCCCTTTTCACTAGCGCTAGACCAAGGAGATTATTTAAACGTCTGAGGTGGAGCACCACACATACCATCAGCTCCTTACTTTACCGCACAGATCCCTGTGCTACTCATACGCTGAGTTGGCGAGGACCAGGATCGAACTAGGAACCTTGTGGTTCAACTTTAGAACTTTAGATATTTTGCGCCCCCCCCCCCCCAAAAAAAAAAAAAAAAAACATGTGGTGGGCTAAAAGTTAAGTGACCTGAAAAAAATCAGAAAGTTTTGAAATAAAATAAATGATGCATTATAAAATCCATTCATTGATAAATCAACACTGAAAATTTCATTAATCGGATAGTTCCCTGATTGTTAGTAATTTTTTTCAACCGGGGTGGGTGGGGAGGGGTATTTTGTAAAATATAGATTTTACTGCAACTTTGCTAGTGCCTGGTATTTTTCATTTAAAAGAAGGGTACTATTCACCGAGTTCAGTCCCGGCCTCCTGCCTTAAAAAACCCTATGTGGTTATAGGTAAAAAAACAAACCGACCTGGTAAAATATAGCATTAAATATTTTAAAACGCCTAAAGCGCTATATTTTTTCTTTTTTTTCTTTTTAATATTTTCAAAAATTCAATCGACAAATTATTTTTTCATATCCAACAGGCACCGCTTCAGCTAGGGACTTCATTCATAGGTGGGTTTTTTTTTTTTTACCTATCACCGCCTAGCGTTTTTTTAAGGCAGGATGCCGAGATGGAACTCAGCAAATAATACCAAAAGAAGTTTTGATATCCTTATCATTCACAAAATATAAATATAAATGAATATAAATAAACGTTTGTGTTAAATCTGTGTTTTTATTTTAACATTACTTGCATTCAATTAGAAATATTTACAGAGCTGGTAAAATAAGCATAAAAGTAGGCTTACTCTTAACACTCTTCCTAAATTTTCACTCACATTTATTGACCCTATAAGTTTTAAAAATTAATAATTAAAGTAATTTAAAAAAAAATCTATATTAAAACATGACATAAATTGTATTTAATTTTTTTTACAGCCAGGAAAACAATTTTAAGTCACCTAGTGTACGAATCTTGGCTGACTTCTTAAAACGGTCGGAAAATTAAAACGGAAAGTTTTTTGGTGGTCCCCAATAACAGTTTAACTACAGTCTATGAATTAACATTTTGCGAATTGGGCTACAGTTTTAGGGGATTAAGGTTGATTTTAATTACGTATTGCTTAAAAAAATAAACAAAAAACTCAAATTACTATACATTTAATGTTGAAAATATCTTTTTAAACTAAGTTTAATTGAAATTATACACTGCAATACTAACACAAACAACTGTCTCAATAATAGATTCAATAATTCATTAAATGTATAGTAATTTATTGTTTTTTTTCTGTTTATTTCTTTTAAGCAATACGTAATTAAAAACAACTTTAATCCCCTAAAACCGTAACCCAATTCGCAAAATGTTAATTCATAGACTGCAGTTAAAGTGTTACTGGGGACCATCAAAAAACTTTTCGTTTTAATTTTCCTACCGTCTTCAGAATTCAGTCCGAATCTTATTTACATTTTTTAAGAAATCAAACAATTATCTTCTCGATAAATTTTAAGTATTAGTATAAGTATCACTGCGAGAGAGAGAGAGAGAGAGAGAGAGAGAGAGAGAGAGAGAGAGAGAGAGAGAGAGAGAGAGAGAGAGAGAGAGAGAGAGCAGTCAGTTTTATTAAAAAAAACAACTGTCTGGAGAAAGGGAAGGGGCGAATCTACGGATAGTTACGGGGTAGAAGGTGGGGTTTGACTGCTGATTTTTTAGTAATAAAACAATTACAGGCTGTGAGCTCTCCCACTACGGTTAACTCGACTACTCCCGTTAACTCTCCCACTCACGTTAACTCTATATACAGGGGAAGAAGAGAATCGTATATAATATAAGACAGGGATTGGTCTGTTGTTGACTTAATTGCTAATGACGGCTAATTAAAACCAATCAAAATGATTTTTTTTAAAAACAATGAGTAGTCCTAAAACCAAGGAATATCTAAGTACAAATATTGTGTCCATAACATAAATAGAAAAAAATCCTTTAGGAAAAAAAAGTTGATAATCTCAGCTTTAGTATAATAATAGATATATACATACATTTCTTGGCCTCTGTGGGTTTATGCACACACACACACACACACACACACACACACACACACACACACAGATATATATATATATAATGAAAAATAACAAAACTATCCGTAGATTTCTACATAGAAACACTTGCTAAGAAAATAAAATGTATATGCGACACGGCAGACTTCCTAAACAAATCAATGACACCCCAAAAATACCCCAAGAAGCGATTCTGGCCACAATGTATGTCTGAACCTATACTATAACATAAACACAACGAGCGAATTTCAGTCTTGGGCAAATTCTCCATCAAGAGAACAACAAAATCTCTTCCACAGGAGAGTGTGGAGTACCCATTCATCGCCATTACTCCCAGGTATGGTAATCTGAACATTAGCTACATAAATGGCAATTTAGTTCATTTCAAATAATGCACAAGCACAATTAAGAACACATTTTATGATATTTTCGTGTTAAAACATGAAGTTGTATTGATTCGAACAAATTCGTATTTTCAGTGTAGATTTACGGTGAAATGAAAATGGCCGACCAAAACATAACAGATGCATCAAAGTGAAACAAACAAGGGGAGATTACTCTCATTTATGTAGCTAATGTTCAGATTACCCCGTTTATACTCTGACCCGGAATGAGAAGTACCAGTTAGGTTACCATCTATGGGTTAAATAGAAAAATGAGTTTTAAAAACAATTCTAATACAAAACATTTTAACCCTTTAACGCCGATGCTTCAACTGTAAGTAAATTTAATTTGTTCAACATTTTCTTTCATTTACATATGATAAATATTTAAACTATACAATTTTCATATACATATGTATATGCGAGGGTGAATAAAAAAAGTAATGCCATTTTGTTTAGGGAGGTACAATTATCAAAACACGGACTATTTATCATACATCAAAATAAAGATGGTTCTCTGTGGATAAATCCTTATTTCTCCACATAGTCACCGTTTCTCTCAATAGCAATGAGACACCTTCGAATGATAAGGATGTATCCCTGCCCGTAAAATTCTGGTGACTGTTCTTCGAGTCCACTTCTTCACTACAGAAATACAGATATATATATATATATATATATATATATATATGAAGAATAATCAAACTAAGTTCCAATTACCGTCGAATTGGTAAGACACGACAACAAGCGGTTGCAACTTAATACAAACCCATCTCGTTGCAATTCTACTGCAGAATGACAGGGTATTTATAAATACCCTGTCATATTAAGTTATAACCGCTTTTTGACGTGTCTTACCAATTCGACGGTAATTGGAACTTAGTTTGATTATTCTTCAATATATACATATATATAAGTTAAAGTAACGTGGACACTTGGTTACAGACAGTTTCTCGCCTATGCAATCTTCAGACCAATTGGGGAAAATGGTTTACCGCTTTGTTTGAATACCCTTTGGTTTGGTCCTTTACCGAAGGGGGACGGACGTGGACTGGATTTTGTTTGGTCAATTGTTATGTGTAGTACGAAGTTTATCCGGATACAGTTGTTTATTTAAGCCATAAAATGCAAATAAGAAAAGTGCATACATCATATAATCCATTTTACTATTGCAGAGCAGGTCTAAAACCTAAAATGTCCAATTCTAAAGATTCTCAAACTGTGTTACAAGAGTTGTATATTGAAGATATTCAAAAGAAGGTGAAAACGGAAATAGGCAGGGAGATGACGAAAAAAGTAACAAAGGACTTTTTTACGGGTAAAGCGAACAAAGAAGGATGGGTAACAATAAGTTCGGAAATAGATTTGTCCGCTGATAAACTATAACAAAAGAAAACGCGAAGGAAGTCAGGGATCCCAGACAGCAGACAGCGGACAGCGAACAGTGAGTGACCGTCGACACGGTCCATCGCGGCCAAGGGCGGTGAGACGCCACCAGCCATCCCTTACCTCACCATCCCAGCAGTTGTAGTAGTCATCGTCAACCCTTGGGCATTCCTATTGTCACGCTCGCCACCCACAGCCGAGAAGAGAAATAAAGTCAAATCTCCTACTATACAGCATGTGTTGTGATTTCATTAAGCGACCACTACATATATCGTCTAGAGCAGTGCTTCTCAACCTTTTTCAGCTTATGGACCATTTTTTATTCAAAAAATTCCCATGGACCAATCCTACTTTTCTTGAATGTTGCTGCGAGCGGCTAGCGTGTTAAAGTAAGACAAGACAATTCATTTCCCGCCAATCATCGACGTGCGCTTAAATAGATATTTTCAACTGGGGAGGGTCATTATAAGAAGCGCTAAATTAGTGAAATGGCTAAAATATTTTTGTGGTTTCGAACTCTCTGTGGACCACTAGAAATGTTCTGTGGACCACAGATGGTCCTGCTGGACCACGTTGAGAATCCCTGGTCTAGAGGTTAGTGACGATACCCGCTACGTATACAGATACACGAAGTAGGGCCGTGAATTTGAAGCCGCTATATAACATATAGAATTTGATGCCAGTATCCAACAAGTTTATTCACGTAACACGCACACGTATATAAATAGATAAATAATTTATTGGTTTTAGAAAGCTGAGCCATCCAAATACAGAAAAAAAAGAAAGAATTATAAATAAGATATATTAATAAATTGTCTCATGTGTTAATTACCATCTGGCTATTTCCATAATTTATTTTGCCGTATTTGGACTGCTCGAATGTTTAAATACAATATATTATTTTCCGTTGTGCGTGTCACAGGAATAAACATCTTCCTAAGATATATTAATAAATTAATATTACCGTCGAATTGGTAAGACACGATAGCATGGAGATTCGATGTCTGTCTGTCTGTAACCGAAACTACGTCACTGCTTACGTCACGATACCCTGAGGTGTATTCTATCCATGAGTATTTGATTTATCGTCAAAATCATTGATATGCATAGAATCATCATCATCATCATCATCATCATGTCGTGCCGGCACGGATATCCATGACAATCTCTCGCCAACCTTCCCTATCATTCATTGCTCCTGGGTGGTCCTCTGCGCGGCATCCAGTATCCGCGCAGAGCTTGTCAATGTATGTCGTTGCTGGTCGGCAAAAATGTAAATCCTGATTTCGGTGGATAAGCATCATCAGATAATCAGGATTTACATTTTTGCCTTTTATCTTGGACGATTTGAAGCGCCTTATTTTTTAACCAGAGGGCGCTGCTAGATGATAAATGACGAAAGATTGATTTTTTTCCTTTAAAATCCAACGAGAGATTTCTCTTTACTCTCTAAGACACTTTTGGTCGAGTGAATAGGTACCTGAATAGGACCACATGACCTTTAGGCACCCCTTTTGCTATATTGATTAATAAGTACATTTTTCCATTTACACCGTCAACACGGTTAACTGACGATTTTTAGAGTTTTTTTTTAATTATAAAACTTACCCCTAACCCTAACCCCTAAACCTAACCCCTAACAAACAACCGGATGTTAACGGTTAAATGAAAAAATGTACTTATGAATCAGCAAAGCAAAAGGGGTGCCTAAAGCTCATATAGTCCACCTGAATATTGGCTGTGGGTGGCGACCCGTGATGCTTAAGGATAGAGCCCAGGTGGATGAGCAGTCCATGACGTGCAATACTCCACTTTAACCCTATCTTGGGCTAGACGGGCGGTCGGTGAGGCCCCCTCCGATCAATCGGCTGGCCACGTCAAGCCCTAGCACCTATATGATTTTCCAAACCCTATTGTCCTTATGGCAAGCCCCAACTGCTTTTTATCATATGGGTGCTAGAAGGCGGTGGCTGCGGGTCTACATGTCCTGGGAATGACGTTAAACTCTATCTGATGCTAAGGTTCCAGTTTTGGAGGTTTGGGGAATGTGGAGCACCCCTTCATCACCATTGCTCCCTGGTTCACTCTGACCCGGAGTGGTAGTACCTGTTAGGGTCCCATCTATGGGTTAAATAGAAACATGTACAGGAATGAATTTATTTCTAAACTTAGAAATAGAAAAACAAGTTGATAAACAAAATTGTATTATCCATTAAGAATTGATTTATTTCAAACCTTTATCGACATTAAATGACCCACTGAGGTTGATATGCCGTAAAACAAAACAAACAAACAATCCACCTGAATAATTCCATAGTTTACTTATCTCAAATTGATCTCTTTTTCCCCATACACGGCAGTCTGACAGGTGTTCCTCATAGGATCAGAGAGATAGCACCTGTTTTGTTTTCAATCTTATCCTATTCACGTAAACAATACCTGAACTATTTGTAGAAAAAAAGTGTCTGAAATTGAACATCATCTAACAACCTAATATAATCGCAAGCCTAAGCAAAATACCTACACAAAAACCTGATCCGACCACATAATGAGCACTGTTTACTTATTAAACATGGCACTCCGCCTGATGCTGAATCGATCGGGTTTCTATCCCGGCTGTAGTTAGCTCACAAATGTCTAGCCACACCGAAGAGACTTGATAAGTTTAAAAAACGTGTCTGTGGATGACTATATATGCTGCCCATCCCCCTGGGGTTGAACACTTTGGAGAGTATTTCGCTGACTACCGCCAACTAAACCGTAAACGCAACGCTCTCCTATAAAAGAGATAGAGCACTCTAGGCGGCCTTTACATACATACAGATGTGTGTATTAAAACAGTTAAAACCCCCTTCACATTCTGTGGTTGACGATGACCGAGCGGTTAAGCTGTCCGCCTGCTGCTGAATCGATCACAATTTTCTGTATAAGTGGGAGTTTTTTGTTAAGATTGTATCAACTGAAATCGTCCCTTGGGCATATGGGGACGCTGTCTTTGAGCCGCATCTCCAGGACTATTTTCTAGTTACTACGCAACCTGTTTGTGGGTGCCTCTAAATTTGGCGCGCAACTCGAATCCCTTTGTCTTTATTATGTTTTTTTACATTCAGTTCCAGGCAGTAAATATTCTTATGCATACGTCAATATATATTCTCTCTTGTGTTCTTGTTTTTTACGAACTCGATAAGTCGGTTAGCCCCTTTAATATCAACACAAAATGACCGGTTCGATTCTGCACGCTCTCTATATCACGAAATTCATCAATAGAATATATTACGGTTGACTTGATGAGGGTTGTAGGTGAAGGTACAGATGAGGGTACATATTGGGGCAATTGGCTGATTGGTTCTTGGCCCACAAGATTTATATACGAAATAAGCTTCAAAAACGTCATCCCTCGAAAACAATACAGCTGACAAAAGATAAAGGACTGGATACTCGTGTGAGTATCACAAATGTCTAGAGTAGTGATAGTTTCGGTGACAGACAGGCAAACACACAATCTCCATTATAATAAGATGCGAAATGCAAACAGCCTCGTCCAGGATTTAAACTCGTCACGTCCTGTCCATTTCCTACACGGCTTCATCTACGTAATAACACTGGTGTTCCTAAAGAATACGGCCGTTATCATCTGGCAACACCTCTGGGTTAAAATAAGACCGTCCAAATAGTCCAGGATGAATTGCAAAATCCTGATTATCTGATGATGCTTATCCACCGAATTCGTATTTCTTATGAGTATCGTCCCCTCAGCTAAATAAGAAACGATTCCGTTTTTATCATAAAGAAATACGGCCGTTATCATCTGGCAACACTCTCTAGGCTAAAATAAGACCGTCCAAATAGTCCAGAATGAATTGCAAAATACTGATTATCTGATTATGCTTATCCACCGAAATCGTATTTTTTATGTGTCGTCCCCTCAGCTAAATAAGGAACGATTCCGTTTTTATCATGAAGAAAGAAAGGGAAGAAAAGGGACATGCTACAAGGAAAAATATAATGAGAAAGAAAGAAAGTAGGGGAAAGATAGAAATAGGGAGTGACCACGCAGAAGCGATAACGCTATTCTGTTTTAATTGAACATAATTAAAAGATGAAAAGAAGGAAAGAAGAAAAAAGTGAAAGAGAATTAAATCAATATTATTATTTGGAGGTTTTGAAATACTCGCCCGTTTACGGCTACGGTTCGGGAGGCCTTGGCCAACACTGAGGTCGACAAGAAATCCACGCCGAACCATACGCCGTAAAGCAAACCCCCACCGTCGTCGTAAAATGATGATTGAAATACTCGCCCATTTACGGCTACGGTTCGGGAGGCCTTGGCCAACACTGATGCCGACAGGAAATCCACGCCGAACCATACGCCGTAAAGCAAACACCCACCGTCGTCGTAAAATGATGATTGAAATAATCGCCCATTTACGGCTACGGTTCGAGAGGCCTTGGCCAACACTGATGCCGACAAGAAATCCACGCCGAACCATACGCCGTAAAGCAAACCCCAACCGTCGTCGTAAAATGATGATTGACATACTTGCCCATTTACGGCTACGGTTCGGGTGCGTTGGCCAACACTGAGGCCGACAAGAAATCCACGCCGAACCATACGCCGTAAAGCAAACCCCCACCGTCGTCGTAAAATG
Source organism: Doryteuthis pealeii (assembly GCA_023376005.1). Taxonomy (NCBI): domain Eukaryota; kingdom Metazoa; phylum Mollusca; class Cephalopoda; order Myopsida; family Loliginidae; genus Doryteuthis; species Doryteuthis pealeii. The sequence goes on along the minus strand of CM042172.1, from coordinate 13,869,325 downwards.
ATGATTGAAATACTCGCCTATTTACGGCTACAGTTCCGGAGGCCTTGGTTAACACTGAGGCCGACAAGAAATCCACGCCGAACCATACGCCGTAAAGCAAACCCCCACCGTCGTCGTAAAATGATGATTGAAATACTCGCCTATTTACGGCTACAGTTCCGGAGGCCTTGGTTAACACTGAGGCCGACAAGAAATCCACGCCGAACCATACGCCGTAAAGTAAACCCCCACCGTCGTCGTAAAATGATTATTGAAAAACCCGCCTATTTATGGCATATCTTTTAAATATGCCATAACTAGACTACTTCAGTTCCAGTGATCTTTTGAAAAAGAGACATTATCTCGAAAATTCAAGAATAAAATACAGGTTAACTCACAACACCATTGTTCCTGTATTATTATTTTTTCTTTTCTTTACACCTGCATTGTGATAGCCTTCTAAATCAACCTCCTTACCTGTATATTTTAATTTTTAATATATTCGAATATAAATCAAATCTTCATAATTTTTGCACAAGATGCAAGAACCAGTAATCTTCAATGTGTATATATATCTACTTACAAATTTATTATTGTTAATTGTTTTATTTTCATTGTTTCACCCAGAAATACATACGTATATACGTAAACAAAAATTACCCTTTATGTATCTATACATGGATAAAGAGTTTTGTCTGAGGATTATGAAAAAAAATCACTTTTTGTGGTTGCCCCTCTTTCGAGGAAATCAATAATTATGTATTATTAAGATCACTGGAACTGAAGTAGTCTAGTTATGGCATTTCTATTTCAATTACTTTTTTTTTGTGAAAATGATGGTATTTTTTACATAACTGTATTCTCGTGTTGCATGTTTACGTGAATGCGGGGTTCTTTTTGTACTTGCGCGTATGTTGTCATGCGCGTGTCCATGAAAATGCGTGTTGGCTGTGACGTTATGACTGTATCCTAGCGCAGGAGTACACGTGTGTATGTGCGTATGAAAGAGTGTATTTGTGTTTGGTGGCCATGGTGATGTATAATATTTCGTGTTGGATGTAATATAAATCAATTTAATCATTTATTATTATTATTATTATTATTATTATTATTTATATCTAATTCAATTTATCCTTTTTATTTTGTAATATTTAAAAAAAAAAATTTAATATATATATATATATATATATATATATATATATATATATACTTATTTATTCAATTTTTAAAAAGTCTTTCATATTTACCTTGTCCATAAGTTGTATGTGTGTGTGTGTGTGTGTTAGATAAAAAGGTAAAATAGTTAAATTCATCAATATCTAGTGTAAATCTTATTCGTTAACAACTAGTGTGCAATGTATGTGTGGGCGGGTTGCTGAGCTATAGATTTGAGTGCGTATTTCGCATTAGTCTTCTCGTAGATTTGTTTCATTAATGATTCTCCATTGTGCATGTGGGTATGTGTTTCGTCCGTGTGTGCATATACAGTTACATGTGCATGTTGGTTGTGGGTTTATTGTATTATGAACTCTGCTCTGAGTTCTGTCCTGTTATTGATCTCTGGTGTAATCTAGCTATTAGCAAGGCCTCTTTAATTCGGATAATACCCAGATTTCTCTCCCAGGCCTCTATATTGACTGTTATATTTCTCTCTGTGTTGTTGCATTTAATTAAGTGTTTGCGGAAAGTGGATGCTTGTGTGTGTAAGTGTTCTTTGACTCTAATGTGTAGTGGTTATATTTTTATACATATTGAACTATTTCGCAAGTAAACATATTAAAGGCTATATAAATTAAATGATCATATTGTGGTATATCTACAGGTCCTGCTAGTTAGATCTTTATTATACTTTTGAAATTAAGGAACACGAGTATTATCGCAGTGCGTTACATGTGAATAGAACATACTGCAATTAAGGCTTAAAGTGGAGACCTCTCGGTCATCAATTTAATACTCTTCCAATGGTCGGTGCAAATAAGTGTGTTTTATACCTTTGTTTGTATACAACTCTTCATTATTGTCTAAGGAATCGGTAAACTAACCTTATAAGACATCTAATGGAGATTTGGTGCCTTTCTGTCTGTAACCAAAACTACGCCACTGCCTATGTAACAATACCTTCAGAAATTGCGTAAGTTTATCAATGACTATTTAATTCATAGTCAAAATCATTAATACATACTATAGAATAAATTATACTGCAATTAAGGCTTAAAGTGGAGACCTCTCGGTCATCAATCTAATACTCTTCCAATGGTCGGTGCAAATAAGCGTGTTTGATATCTTTGTTTGTATATAACCCATCATCATTGTCTAAGGAATCGGTAAACCAACCTTGTAAGAATAATTCACGAAAATGTCAGATCATTTTGATATGGATGTCAAGAATTAAATCGGTGACCTCTCGATTATCAGTCGAACTATTTCAACTTAAGAGGAGAAAGGTGTTATAGACTAACATTTATATCCAGATATGCCATTACCATATAAGAGAATCAGTGGGCCAACCTACTCTGAGACCATTCATGCATATTGGGACTTGGTATTGATGACGAAGAGCAGGTTTAATGCGGAGTTATTTAGATCATTAGTTTAACCCTATGTCGCCTGAAATATCTTAGCTGATGATAAGAAAGGCAATAAGTACCTCTGTCTTTTCAAGAATTACGCAACACTTTGAGCAAATCCGTAATATGAGCGAGAGCCGCAGCCAGCGTGTTACGGTATAATCGCAGTAGCAGGAGAGTTGCTATGAGCGGCTTAAAGTAGGTTAAGAGTTTAGAAACAACTACGAAAAAATGTAGATATAAATGTACAAAGATTGCAACTCCCCAGCCACAGGCATAAAATAACCCTGAACGCGTTGATATGCAGTTAAAATCAATCAATCAATCAAAATTTATGAAGAATCGATTGCACTGACTATGTCGTACTACAAAGATATTTCGGTTATCAAATATCGATGGGATGCCATGAAATATAAAAGTTAGATGAGAGAAGAAACACGAAAGTTAAACTGCGATCACCGTAAAACGCGGTCACAATTGGAAACCGATTTTTATCTATTTTTCTAGATTTTGTTGGCAACCAGTCTAGGAGAATGACAAATTTTAATTAAATTCATGACTGCTTTTTTAGAAAAAGTTTTGGAAGTAATCTTCAACCCAGTTCCGGAAACTATTAAAAAAATTGACAATCCATTAAGAATGAATTTATTTCAAAACTTTGTCAGTATTAAATGATTTTTTTCAATTTGACAATGGAAGAGGAAAGAGAAGTTGTTTCAGTAAGAGACGCAGAAGAGGTATAGTAGTAAATGTTGGCATTAAATAACCCATTGAGGTTGATATGCCGTAAAACAAACTAAACCAAACAATACTATGAGCAAACCCGTGTATAAAACTGCGATCACCGTAAAACGCGGTCACTAATTGATATATCCGGGTTAAGTGATATATTATGAAGTTGGTATTTGGTAGTATCGCAGTAGTAGTTGGTGCGTCGAATAACAGGACGTCTTCCGAGCAGTCGTGGTGTAGTCTGGCGAGTAAGTTTAGGCTGGTAGGCTTAGGCGCTTGTACTACCAGTGTCGAATATTTATACATGACACTGTCCAATCAGATTATAGTGAGGGGGCACCAAGGTACTGACATATTCATTATATCACTAATGAAACGTGATTTTTAACTATCTTTCTTTTTTTTCAATTTGGCAAGAAGTGCGATCATCAGGGGTGATGTGTTTATGTTCCAGTGTTTTCAAGTTATTGATAGTAATTTCTACGAGTTACTCTTACTACCACTAACTTGAAAAAACTGGAACATAAACACATCACCCCTGATGATGGCACTTCGAAGTGCCTAAAGTACTTGGGATATGAACTTTGGTGGACTAATCTACGGATTCTATCCAAATGTAAAAAAAAATGTTCAGAAAGCTTGAAAAAATCGTTAATAAAATTGTTAAACAGGAGACGTGCCTTTTATTTAATTCTACATGTATATATATATATATATATATAATATATATATATATATATATATATATATATATATATCAAACTTATTGGTAAATCCACGCGGTGAGAAAAAAAACAGCAAATAGTTTGATTGTAAAAATATACTACCAAACATCAACCGGGGATAAAAAAATTTTTGAAAAAAAGAAAAGGCCAAGATAATCGTACCAACAAAAAATAAATATATTGGTACAATATTTTGGTCAAAAGAAAAAACAATTTATATGCATATATAATATATATATATTATATATATATATTATATATTCATATAAACCGCCAGGAGACTAAAGCTAATAAGTAAAAAGTGCTCAATACCTAAGTAGAGCAAATAATAAAGATAATCTAATGAGTCAGACGAACCTACTAAAAGTTTCGCTTAATGCTTTTCAGGGCTGAGACCTGACATGAACAGCATTAAGCGAAACTTTTAGTAGGTTCGTCTGATTCATTAGATTTATCTTTATATATATATATATATATATATGTGTGTGTGTGTGTGTGTGTGTGTGTGTGTGTGTATTTAGGCAACATTTCTTCTTGTAGGCATATATTGTTGAATAATGCAGCCATTTTCTGTCTGCAAGTTTTGTCCTTTGTTTTATCGTATTGCCGGATTGTTTTTGTAATATCTGGCGAAAATTGGCTGATGTATTTGCCATATGTCATAGACCAAGTACTTTCCGCCCTATCGTGGGCCATCTTCAGGGTACTTTGAAACCGTAAAAAAATGGGCTTTTCCATTTTTTATTTATATAGTTGTGTTTATTATTGTTGTTGTTGTTATTAGTGTTATTATTATTGTGTTTATTATCATTTTTAACATTATTATAATTTTATAATTTTTAATATAATTATAGGCATTTTAGAACATTGGTGCTATTATCAAAGTTTATTTTGTTTAGTTTTGGATTTTTGTGTCTAATATGCAGTGCTTCTAAGATCTTCGTCAGATATTACAAAAACAATAAGCACATCCGCTACGCGTTTCTCGGTCAACGACATAATGTATATCTTATTGTAACAGTTTTTGAAAAAAGAAGACATATTCCAAACTCGACGATAGACAAATTCTCTTTTTCAAACAGAATGAGTTAATACTCATTACAATAAGATATACATAACTGTTGCTGACCGAGAAAAGCGTTGGCGGATGTGCTTATATTTGGAACTACCGCATAACTTTTTTGCAGCATCAATGTTTTCGTTTAGAATTCATATTATTTTCGTCTCCTCTCTTGATGAGTCCGGAGTAAAACAACAAGCTCTGAAGATGATTTTTATAAATCGAAATATTGTTCAATATTAGCTATGAATATGATATAAAATGTTTTCACTTTAACAGCATATTGTGTTTTTTTTCATATCCTTTTATCTATACTCATACCGTCGGATTCATTTCCATTCTCTTAACTTATATATATATATATATATATATATATATATATATATATA
>CM042172.1:13818873-13861373 GCA_023376005.1 Doryteuthis pealeii | reverse complement strand
GAGTCCCATCTGCCCTACTATTTACCGAGAATTAGAGGGACAAAAGTTGGATACATACCTTTCCTAATGATATTGACGCTATGTCAAATGCAAACAGCCTCGTACAGGATTTGAAATCGTCTCACCGTGTCCATTTCCAACGATGTCAAAATTACATCACGTGCACCCACTCCATATATAATATATATATATATATATATATATATATATATATACATATATATATATATATATATATATATATATATATATATTTACCAACCCCTCCGCATGAGTAGGATGCGACACTAGGTCAATTACTTAAGCAGAGTTTAACAGGTTTAAATTCAGAGTTTCCTTCTCCTATACTGCTTACCTAGACATGATTAAAGAGCCAGTCTCTCCTGCTATTTACCCATAGCTGGAGGGATAATTGGATTATAACCTTCCCAAGGGTATTAGCGCCATGTGAAATGCAAACAGTTTCGTCCAGGAATTGAACTCGGATCGACGAGTTCATTTCCTATGACTCTAACCATTAGACCTCACGCCTATATATGTATATATGCATGCACACAACACACACACACACACACACACACACACACACACACATATATATATATATATATATATTATGTGTGTATGTGTGTGTTTGTGTGTGTGTGTCTGCATATATACATATATAAGCGAAGCCAGCGACTAACCCAACAATAATTTATTTAAAGAAATAACATACGAAATTATTCTACATTTTTATTTTAGATTATTTTCGGTGCCACTCCTTCAGGAAATCCAGTTTCCTGAGTATATTTTTATGTCCTGTGAGATTCTGCACATAATAAAATAAAGCTTTATTTTTAAATTTAAAAACCTCATCTATATGATATAGAGTGGGGATTTTATAATTTTTCCAAGATTTTCATTATATCAAAAACAGACAGTTTGTAAGTGTAACGGAATACACATACTTGTGAAGCCAACGCTGCAGTGTTTCAATCTGTTTAGTAGATCTTCTTCAGGGCTTTTGTTGATTTAAGGAAAAATAAAACTTATCACAGTTAATAAGGAGACCTCTCTCTCTCTCCACTCTCTCTTTCTCACACACATTCACACACACAACGTGAGAGAATGTTCTATGAATAGATGGAAGAAATTACCTTCATCAGTAGTGAATGCCCCATCTCTAAACTCCTTCAAGGCAAAGTTGGATAATCTGTGGAATGATATTCTGTGGAATTAACATGAATATTTATAAGGAACAGCTGACAGGTCTCAGACCTAATATACTAGCTGAAAAGATATTATTATATGTCATCTTCAAAACCGTTTATCTCAGCGTTTCGTAATTTTCAAACAATTCTAAGAGCGCTAATTTTTCATTCAAACATTTTTAAACAGACTAATCAACAAAAGATTCTCACAGTCTCCTTATTATCCGTGATAAATTCTATTTTACCTTAAATCAACAAAAGCCCTGAAGAAGATCTACTAAGCAGATTGAAACACTGCAGGTTGGCTGAATAAATAATCAATCATTTTATTGAACCTCTGTTTTTTTTCACTATATTACATACTGTCGGATTCACTTCCATTCTTCTCTTCGCATACTTGTGAAGATATGTTGGCCACTCCCCGGATTTTAATAGCATGTTAAACCCTCAAATAATACTAAAAAAATACTTCAACTTCTATAGTTCTTCTAATATGGTCCCTTTCAAAAAATCTCTCTAAAAACAATTTCTTCAAACAAAAAAATTCTCTTGACGATGACCTAATGTCAAAACTAGTTGAGAATAAATATCATATAATAAATATTCCTATTTGTCTTATTACTTTTTGTTCATACTATATATATATATAATATATATATATATATATATATATATATATATATAAATACAAGTATAGGTGCAGAATGGTAGTATCTGTTAGGGTCCCATCTATGGGTCAAAGAGAACTGTTAAAGTATAATTTTTAAAAATATATAATATAATATATATATATATATATATATATATATATATATATATATATATATAATACATGAGGAAAAAATGAGTAAAGAAATAGGAAAAATGTAAAAATATTCCGTACACAGAGAGATTTTTTACGACCTTCATCAGAGTGAATTTTTTTTTTAGTGAAAAAAAAATTCACTCTGATGAAGGTCGTAAAAAAGTCTCTCTGTGTACGGAATATTTTTACATTTTTCCTATTATTATTATTATCATCATTTCAACTCCATCTGATTATTTAATAATAATAATAAAACGTAAATCCGTATACATTTTGATAAACGGACCAAACACATGTGTAAGTGATATCATTAAAAGTGATATCGATAAAATTAATTTTATCCATCTACATTTCTTTTCTTTACTCATTTTTTTCCTCATATTGTCGGATTCAATTTCCTTTCCATTCTTACACACACACCACACACACACACACACACACACACACACACACACACACACACAGATATATATATATAATATATATATATATATATATGTATATATATATATATATATATATATATATATATATATATATATATATTAGGTGTGTATACTTTTGCTTTCTGTGCTGTAGATTGAGGCTTCATTTAGTAGACGTTTTAATTATTCTTTGTCTTTGTAAATAGCAGCACAACCAACTTCTCCCCCCCCCCTGTTTGGATTCATCTGAATTGATGTGGTAATGATCTTGTTAAGTTATTTTGTTGTCTATGGAATTTCTCTGGTAAGTGATAGGGTGTATTTTTTTGTTTGGATAAATTGTGTCTACGAGACACGAAAAAAAACAAACTCTAAGTGATATGTTGTATTGCATTTCTATATTCTAACAAATGGACTTCCATCAAAATAATTTATTTTTTAAAAGTAACTTTAAATTAATTATTTCCGTTTTTCTCAGGAAGGAGTGCAATCCGTTTATTGATTTGCATTCTAATCGATAACGGCACGACAAGTAATCACGAATATATATATATATATGGAAATACGATGAGGAAATTAATCCGACAAATATGTGAAGAAAATGTTTTCAAAAATTCAAAAAAACAGAAACAGGATGTTATGATCGTAGGAAAAAATTTATATGTCTTTAAGAGTTTTATATATGCTGTGTGATTAAAGTGATTGTCTAAGTTCTTTTTTAATTTCGAAGTGAATTTAATTCGAAATTAATAAGACCTTAGATAATTACTTTTGCATTGCAATAGATTAAAAAAAAATGAATAATATAGATAATAAAATATAATAAACTTATTTATGCAATGCTTCAAGCAAGTTATAAAATACTTATATATATATATATATATAATATATATATATAATATATATATATATATATTATATATATATATACTGAACCCTTCAGCCTTGGGTGGGTAACCAGTCTAGGAGAGGGATAACTCTGAATTAAAAATTCCCTCCAGCTATGGGTTGAATAGTAGGCAGGACTGTGCCTTCAGCCTTGGGTAGCTAACCAGTCTAGAGAGGATAACTCTGAATTCAAAATTCCTGAGGTCGGTCGTTGATTGTTGTGGCAACCCTTGATGCACCAATTCTTTCCTATCGACTGTGCCAAAAAGTGTGGATGGTCCAACACAAGCCTTCACCACTATAAACAAAATCACTGTGTGGGTGTTCATTGTGTGGTGAACACTTCATGCGTCGAAATCGACGAGAAGTCCTATATATAATATATATATATATATATATATATCATATATATATATATATACTAGCAAATATATGCACCCTCCGGGTGCAAGTATTTAAGTTTTAATATAATAAAAATCATATAAATTAGAAAGACTAATGAAACTGAATAAAATTCAGATAAAAAGAGTTGGAACAGAGGGGTATGATTAAAAAATAGAACAACTTTGACACTAACTCTTCCATCATTTTCAATACTCCCGTCTTTCTTTGCGTAAATTTTCCTAATTAACTATTTAGTTAAAATAGGAAGTAAAGAATAATATTACAGTTATTTCTTCTTGTTAATGGATTTCTTTTAATATTTAAGAGATTTTTGCTCATATTCAATAAGAAACACCAGACAATTAGAAATCAAGAATATTAAGCACATATTTATTAAATCAAATTTTAAGATCAAAATGCAAATTAGCCTTCCCATTCATACTGTAAACCCTGTTTGTTGTATATATAAAACAACCGTATGTTATTAGTATGTGAGATATGGTCAACAGTCTATATGAATGTAAAACAAATTTGTTAATAATTGAGGTTTAAATATAAAATAAAATCATGGAGAATGTGATGTAAATTAACAAAGGGAATTGTACTTGAGTAGTTATATAGTTTCGGTTACAGACAGACAAACCCACAATCTCCATTATAATAAGATATGTGTGTGTTGTTGTTTTGTCGTAGTAGAATCCAAGTCTTCTCGCTTCTTCAAAAGTTTTCCTTTCAGAATATTGTAAGTCTTATACTGATGTTTCAGATATGATTTTATATTATCAGGGAAGATGTGTCGGAAGGTTTAAAAGTATTAACTATGCTAGGTGTATGACCATTTCTTGGATGCAGTTGATAAGAGAATGTTTTCTGTTACGGAAGAGTGGGCGGAGATAAATAATTTTTGTATTTGCGAATTAGCTTTAAGTCATTCATGTTGATATAAATGTAGTTTCCTTTTTGTGTTGTTATATTGTCCTATCAACATTTTCTCATATATATAATATATATATATAATAATCTCTNAAAAAAAAAGAATATTGTTCAATATTAGCTATGAAATGATATAAAATGTTTTCACTTTAACAGCATATTGTGTTTTTTTTCATATCCTTTTATCTATACTCATACCGTCGGATTCATTCCATTCTCTTAACTTTATATATATATATATATATATATATATATATTATATATATATAATATTTTTGGATGTTTTTTTAGAAGCATTGTTGAATAAAGTACATATTATATTTATTTTTTGCTTGAAGGCAATTACAATGCATGTATCGCATAAAATTCGATACTTTATAGAAAATAAACTTGACAAGTGTAATCCCGGCAAAGGATCGCTCGGTGTGTAGAACATCGTACAGACTGTTTCGACTATATGTATACTAACGACTTCCCTGCCCACAGTACACAGCTAACAATCCCTGCGAAATGTTCTACACACCGAGCGATCCTTTGCCGGGATTACACTTGTCAAGTTTATTTCTATAAAGTATCGAATTTTATGCGATACATGCATTGTAATTGCCTTCAAGCAAAATATAAAATATATATATTTATATATATATAAAATAATATATATATATATATATATATCTTATTATAATGGAGATTGGTGTTTTTCTGTCTGTAACCGAAACTATATTACTACTCAAGTCACAATTCCCTTCGTAATTTACATCACATTCTCCATGATTTTATTTATATTTAAACCTCCATTATTAATAAAATTGCTTCACCTTTTTATTAGTGTGGTCCATATCTACATACAAATAACATGCAATTGTATTTATATATACAAAAAATAGCAGTTTACAGTGTGAATGGGAAGGCTAATTTGCATATTGATATTAAAAATGTGATTTTATTAAATATGTGCTTAGTTATATTGATTTCTAATTGTTGGTTTTATTTTAATGAAATAAGCAAAAATCTCTTCAATGAATCTTAAATGAAATCCATTAACAAGAAAAATAACTGTCATTTTATTCTTTATTCCTAAATTTAACTAAATAGTTAAATAAGTAAAATTCAGCAATGAAAGACGGGAGTGATGGAAGAGTAAATTTCATTTCTATTTTTCTATTATACCTCCACTCTGTTACATATCTTTTTATCTGCCTTCTTATTAGCCTTTCTAATTTAATACGATATTTCATTACATTAAAATTAAATACTTGCACCGGAGGGTGCATATATTTGCTAGTATATATAATGGACTCTCCCGTCGATTATCGACGTATGAGGGTTCATACAAACAATGAACTCACACACAGGGATTTGTCTATAGGTGTGAAGGCTTGGTTGGATCATCCACACTTTTTGGCACAGTCGATAGGAAAGAATTGGTGCATCAAGGGTTGCCACAAACTCAATCAACCACCGACCTCAGGAATTTTGAATTCAGAGTTATCCCTTTCCTAGACTGGTTATCTACCCAATGCTGAAGAGCCCAGTCTGCTCTCCTATTTAACCATAGCTGGAGGGAGAATATATGGATTAATACCTTTCCCAAGCGCTATGTGAAATGCCAACAGCTTCCTCTAGGAATTGAACTTGAATATATATATATATATATATATTATATATATATATATATATATATATATTTTGTAAATGTATAAGTAGTAACTTACCGGTGGGTATGAGTACGATCGTTAGAAGTGCACAATATCCAGAGGCGAAGGTTGAGAAAAAAATAAATACAAAGTGCTCAATACAATGTAGAGCATAAATTTATTTTAACAAGGAAAAGAGTAACCTACTCGAGTTTCATCGATTGATTCTTCAGGGTTACTTTAGTAAATAATCGAGTTTCGATTAATCTTAGGTGTTATAAACATGCCCGTTGGAATGGGACTTAACTCTACTATGTATTTTCATATTTCAAACAAATTTATCTGAAGTTATTTTTCACTCAACAGGTGGATTTGCCAGTTCTAATACATTTATTTGTACGGATTATTGTTACTTGTCAAAACCTTTATAAAACAATTTCTTTGCAGGCAAGAAATATCTCTTGACGATGATATAATGTCGAAACTAGTTGAGAATAATCAAAAATAAATAATATAAAAGAAATATTCTTGTTTGTCATCACTTTTTGTTCATCTTATATATATATAATATATATATATATATATATATATATATATATATATATATATATCACGTATATGCTTTTGACTATTAGTATTAATTTTTAAATAAACAGATATTACTATATTTATTTACCATTAAAAATCTGTCTGCCGCTCTCAACTTTAAAATTCTATTGTACTAACCTGCTACACACACACACACACACACACACACACACACACACACACATGTTGAAACTAGTTGAGAACAATCAAAAAATAAATAATATAATAGAAATATTCTTGTCTGTCATCAATTTTTGTTCATATATATATATATATATATATATATATATATATATATATATATATATATATATGTATATATATATATATATATATATATATATATATATCACGTATATATATATATATATATATATATATATGTATATATATATATATATATATATATATATATATATATATATATCACGTATATATCACGAGTATATTTTCTTAAGGGGAGTTTAATGAGTTTGAATTTAGAGTCTTCTCTCTCCTAAATAACAAGGTTAAAGAGTCCCGTCTGCCCTACTATTTACCGAGAATTAGAGGGACAAAGGTTGGATACATACCTTTCCTAATGATATTGACGCTATGTCAAATGCAAACAGCCTCGTACAGGATTTGAAATCGTCTCACCGTGTCCATTTCCAACGATGTCAAAATTACATCACGTGCACCCACTCCATATATATATATATATATATATATATATATATATATATATATATTTACCAACCCCTCCGCATGAGTAGGATGCGACACTAGGTCAATTACTTAAGCAGAGTTTAACAGGTTTAAATTCAGAGTTTTCCTTCTCCTATACTGCTTACCTAGACATGATTAAAGAGCCAGTCTCTCCTGCTATTTACCCATAGCTGGAGGGATAATTGGATTTATACCTTTCCCAAGGGTATTAGCGCCATGTGAAATGCAAACAGTTTCGTCCAGGAATTGAACTCGGATCGACGAGTTCATTTCCTATGACTCTAACCATTAGACCTCACGCCTATATATGTATATATGCATGCACACACACACACACACACACACACACACACACACATACACATATATATATATATATATATATATGTATGTATGTGTGTGTTTGTGTGTGTGTGTCTGCATATATACATATATAAGCGAAGCCAGCGACTAACCCAACAATAATTTATTTAAAGAAATAACATACGAAATTATTCTACATTTTTATTTTAGATTATTTTCGGTGCCACTCCTTCAGGAAATCCAGTTTCCTGAGTATATTTTTATGTCCTGTGAGATTCTGCACATAATAAAATAAAGCTTTTTATTTTTAAATTTAAAAACCTCATCTATATGATATAGAGTGGGGATTTTATAATTTTTCCAAGATTTTACATTATATCAAAAACAGACAGTTTGTAAGTGTAACGGAATACACATACTTGTGAAGCCAACGCTGCAGTGTTTCAATCTGTTTAGTAGATCTTCTTCAGGGCTTTTGTTGATTTAAGGAAAAATAAAACTTATCACAGTTAATAAGGAGACTCTCTCTCTCTCTCTCTCTCTCTCTTTCTCACACACATTCACACACACAACGTGAGAGAATGTTCTATGAATAGATGGAAGAAATTACCTTCATCAGTAGTGAATGCCCCATCTCTAAACTCCTTCAAGGCAAAGTTGGATAATCTGTGGAATGATATTCTGTGGATTTAAATGAATATTTATAAGGAACAGCTGACAGGTCTCAGACCTAATATACTAGCTGAAAAGATATTATTATATGTCATCTTCAAAACCGTTTATCTCAGCGTTTCGTAATTTTCAAACAATTCTAAGAGCGCTAATTTTCATTCAAACATTTTTAAACAGACTGATCAACAAAAGATTCTCACAGTCTCCTTATTATCTGTGATGAAATTCTATTTTACCTTAAATCAACAAAAGCCCTGAAGAAGATCTACTAAGCAGATTGAAACACTGCAGCGTTGGCTGAATAAATATCATTCATTTTTTGAACCTCTGTTTTTTTTTTCACTATATTACATACTATCGGATTCACTTCCATTCTTCTCTTCATACTTGTGAAGATATGTTGGCCACTCCCCGGATTTTAATAGCATGTTAAACCCTCAAAAAATACTTCAACTTCTATAGTTCTTCTATATGCCTTTAAAAAATCTCTCTAAAAACAATTTCTTCAAATAAAAATTTTTCCTTGACGATGACCTAATGTCAAAACTAGTGAGAATAAATATCATATAATAAATATTCTATTTGTCTTATTACTTTTTGCTCATAATATATATATATATATATATATTATATATATATATATATATATATATATAAATACGATAGGTGCAGAATGGTAGTATCTGTTAGGGTCCCATCTATGGGTCAAAGAGAACTGTTAAAGTATAATTTTTAAAAAGTATATATATATATATATATATATATATATATATATATATATATATATACATGAGGAAAAATGAGTAAAGAAATAGGAAAAATGTAAAAATATTCCGTACACAGAGAGATTTTTTACGACCTTCATCAGAGTGAATTTTTTTTTTAGTGAAAAAAAAATTCACTCTGATGAAGGTCGTAAAAAATCTCTCTGTGTACGGAATAGTTTTACATTTTTCCTATTATTATTATTATCATCATTTCTACTCCATCTGATTATTTTTATAATAATAATAATGTAAATCCGTATACATTTTGATAAACGGACCGAAACACATGTGTAAGTGATATCGATTAAAAGTGATATCGATAAAATTCATTTTTATCCATCTACATTTCTTTTCTTTACTCATTTTTTTCCTCATATTGTCGGATTCAATTTCCTTTCCATTCTTACATATATATATATATATATATATATATATATATATATATATATATATATATATATATATATATAGGTGTGTATACTTGTGCTTTCTGTGCTGTAGATTGGGCTTCATTTAGTGACGTTTTAATTATTCTTTGTCTTGGTAAATAGCAGCACAACCAACCCCCCCCCTGTTTGGATTCATCTGTATTGATGTGGTAATGATCTTGTAAGTTATTTTGTTGTCTATGGAATTTCTCTTGGTAAGTGATAGGGTGTATTTTTGTTTTGAATAATTTGTGTCTACGAGACACGAAAAAACAAACTCTAAGTGATATGTTGTATTGCATTTCTATATTCTAACAAATGGACTTCCATCAAAATAATTTATTTTTTAAAAGTAACTTTAAATTAATTATTTCCGTTTTTCTCGGAAGGAGTGCAATCCGTTTATTGATTTGCATTCTAATCGATAACGGCACGACAAGTAATCACGAATATATATATATATATGGAAATACGATGAGGAAATTAATCCGACAATATGTGAAGAAAATGTTTTCAAAAATTCAAAAAACAGAAACAGGATGTTATGATCGTAGGAAAAAATTTATATGTCTTTAAGAGTTTTATATATGCTGTGTGATTAAAGTGATTGTCTAAGTTCTTTTTTAATTTCGAAGTGAATTTAATTCGAAATTAATAAGACCTTAGATAATTACTTTTGCATTGCAATAGATTAAAAAAAAAATGAATAATATAGATAAATAAAAATATATAAAACTTATTTTATGCAATGCTTCAAGCAAGTTATAAATACTTATATTATATATATATATATATATATATAATATATATATATATATATATATATATATATTACTGAACCTTCAGCCCTGGGTGGGTAACCAGTCTAGAGAGGGATAACTCTGAATTAAAAATTCCCCTCCAGCTATGGGTTGAATAGTAGGGCAGACTGTGCCTTCAGCCTTGGGTAGCTAACCAGTCTAGGAGAGGGATAACTCTGAATTTAAAATTCCTGAGGTCGTCGTTGATTGGGTTTTGTGGCAACCCTTGATGCACCAATTCTTTCCTATCGGACTGTGCCAAAAAAGTGTGGATGGTCCAACACAGCCTTCACCACTATAAACAAATCACTGTGTGGGTGTTCATTGTGTGTGTGAACACTCATGCGTCGAAATCGACGAGAGAGTCCATATAATATATATATATATATATTATATATATATATATATATATAATATATATAATACTAGCAATATATGCACCCTCCGGGTGCAAGTATTTAAGTTTTAATATAATAAATTCATTATTAATTAGAAAGACTAATGAAACTGAATAAAAATTCAGATAAAAAGAGTTGGAACAGAGGGGTATGATTAAAAATAGAACAACTTTGACACTAACTCTTCCATCATTTTCCAATACTCCCGTCTTTCTTTGGTAAATTTTCCTAATTTAACTATTTAGTTAAAATAGGAAGTAAAGAATAATATTACAGTTATTTCTTCTTGTTAATGGATTTCTTTTAAGATTTATTTAAGAGATTTTTGCTCATATTCAATAAGATAACACCAGACAATTAGAAATCAAGAATATTAAGCACATATTTATTAAATCAAATTTTAAGATCAAAATGCAAATTAGCCTTCCCATTCATACTGTAAACCGCTGTTTTGTTGTATATATAAATACAACCGTATGTTATTAGTATGTAGATATGGTCAACAGTCTTAATGATGTAAAACAATTTTGTTAATAATTGAGGTTTAAATAAAAATAAAATCATGGAGAATGTGATGTAAATAACAAAGGGAATTGTAACTTGAGTAGTTATATAGTTTCGGTTACAGACAGACAAACCCACAATCTCCATTATAATAAGATATGTGTGTGTGTTGTTTTGTCGTAGTAGATATCCAAGTCTTCTCGCTTCTTCAAAAGTTTTCCTTTCAGAATATTGTAAGTCTTATACTGATGTTTCAAGATATGATTTTATATATTCAGGGAAGATGTGGTCGGAAGGTTTAAAAGTATTAACTATGCTAGGTGGTATGACCATTTCTTGGATGCAGTTGATAAGAGAATGTTTTCTGTTACGGAAAGAGTGGGCGGAGATAAATAAGTTTTTGTATTTGCGAATTAGCTTTAAGTCATTCATGTTGATATAAATGTAGTTTCCTTTTTGTGTTGTTATATTGTCCTATCAACATTTTCTTCATATATATATAATATATATATATATATATATAATATATATATATATATATATATATAGTTGTCCTTTGTTAGTATTGGAGAAATGAGAATTAAGTGCTCGATTACTATTGTAAGAGCTGTATTCATTTATTATAATGTACAATACGTTTAAGGTGCAACTGCTACCATTGGTTTCTAGGCAGTATCCTTGATACTAACCGTCGTCACGGCAACGTGCCTCTGAAGAAATACTTGAAATGGTCATTCTTATATATGATTTTGCCTACGTGACTTTATTTATTTGTTGACCGTTGAGGTCATATTGTTACGTAGCGGGTCTTGTCAACGTGCCTCC
This sequence comes from Doryteuthis pealeii, assembly GCA_023376005.1. Taxonomy (NCBI): domain Eukaryota; kingdom Metazoa; phylum Mollusca; class Cephalopoda; order Myopsida; family Loliginidae; genus Doryteuthis; species Doryteuthis pealeii. Next base: position 13,849,115 of record CM042172.1, on the reverse strand, counting down.
CAATTCACGGCACTAAAAAGGTATTTGTTACGTTGCGGTCGTCTTGTCGATAAAAAAGGTACAACGCGTGAGATATATCGTCACAAGGGCTGAGCTTTTATTTTTGGGCTCGTGTCGTGGCTCTGTTCGGAGAGAGGAAAGGCAGAGAGAGAGAGAGAGAGAGAGAGAGAGAGAGAGAGAGAGAGAGAGAGAGAGAGAGAGACACTGTTAAATAACTGTAATCTCATACTAGGGACCACAGGCCCGTCCGAACTCTACGCCGCCGGAAAGCAAAAAGAAACCGATCTTGTTCCAGTCAACCCCTGAACCTTCCGGTTGGCTTCCAATTCTCATCCGGGGGTCATAATTCGGTCAAATTCCCGGCAACCCGTTGTGTCCATTACTCCTTTTTTAACCTTTACTTTCTCTTATTTCTTCTTCCTCTCTTTCTATAGCAGTCCGCCCCAAAGTCCGGACCTTCATAATCACGTTACACTTATCATTATATATATATATATATATATATATATATATATATATATGTTCAAAAAAGCATTGAATATGAAAAATATATACGAAGTTAAGGATGAATTTTATATGTTTTAATTAGGTCAACACAAGTGTTTTGACCTTATTTTTGTTTACAGGCACAGAATATTTATTTAAAAAATTAGTAAAATAAAGCAAATGAAATTCCGTTCATATGAAATTTAGATAATCTTAAGAACAGGTAAGAATAACACTTGCTCCAGCAGAACTTCCCAATGAACAAATTTGTACGATTTTATATTTAATATTTAATGTAATATGCCCTATTTAAAAGTAGAAAGCAATGTTTTATTCCTAATTTTTTTCTATCATCATTATATATATATATATATATATATATATATATATATATATATATTATATATATATTATATATATTCCAGTCCCGTGGGAGGATAGGTTAGAGGAGTCAAATTGTAGGAAGACGGCCAAATACAAGAGCTTGTGGTCGAATGCAGATCAAATGGCTGGAAGGCCCGAAATGAACCTTTCGAGGTTGGATGTCGTGGCTTTGCTGGCAGGTCACTTTTGAAGGTGTTTAAGACCCTTGGCATTAATGGCCAGCAAAGTAGAAGAGCCATAAAAGAAATAACAGGAGTTGCTGAGAAAGCATTGAGATGGCTCTGGATCCGCAGGAGCGATGTTTGGATAAGTGCCACTAGGTCGCAAACCGGCAATTGATCTATCCGGTTGGGGTCTCCTGGGCGAGGGTGTATGGTGAGTAAAGACCCGAAACACCTGTTGACCTTGGGTTCATCACTGATGACTGCGGCCTAGTATTTCACCCAACTGTGTGTTTATGAATTAAAATATATATATATATATATATACTAATGATATTATTGTTAGATGGAATATTATTGTTAGATGGAAAAAAACCATGAGTTTACTTTGATCTTATCTAGATGTGAGACCTGGCTCCTGTGGTTATTTTTTTATTGTCTACACGTGTGATCTTGGGATAAGCAACACCAGATAATCAGGATTTATAATCTTTCATTTCATCTTGGACAATTTTCGTGGTCTCATTTTTTAACCAGAAGGTATTGCAAGATAATACGGTCGTAAAATTAAGGAACGCGCGTATTAGTACATTTTTGCGTAGGGGCCAAGTGGGGTTGTTGTAGTAGTCGTTAGTTCAAAGTAACAACATACGAAAGTCGTATAGTCAAAAAGGGGTTATTTATTTATTCCTATATTCGTGGGTTCTTTTTCAGAGAGAAGGAGAGCGAGAGAGTAAGGCCAAACTGTTCACGTTCATGCGCGCTGTTCGTTGTTATCTTAGACATATCACGACGGAGCCCCAACAAACACGTCCATTTGTGATCTCAAGGTGGGGGAAGGTTACATACGCTTCCGCAAAGTCTGGAACTTCCGTTTGTATTTTTAAATCTAGCTCCGGGGTCATTGGTCGCTCAACGCCTGGCACCCGTCGAGTGCTTACTCTTCCAAACTTTAACCTCTTTTCGCTCTTATTTATTTTTCTTCTCTTTCTCCAGAAATCCGATTACCGTTTTCTTTTCAATCCCCAAATTCTCCGTAGACCATAATAATTCCACTACAATATAGATTGAAAAAAAAATCACATTTTACTGCTTTTATAAGATGCTGTATTTATGATTCTAAGAGCTGATTTTTCTTCTTCTTTTTATTAGCGTCAGCCTCCCACTAACAGCTTAGAAACAATATAATCCTCGTTTTTGATAATCGTCTCAGCGTCGCCTGTGGGACAAAACAACAACATCAGCAAGAAAGATAACTGTAGCAGAATACACACAAGGCCTAACCTATTATTTTTTTCTCAAAACCAATAATCAGTTTTAAAAATCTCAGCATTGTCATAACACCTTTGATTATATGTCGAGTCATTAATTAACTCTTTTTTACTCACTAATTATGTGATCTAAAAATAGCCAAGGTCATTATCAGTTTCGGGGCAGAAAACGGTTTTAATTCAATCACCATGTAACTTATTTATCAGCCTAATCATCAAAACAGACGCTTATCTATAAAGATCTCAAAATTCCATTATGGAAAAGAAATTTACCAAAAAAAAAAAAGACAGTTATCTGTCTCAGTTCAATTTCCAATGTTGAATATCATGGACAGCTGTCTCTTTGATCATTCTGAACTAAGGTTATCATTTATTTATAATACTCCGTATATGTAAAAAATATATTTTGAAGCGCGTGGTGTAATGGTTCAAGTCATGGGAAATGGACTCGTCGCCCCGATTTCAAATCCTGGACGTAGTAATTGTGTTACATAATTATTAGATTATATATTACTTATACTAGCAAATATATGCACCCTACGGGTGTATGTATTTAAGTTTTGATATAATAAAATATCATATTAAATTAGAAAGGCTAGTAAAACTGAATAAGAATGCAGATAAAATGATTTGGAAGAGAGGGAGTATGATTGAAAAATAGAACAACTTTGAATCTAACTCTTCCATCATTTTCCATTACTCCCGTCTGTCTTTGGTAAATTTTCCTAATTTAACTCTTTAGTTAAAATAGGAAGTAAAGAATAAAATGACAGTTATTTCTTCTTCTTAATGGATTTCTTTTAAGATTTATCCCCAAGATTTTTGCTCATATTCATTAAGATAAAACCAAACAATTAGAAATCAATAATACTAAGCATATATTTATTAAAATCAAATTTTTAATATCAATATGCAAATAACCTTCCCATTCACACTGTAATCTACTATTTTGTTTTATATATAAATACAATTCCATGTTATTAATATGTAGATATGGTCAACAGTGTTAATGATGTAAATCAATTTTATTAATAATTGAGGTGTAAATAAAAATAAAATCATGGAGAATGTGATGTAAATAACAAAGTGAATTGTGACTTGAGTAGTAATATAGTTTCGGTTACAGACAGAAAAACACACAATCTCCATTATAATAAGATATAATATTTATGTACAGTAGTGTAGAAACCAAAATGGCTGTTATAAGTTGCAGCCCACGCCTTTGAAGGATTGAATGACAAGATTGACCTCATCCTGATCCTTCCGGTGGATACCGTGAGAATCGGTGGAGAAGACCCTCTTCCGGTTTAGATTAGAAAGGGATTTTTAGTCAGATCGGCCAAAGCCACGACGGTGGTGAGTCGTGTTATGCACGCTGCCGACTCAATCTGCGCAGGTAGTCTGGTGGGGATTTCAGAATAAAATATGATCTAAGTTAAATCGAAGTCTTGTGTTATTATCTAAAAACTACCAATGACACTGGGCTTCTGATAAAGAGAAATCCCCAATGGAAGACCAGACACGAAGTTCCCAAGACAAAGTCCAGACGCTGGAAGAAGAATAATAGAAGTAAGAAAGTAAGGAAAGAGAGTATACAACAATTGCATTTCACTTAGCGCTAAAACCCTTGGGAAAGGTATGAATTCTACTCTCCCTCCAGCTATGGGTAAATAGTAGGGCAGACTGGGCTCTTTAACCTTGGTTAAGCAACCAGTCGAGCAGAAGGAAACCTCTGAATTCAAACCTGTTGAACCCCGCTTAAGAAATTAGCCTTGTGTCATATCCTGCTGGTGCGGAGGGGTTGGTAAGTATGTATATGTAAAAATATATACGCAAATCTTTACAAATATTTAACGACTGACCTCAGAAATTTTGAATTCAGAGTTTTCCTTCTCCTAGGCTGGTGACCTAGCCAAGGTTAAAGAGCCCAGTCTGTCCTACTATTTTACCCATAGCTGGAGGGAGAATATATGGATTCATACCATACCCAAGGGTATTAGCGCTATGTGAAATGCAAACATCCTTGTCTAGGATTTGAACTCGGCCGACAAGTCCATTTCCCACGACTCTAAGCATTATGCCACGCGCCTCCATGTGTGTGTGTGTGTGTGTGTGTGTGTGTGTGCGTAATATATATATATATATATTAATATAATATATATATATATATGCGCGCACACACACACACACACACACACACACATATATATATATATATATGAGATTTTGGATGTTTGTTTTTAGAAGCGTTGTTGGATAAAGTATATATTATTATTCATATTTTGCTTGAAGGCAATTACAATGCGTATATCGTATAAAATTCGATAATTATAGAAAATAATCATGATAAGCGAACCTCGGCAAACAATTGGGCGGTGTGTAGAACATCGTACAGCCTGTTTCAACTTTATAAAGTCGAAACTAGCTGTACGATGTTCTACACACCGCACAATTGTTTACCGAGGTTCGCTTGTCATTTTTATTTTCTATAATTATCGAATTTTATACGACATACGCATTGTTATTGCCTTCAAGCAAAATATAAATAATAATATAATATATATATATATATATATATATTATATATATACGCACGCACACACACACACACACACACACACACACACACACACACATATATATATATATTCGTAATTACTTGTCGAGCCGTTATCGATTGTTCCGACGATCATAACATCCTGTGTCTGTTTTTTGAATTTTTGAAAACATTTTCTTCACATATTGTCGGATTAATTTCCTCATCGTATTTCCATATATATATATATATATATATATATTCGTGATTGCTTGTCGAGCCGTTATCGATTAGAAGGCAAATCAATAAACGGATGCACTCATTCCTGAGAAAAACAGAAATAATTAATTTAAAGTTACTTTTAAAAAATAAATTATTTTGATGGAAGTCCATTTGTTAGAATATAGAAATGCAATACAACATATCACTTAAAGTTTTTTTTCGTGTCTCGTCGATACAAATTATACAAAACAAAAATACACCCTTTCACTTACCAAGAGAAATTCCATAGACAACAAAATAACTTCCCAGATCCTTACCACTTCAATACAGAGGGTTTCAAATAGGGAGAAAAAGTTGGTTGTGCTGCTATTTACCAAGACAAAGAATAATTAATACGCCAAGCAAATGAAGCCCTTAAGATTAAAAGAAATCCATTAACAAAAAGAAATAACTAATTCTATTACCGTATTTGACGGAATATATGACGCACTTTTCTTCCAAAATGTCCTGCTATTGAGATGTCTTGTGTATGCTTATTGCTTGCCTGTACTGCCAAATTGCTTTTATACAGCTATGTTTCTGCTTGTGTAATGCACAGCTAGACTGTTTTAAAAAATATATGCTTAAATACACTAAAAACCTTTTCCTGAAACTGACCTGCTCTAATGTGTGTATGTCTTATATGCCCGTGTATCGTATATGCCGTCAAATATGGCGCTAATACCCTTGGGAAAGGTATGAATCCAATTCTCCCTCCAGCTATGGGTAAATAGCAGGACAGACTGGACTCTTTAACCATGGCTAGGTAACCAGTCTAGGAGAAGGAAAACTCTGAATTCAAACTCCGCTTCAGAAATTGACCTTGTGTCGCATCCTGCTTGTGTGGAGGGGTTGGTAAATATATATATATGCCGTCAAATACGGTATTTACTTCCTGTTTTAACGGAATAGTTAAATTAGGAAAATATTGCAATTAAATATTTTTGATTATATCCATCCTCAGTTTCAAATCTTTTTCTCTGCATTCTACAGCTATTGACCTAATATATTATATACACACTATAACTCAGTCCTCTTAGCACTACAGGACAAAGACACATCATCTCCTCTTATTACCAAGTTCATAAATAAAATAATCACTAGTATTATTTAGATTATTCGGACTATTGTTCTCATCTTTATTGTTAGCTGTACACCGTTTCGGCAGATGTGTTCTACGGCCTTCTTCAGGTATTTCTTCTCGGACTCTGGAACCTTCTTTTCGGACTCGGGAACCTTCTTTTTTGGACTCGAGAACCTTCTTGTCGTAATGGGAAACCTTCTTGTCGTAATCGAGCACACACACACATACACACACACACACACACACACACACACACACACATATATATATAAGTGTATTTTGGCAGCATTTTTTCTTTGATACAAGTTTTGTTAAACTGTACAGACAATTCCTGTCGGACAAGTTTTTCATTGATCCGTTCCAATTTTCGGGCTATCTTTCTGGTGTCGGGGTGTAACTGGTGTAACAGTCCCCCAAAGGTTTCCAAACGAGCGCTTTCGGCAATACAATTTGCCATCCTCAGGTGTGAAACGATGGTATGATTTCGTGTCTCGTTTTAACGAAACGAGTAGTAGCAAGGAATTAGAAGTGGGAGTTAATAATCATTGGTAGTAGGATGTTACACCCCGACACCAGAAAGATGGCCCCAAAATTGGAACGGATCAATGAAAAACTTGTCCGACAGGAATTGTCTGTACAGTTTAACAAAACTTATATATATATATATATATATATATATATATATATATATATATATATATCATTTTCTTTAGTATTACACCAAATTGTTTATTATGTCTTACTTTTATGTAGTTTTCCTTCTCCTAGACTGGTTGCCTAACCGAAGTCATAGAGCTCAGACCGTTTTACTATTTACCCATCTCTGGATGGAGAATCCTTGGAGTCATCCATTTCCGAAGCGTGACCCCGCCCTTATGGGGATATGAGAGACTTAACCAATGAAATTACAAAGTTGGAGAGAGAGAGAGAGAGAGAGAGAGAGAGGGGGGGGGTATGAAAAAATGAAAAAAGAAAGAAAGAATAGAACTATGGCAAAGAAATTAAGTTTCATTTAAAATCCTACATGAGCATCAGCATTCGTCTCCAGCCTCTCAGGCCATTCGGGAATCATATCAACTGATCTTCCCTCGGAACTCTTGTGGAATGGCAGAAATAAATTCTCATATTCGTCCTTCCAAAATTGTTACTTTCGTAGAGTAAACTTTTTCCTTCAACCAACTCCAAAGAAAAAAAATCACAGGGTGTTAAATCAGGGCTTCTGGTTGGCCACTCATGTGGACCGCGTCTACCCATCCATCTCCAAGGAAAATGATGATTCAACCATTCACAAACCATAATAGCAAAATTAATCATATGGCATAAGGATTAGGAATTAAATTCATTAAAGATTAATTTTTTACTTTACATAATAGACCCACAAATAAATTGTTGTAGCTGGTTTGTTGATTTGGATCGAGTGAAGTCACAAAATATATTTGGGTGAAACAAAGGTTTGGCAATATTTTGGTTAGATGAGACATAGTTCTTGCGGGGCAATGAAAGTGACCCTTGACCTTTAAGACGAGGGGTTAGGTCCTACTTGGGGTGACGGTCTCCCGAAGCCAAGCTCTTCAATATATCGACAGGAATAAATGTTTGCGCTTATTTTCGGTTTGCAGGGTTTATTTTCGGTCTATGATTCAAAGTCAACAATATCGACGCACACACACACACACACACTTTCTCTCTCTCACTCTCTCTATCTTTCTTTCTTTCTCTCTCTCCCTCTCTAATTCTTTTAATCGTTTCTTTCTCATTCTCTCCCCCTTTCTCTATATATCTATCTATCTCAATCAATCAATCATTTCTTTCTCATAGTTCTATTCTTTCTTTCTTTTTTTCTTTTTTCATACATCTCTTTTTCTCTTTCTGTCTGTCTGTCTGTCTGTCTCTATCTCTTTTCTTTCTCTCATTTATATATCTTTCTCTCTCAGCTTTTCTTTCTCTATTCAGCTTTCTTTCTTTCACCTTCTCTCTCTCTCTCTCACACACACTCTCTCTCTCTCTCTCTTCTCTCTCTCTCTCTCTCTCCTCCTCTCTCTATCTCTTTGCTAACTTTGTAATTTCACTGGTTAAAGTCTCTCATATCACCATGAGGGCGGGGTCAAGCTATTTCTGATATCCGAAAATCCTCTTCCCCATGAATAATAATGAGCATGAATAAAAAAATTCCCAATTCCGTCTCCGGAAAACTTTAATGTTCACACCTTATTTCCAATTTTAGAAAATCAATTTTGTGAGGCCAGGTGTCTGTGTGTCAACACCTCGCTGATACGAGAAAATGACAAACATAACATTCCCATCTACTGTGACTTAATGCTGGATAGAAATCTCTCTTTCTGGCCATATATATATATATATATATATATATATATATATATATATATATAATATATATATGGGAGTAAATATGGAAATTAAATCCGACAATATAAAGAAAAATTTGAAAAAACAAGTATTCCGAAATTGGGATGAATTTAATAATATTAAATAATTATTAAATTCATCCCAATTTCGGAATACTTGTTTTTTCAAATTTTCTTTATATATATATATATATATATATATATATATAGAGAGAGAGAGAGAGAGAGAGAGACGATCTAATTGCGTTCGTACAGCAGAATTACTCGAAAATCTACGGAAAAAGTATTGGAGGCCCCTCAGATGCCTACGTGGAGTTGCTAAACACTGTAATCAAGCACTGGATAACAAGTGTAGCCAATTGTAGGCCATATGTATGGCAGCAGGATTATTATGTATGTGGCGCTGTTGACACAAATCGATGTGTCAGTGTTACAAAAGCCCAGTTAATCGACAGTATTAATGTAGTTTTTGAGATCCTTCCCAGAAAAAAATTGGTTTTCTAAAATTGGAAAGAAGGTGTGAACATTAAAGTTTTACAGAGACGGAATTGGGAAATTTTTTATTCATGCTTATTATTATTCATGGGGAAGAGGATTTTCGGATATCAGAAATAGCGTAACCCCACCCTCATGGTGATATAGGAGACTTTAACCAGTGAAATACAAAGTTAGCAAAGAGATAGATAGATAGATTGAGAGAGAGAGAGAGAGAGAGAGAGAGAGAGAGAGAGAGAGAGAGAGAGAGAGAGAGAGAGAGAAGGTGAAAAAAATAAGGAAAGCTGAATAGAGAAAGAAAAGCTGAGAGAGAAAGATATATAAATGAGAGAAAGAAAGAAAAGAGAGAGAGAGAGAGAGAGAGAGAGAGAGAAGAGAGAGAGAGAGAGAGAGAGAGAGAGAAAAGAGATGTATGAAAAAAGGAAAAAGAAAGAAAGAAAACATCAGCTTGCTCCAGGTTCCTGAGCAGGATTGAGGCTGTGATCGACGCTAATGACGGTTATTTTGAGTGCAACTTGTTTACAGTAGTGTAATTTCCGTGTCTGTTGAATTTCTTTACAATCCTTTAAATTTTGTAGTTACCAAGCCCTTTTTCTTTTGCCTTATGAAACTATCAAATTTCTCCCGACCACCCTGTATATATAACCCATAACCCAAGTACAGGTAAAACTCCGAGTAAGAGAGGACTTGACAGTAAGGGTAATGAAAGGGTACGCCACACATACCAAGAGCAACATTACGATTAGAAGGTACAGACTCTAATTTGTACTCGTACTAAGGTAGCTGTACTCGATAGCGACCAATCTTAAACAATAACGTGACTCTAAATAAATTCCTGATACCGTGCACCAGATCTGTCAGAGCAATGAACGGTAGGGACTCTCATCGAGAGAGAGTCATGGAAATGTATGCTGAGACTTTGTTGGAATATATATATATATATATATATATATATATATATATATATATATGAGAGTAAGTAAACAAACAAATGTGTTTATTTGGTATGGCTTTTTTTAGCCGAAAACATTTGGGGGATATGTGCTTAATTGAAGTCATACCTAATTTTGAAAATTAATTAGTTAATAATTATAATATAAGCTCACCTAAATTCATTAATTATTAACTAATTAATTTTTAAAATTAGGTATGACTTCAATTAAGCACATATCCCCCCAATATATATATATATGAAAACCACAGGTTAATAGATGTCTATGTTCACTTTGAGAGATACATCAATTGTGTTATATAAATGATGGTAAAAGCTCTTAAATTCTGAACTGGCATTGCCTAAAAGAGTTTATATTTCTCGATCCATTCTTTTAGGAAATGTCGCTTCTAATATCTTTGATTTGTTCTATGATTACCGTTCACTCAAACGATTCTCTCCTGGCACTCCAGCCACCAAAAGAGATGAAGAGGCTGAAATAGATTATACTGTCTGAAACTTTCAAATATATGGAAGGCTGAAAAGTAAAAATGTGTCTATTATTTAAAAAAAAGTCTTGCTTGGGATTCATATCTTCTGAACAGCATATCTTCGATAATATTTTGCATACGAAAAAAAAAAAAAAATAACGTATTCGTCGATAAAAATGCTTTCAATCCGCTAAAACATATTTTAAAGAGGGGGAAGGTAAAATATTTACATTTACTTGTCGAGAAAAGACTTGGTGGTGCAAAATATCGTTTTCATATCACATTAACTTTTTTTAGGACCAGGACGCATTTATGTGATACTAGCAAAATTGACCGGTACATGACCGGACAAAATGATTTTATGAAAACCAGGGTGTTCCTAAAAATCAAATAAAAAAGAAAAAATCACCGAAAATTTATGTATTACCGTGTTTATTTCAGGGAATTTTTTTTTTAAACATTGAAAATATTTTTTAATGTAATCCTGAATTTTTGAGTGTTGAAATAATTTATATCATTATATTGACATTTTTTAGGTAGAATCAGAATTCATGTTTCTTTTTACAAAAAAAAAAAAAAAAAAAAAAAACCGTATAGAAACTTCTGAAATCTTTTGATATAATTATTCAGACTATAATCTTCATAGAAAGAAAAATGGAAGTCTCAAAAGTAAAAATGTGTCTATTACTTTTTTAAAAATCTTGCTTGGAATTCATATCTTCTGAACGGCGTATCAAAAAAAGAAAGATTAAAGTATAAAAAAAAAGAAAGTATTCGTCGATAAAAATGCTTTTAATCCGCTAAAAGATATTTTAAAGAAGGGGAAGGTAAAATATTTACATTTACTTGTCGAGAAAAGACTTGGTGGTGCAAAATATCGTTTTCATATCACATTAACTTTTTAGGACTATAATCTTCGATAATTTTTTGCATACGAAAAAAACAAAAAAAAACAAACGTATTTGTCGATAGAATTGCTTTTAATCCGCTAAAACATATTTAAAAGAGGGGGAAGGTAAAATATTTACATTTACTTGTCGAGAAAAGATTTGGTGGTGCAAAATATCGCTTTCATATCGCATTAACTTTTTTTTTAGGACCAGGACGCATTTATGTGATATGCACGAACATGTTGGCTCATCTTCAATTTAAAAACGAATTACAATGATTTAAATCCATTATTTAAGGTCAGATTTTTGTTTCAGTCGAAAAGTAGTAACATAATTGTTGTAGGTGACTCACCTATGACACGAACATTGGACTTACTCAAAGGGTATATTTAACAGAGCAAAGCTACTCAAGTGAGAAGTAGCAGATACATATTCTTCGTGTACGCTGTAACAAGGAAACCTTCCTCATTTGTACATTGATATAATGCTCTACATTTTATCTCCGTGTTGAATGATTATTTATTGACCCTTAAACAGGTCATAACAATAATTGGTTTGGTTTGGTTTGTTTTGTTTTACGGCATATCAACCTCAGTGGGTCATTTAATGCCGATAAAGTTTTGAAATAAATCAATTCTTAATGGATTATACAATTTTTTTATAAATACATTTTTCTATTTAACCCATAGATGGGACCCTAACAGGTACTACCACACCGGGTCAGAGTGGACCAGGGAGCAATGATGAATGGGGTGCTCCACATTCCCCAAACCTCCAAAATTAGAACCTCGCCATCAGATAGAGTTTAACGTCATTCCCAGGACATGTAGACCCGCAGCCACCGCCTTCGAGCACCCATATGATAAAAAGGGATTGGGGCTTGCCATAAAGGCAATAGGGTTGGGAAAATCATATAGGTGCTAGGGCTTGACGTGACCAGCCGATTGATCGGAGGGTGCCTCTCCGACCGCCAGTCTAGCCCAAGATAGGGCCAAAGTGGAGTATTGCATGTCATGAATTGCTCATCCACCTGGGCTCTATCCTTAAGCATCACGGTTCGCCACCCACGGCCAACAGGTGGCCCCATTGGGGAAGTCTTACCCCTCTGCAGAGGTGCAGTCGGTGCATTCTAACGCCCCAGCCGACAGGGCGGACAATAATTGGATTGGTAAAAAATAAATAAATAAATAAAATTACATATCTAATTTTTTAATACATTTTTAAACAATTAAATTCGTCTCAAAAGTCGTTTTGTACTGTTGTACGGCTGTGTCTTTCAATAGTGAAATCAACGGAGCGGTGATGACGCATCGGGGACACGCAGGAAAATTTCCGTAACAAAGCGAGTCTATTTCGGTGAAAAATGACACCCAGGTAACACTAGCCGAAATAATTGGTAAAATGTAGATAAAAGAAAAGGTTTTGAATGCGGAATGAGATAACGCGTACCGACTGGTGTTGAATATGAGATCGATGCAGTGTTGGAGGGGAGGGGTTATTTTATTACAGTAGTGATTACGTAAAATAACATCTCAATATATCCATATATATATATGTGTGTGTGTGTGTTTGTGTATGTGTGTATACATGTGTGCATATATATATATATATATATATATATATATATATATATATACATTTATATATATGTATATATATATGTATATATGTATATATATATATATATATGTATATATATATATGTGTATATATATGTATATATGTATATATATATATATGTATATATGTATATATATATATATATATATGTATATATGTATATATATATATATATATATATATACATGTGAGCATATATATATATATATATATATATATATATACATGTGCGCATATATATATATATATATAATATATATATATATATATATATATGTATATTCGCATATATATATTCACATACACACACACACACATATATATTAAGAAAAATAATAGCTGAAGGCGACTCTTTTATTTACTGTTTCAAACAATCAAATATATGGAAGACTCAAAAGTAAAAACATACTTATTACTTGTTTTTAATCTTTGCTTGGGAATTATGTCTTCTGAAAGGCATTTTTTTGATTATTTTTTTAAAAACGGGATTACAATTTTAGAAAAACACAATACTGAAAATGTGTACATAGAAATTCAGACAGACAATGTATCCATAGCGGATGATAAACACGTCTTATCAGGAGAAAGGTAAAGAACCTGAAATAAAAACAAAAATGCCATACAAAAAATTGTGTCCACTAAAAAACTGCATACGAAAAAAAAAAGTTAAAATATTGAAAAAAAAAAAAAAGTCGCTATAATATTTTACCATATTTTAATCATATTGATTTATTCAATATTCAATATAGATGGTACCCTGACGGATACTACCACTCCGGGTCGGAGTGGAGCTGGGAGGAATTGTTGATGAACAAGTGCTCCACACAGGCCAGATCTCCAGAAGTGGAACTTCACCTCATAGACAGTTTAACGTCATACCCATGAGACTAAGATCCTCAGCCGCCGCCTTCTAGCACATATATAATAAAAAGAGTTCGGTATTGCCATAAGGGCAATAAGGTCGTGACAATCATATACATGCTAGGGCTTGATATGACCAGCCGATTGATCGGAAGGATGCCTCTCCGCCCGACCGTCTTGCCTAAGTAAGAGCCAAACTGGAGTGTTGCATGTCATGAACTAATGCCATTTTGTTTAGGACAGGTATAATTACCAACACAGGAACATGTATCATATATCAAAATGAAACAGATGAATGTCATAAACTCAGCTACCAGGATCCCATCCATTTTAGTCATTGATGAATTCGACATTTTTAAATTTAAATTTAAAATCTCAATAGAATGAAATATCTTATTAAAACCACTTGTTCACTACAGATTTAACTTACTCGTTACTGGAATAATCACTATCATCTCTTCAGCCCCATGAAAGAGGGTTTGAGAGGCAAATTCCATTTACGAGGAAGTGAAATCTGTAGAGAACAAGTGGCTCAAAGAACAGTCAACAGAATATTACGGGACAGGGATACATGCTTTCTTCGAAGGTGGAACGTGGCTATTGAGAGAAACGGTGATTATGTGAAGAAGTAGGGATGTGATCTACAAAGGACAAGCTTCATTTTGATGTATGATACATGTTCCTCTGTTGGTAATTATATGTGTCCTAAACAAAATGGCATGATTTTTTTGACTCATCTATGTGGAGAAGTAGGGATGTGATCCACAGAGGACCAGCTTCATTTTGATGTATGATACATGTTCCTCTGTTGGTAATTATATGTGTCCTAAATAAAATGGCATTACTTTTTGATTCACCTATGTGGAGGAGTAGGGATGTGATCTACAGAGGACCAGCTTCATTTTGATGTATGATATATGTTCCTATGTCGGTAATTATACCTGTCCTAAACAAAATTGCATTACTTTTTGATTCACCTATGTGGAGAAATAGGGATGTGATTTACAGAGGACCAGTTTCATTTTGATGTATGATACATGTTCCTATGTTGATAATTATACCTGTCCTAAACAAAATGGCATTACTTTTTGATTCACCTATGTGGAGAAGTAGGGATGTGACCCACAAAGGACGTTTCATTTTGATGTATGATACATGTTCCTATGTTGGTAATTATACCTGTCCTAAACAAAATGGCATTACTATTCGACTCACCTTTATAAATGTAATGGAACACTTATTGTCAATTCACCCTGTCGGCTGAGGCTGTAGAATACACCGACTGTACCTCTGTAGAGATATAAGATGATGTTTATATATATGGATGAAGTGAAAGAAGGATGTTTTCCAGTGGACATCTACGTATGGACATACCAGTATAGGGCGAATACTAAAAGAACCACATTAATCAAACTAATGATTCTGATCATAGAGCTTTTTTCTTCTCTAGGTCCTTGGATCCTAAGAGCGACATCACGATTTGAAGGCACAGACTATTTTGTCCTCATATCAAGGAAGCCGTACGTGGTAGCCAGCGTCTTTAAACGATAGGGAGACTGTGACCGGATTCTGGGGGCCACACACAAGACCTCTCGGGGGCGATGAACGTGAGCTGGGATTAGACCGTCGTGAGACAGGTTAGTTTTATCCTACCGATTGGCACGTGTGTTATGTCGGCCGTGGCCACGGCAATCCCGTCCGGTACGAGAGGAACCGCGGATCGGAGCAAACTCGCGATGAACGAGAGAGAGAGAGAGAGAGAGAGAGAGAGAGAGAGAGAGAGAGAAAAGAGAGAGAAGAGAGAGAGAGTTATGACAATCCGTGCTAACAGCGCCTTTTAATGATGATGATGAGGAGGAGGAGGATGATGATGATGTTGATGATGATGATTAATTTTGTTTTTGTCTGAAACAGATTATACTGTCTCAAACTTTCAGATATATGGAAGTCTCAAATGTAAAAAACATATCTATTACTTTCTTTAAAATCTTGCTTGGGAATTATGTCTTCTGAAAAGTCATATCTTTGATTACTTTTTTTTAACGGATTACATTTAAAAAAATACATTATTGAAAATGTGTACATAGAAATCTAGACGGACAATATTTCCTTAGCAGATGATAAACATGTCTTATCAAGAGAAGAAAGTTAGAAATGAAAAAAAGTAAAAAACAGAATGCCATACGAAAAATTGTGTCCACTAAAAAACTACATACGAAAAAAATATATATTGTATTGAAAAAAAAAACGCAATAATATTTTTCTCCATTTTAGTCATATTGATTTATTTAATATTTTTTAATTTAAATTACAAATCTCAAATAAAATTAAAGAATTAAAAACAAAAGAATTATCAGTTTGGAAAAAAATCTATAAAAAAAAGAAAGTAATGAACATAAGTACATTATATGTTTGCTTGAAGGCAATTACAATGCATGTATCGCATAAAATTCGATACGTTTTTAATAGAAAATCAACTTGATAAGAAGATGATTTTTATAAATCGAAATATTGTTCAATATTAGCTATGAATATGATATAAAATATTTCCACTTTAACAGCATATTGTGTGGTTTTCATATCCTTTTATCTATACTCATACCGTCGGATTCATTTTCCTTTCTCTTAACTTTATATATATATATATATATAATATATATATATATATATATATATATAAGATTTGTGATTTTTTAGAAGCATTGTGAATAAAGTATATATTATATTTATATTTTTGCTTGAAAGCAATTACAATGCATGTATCGCATAAAATTCGATACTTTTGTTTTAATAGAAAATCAACTTGAAAAGTGTAATCCCGGCAAAGGATCGCTCGGTGTGTAGAAACATCGTACAGACCGTTTCGACTTTATTAAGTCTCATCAGCGATGTATACAACCGACTTCCCTCCGACAGAAATCGAAACCGGACCTCATCAGGAATAGTCAAAGACCATATTGCCTCGGCCACAGTACACAGCGAACAATCCCTGCGAAATAAACCTTGTCAATGATACTTACTTGCCTCTACCATAATAGGTAAGAGTCTGAGGGGCGAAATAACAAAACAAACCAGCCTTATGCTCTTTGGCGAAGTGAATAAGATTTTGGATGTTTTTATTTTTGAATAAAGTATATATATATTTTGCTTGAAGGCAATTACAATGCATGTATCGCATAAAATTCGATACTTTGTTAAGCTACATTGTTTTCATTGTTTTTTTTAATTACCCAGTACACTAAGACACTCAGCCACCGCCTTCTAGCACATATATATTAAAGAGGGTTGCGGCTTGCCATAAGGGCAATAAAGTCGGGACAATCATATATATGCTAGGGCTTGATGTGACCAGCCGATTGATCGGAAGGGGGCCTCTCCGACCGACTGTCTTGCCTAAGAAAGAGCCAAAGTGGAGTGTTGCATGTCATGAATTCAACCACCAGGATTCCATCCATTTTAGTCATATTGATTTATTCAACATTTTAAAATTTAAATTTCAAATCTCAATAGAATTAAAGAATTTAAAAAAATGGAAAACCTCTAAAAAAAAAGATGAAAGTAATTATATTGTTTATTTTTATTTAAATATATTTTTGGTAGGGGTGGGGGCTCGTCCAGGATTTAAACTCTGGTCATCGATTTCATTTGTATTTATTAATGGGCATACCGTCAGTTTTGGATGGTTAGTGTAGAAAATGGAACCGAATTCAAGTGTTGTTGAATTCAAACCTGGACTGTGAGATTGAGTGGCATTTAATAACCTCAGTGTGACCCCGAACCCTAGGTTAGGAATCGGTAGGAATAGATGGAAATCGCTTAGTTATTTTTTGACTCTGGTCACCGATTTTAATTCCATTACCTACAACGATATTACCTACGACAATAATTGACCTTATTCTACACTCACCTAGATAAATACTAAATGTATAGGGGAGAGGAGTGATAGAAAACTTGCATCTTGCCCGAGGACACAAAACCAATGATTTGCCGTGATCAATATGATGACAAGTTTCAACTTTGAATGTGTAGGCTTCGTTGTGGCACCATTTTAGACATATTGATTTATTCAACAGTCTATATATAATGAAAGAATTAAAAAAAAATGAATTTGAAAAATATCTAAAAAGAAAAAAAGAAATGAACGTAAAGTAACATTGTTTTTAATTTTTTTGTATTTTGCTCGTTCAGGATTTAAAACTCTGGTCACCGATTCCATTGTTATATATTAAGGGTTACCGTCGGTTTGGTAGTGTAGAAAAATGGAATTCAAATATGGACGTGAGATTGAGTGGCATTTAATAACCTCAGTGTGACCCTGAACCCTTGCTGCTAGGGAATTGTGAAATAGATGGAAATGCTTAGTTATTTTTTACTCTGGTCACCGATTTTAATTCCATTACCTACAACGATATTACCTACGACAATAATTGGCTTTATTCTACACTCACCTAGATAGATACTAAATATAAAGGGGAGAGGAGTGATGGAACACTTGCATCTTGCCCGAGGACACAAAACCAATGACTGTCTGTGATTAATATGATGACAGGTTTCAACTTTGAATATGTAGGCTTCGTTGTGGCACCATTTTAGTCATATTGATTTATTCAACAGTCTAAATTTAGATTACAAATCTCAATTCACCGATTTCATTACCAACGACGATAATAGTCGTAATATTACACTTACTTTATAGTCAGGAAAAAGTTTTATTTAAATTCAGTCTTCACACCAGCAAAAAATCTTTTTATTTTATACATAATAAAATGCTATCTTATCATACAAAAAATGAATTGGTAGATATTCTAGCCAAAAACAAGACATTAGGTTTATAAGTTCCATTGAATTGTCCAATTGAACACATGGCCTAGTGGATAAGGTAGTTAGAATAAGATAGTTCTAAGTGGCAGTTAACTCTGGATTCCAGGTTCAATCCTAAGTAGAGGCAGTAACATAGAAAAATAATTAACACAACTCCTACTCCAGCTATGGTTAGCGGAATGAGAACAGGATACCCCCGTGGACTGAATAAAGGGTTAGGTTCGAATTTCTGTGATGGTTCCCGACTATGACAAGAAGGTTCCCGAGTCCGACAAGAAATGCCTGAAGAAGGCCGGAGGGCATATGGGCCGAAATGTTGTGCAAATGCTCTCAGTTTTTCATTTTTATTTATCATTTATTTTTTATTTCTCTGAATGTTTGAGATGAGGCTTGACGATTAGTATTATCTGCGTTATTCGGACTATTGGACACATGGCATAGTGGATAAAGGATTTAAGTTAAGACAGTTCTAAGTGACAGTTATCTCTGGACTGCAGGTTCAATCCTGGTCAAGTGCAGCAGTAACATAGAATAATAATTAACACAGCTTAACACCTCTACCCCAGCTAGTGGAATGAGAACAGAATACCCCCGTTGACTGAATGAAGGGTTAAGTTCAAAGTTCCGTGATGGCTCCCGATTAAGTCAAGTAGGTTCCCGTATTGGAAAAGAAGGTTCCCGAGTCCGAAAAGAAGGTTTTCGATTCGAACAAGAAATACCTGAAAAAGGCCGGAGGGCACATCGGCCGAAACGTTTTATTTTTAACTTAAAAAAAAATGTTTTCCCCTGTTTCCTTATGTGACATTATTTTTGTATTTTATTTGTTCATAAGAATAAATCATTTTTATGTTAGTGCCGGGTTAGCTCAGTTGGTAGAGCGTTCGGCTAGAAACCACAAGGTTCCTAGTTCGATACCCGCCCTCTCCAATTCAGCGTATGAGTAGCACAGGAATATGTGCGTAAAGTAAGGAGCTGATGGTAGTGTGGACGCTTCACCTCAGACGCAAAAACAATCTCCTTGTCTAGCGCTAATGAAAAGGGATAGCCTCCCTCCACTGATTGGCTGAGACCGACTTTAGCCGCGCCTGACGACCAAAAAATGTATAATTGTTAAAACAATTCTGTGACTCTTGGTGACTTCTCCTTACAAAGATATAGAGGTGTCTCATTTGCCCCCCGACCCTACGCTCTACCTATTCCGTGGCACTGGCTTTCCCAGTCCGAGAGCGTCGGCACCCAAATCAGTCGGCCTTTGGTCCATGGTAACGTCTATTCATTCAGTAAATATTCATCCAGCATTCATTAATTGGAAGGCAGGAATTGGGTTGGTTGGATTTACGACTGCGTCAATCCCTGTTGGTTATTTATGCCGAAGACATTTGTTTTTATTATTCTCGTAAGGTACTTATTTTTTAAAACTCAGTTTTTTAAACATATTTTTTTTTAAATTTATGTTTTTCTATTTAACCTCATAGAGTGGTTGGTTGGTTGGATTTTTCGCATGTCAACCATAATTGGGTTATTTTATGGCCGAAGACGTGTTTGTTTATCAATTCTCGATGGTCCTTCTTTTTTTAAACTCAGTTTTTGAAACATGTTTTTAATTTAATATTTTTCTATTTAACCCATAGATGGGTTGGTTGGTTGGTTGGTGGTTGTCTTTTCAGCATGTCAACCCTTATTAGGTTTTTTCTGCCGAAGACGTTTGTTTATTAATTCAACCTCATAAATTTATGTTTTTCTATTACAACCCATTTGGTAGATTGGTTGTTGGTTAGATTTATCGGCATGTCAACCCTTATTGGTTATTTTATACCGAGAGCGTTTTTTTTATTAATTCTCGAAAGAGTACTTTCTTTTTAAACTCAGTTTTTTAAACATATGTTTTAATCATATTTTTTTTATTTAACTCCAATATGGCTTAGTTAATTAGTTAGTTAGTTGTTTGGTTGCTTGAAGTTTTCGCATGTCAACCCTTATTGGGTTATTTTAGCCGAGGATGTTTTGTTTTTATTCTTCTTGATGGTTACACACATTTTCAAATCATGTTTTTCTATTAACCCATAGGTGGTGGTTGTTGGTGCTGTTGCTAGTTGGTTTAGTGGATGTCAACCCATTGGGTAATTTTATGCCGAAGAAATTTTGTTTTGTTAATTCTTGAGGGTACTGAATTTTGTCTTTGGATGGGTATTCAACATTTCTAAAAACTCAATTTCTATTAAACACATTTTAGAACTCGTTTTGTTCTATTTACCACCGCTATGGATGGAACCCTCACAGTACTACCACTCCGAGTCAAAGTGCAACTGGGATAATGGTGATAATGGACGTACTCATATCCACAGAGTTCCGGAATTTGGAACCGTCACCATCAGATAGAGATTAACATTATATACCCAACACTAAGACCCCTCAGCCACCGCCTGTGTAGCACATATATGGTAAAAAGGGTTGATGATTGCCATAAGAGCAATATAGTTGGGATAATCATATAAGTGCTAGGCTTTATGGACCAGTCAATGATCGAATTGCGCCTTTCTGACCACCCGCTAGCCTAAAGTGTTGTAGGTGACTCACCTATGACACGAACATGGACTTACCCAAAGGGTACATATGTTCAGAGTAAAGCAACTCAGTCGAGTTAGTTCTAGAAACAGTCTTCGTGTATGCTGAACAAGAAACCCTTCATTGTATGTGATATATATTGCTGGAATACAATCTGTTCCCTACATTTTTATAACCCGTGTTGAGTTACTATTTATTGACCCTTAACAGGTCATAACACTAAGAAAGAAAGAAATGAACGTAAATCACATTGTTTTTTTTTTGGTAGGGGGGTTGGCACGTCCGAGTACATAATTTGTTGTAATTTTCCACTCACGCTGTGTGAAATAATAAAAGAGCTTGAAAAAACGAGAAATGTCTTGTGTTCATTATTAAACACTATCAACTGCCACAAAGACTGTAAGATATAAAGTTCTTATAATAAAGTTAGAAGGCTCAAAGTAACCTTCCAATGTGGGTACGTATGTGTACATGAATTAATCTGTTCAAAGAAGTTATATATAATAATCAAAGATAGAAGCGTCCGCAAATTATCGTTCTCAAAAAAAATGTTTATCTTTTTATTTCACATACGCAACACGTGTTTCAGATATCTGGTATCATTCCCAGCTTTGATCAAACATATATTATATACAGTATATATATATATATTATATAATATATATATATATAATTATATACACACATATATATATAATATATATATATATACATAGTATGCGTTTCTGTAATTTTCTTTATTCTGTGTTTCTGAAACATAACAATTACAGGAAACACCATAACCTATGTATATATATATATGTGTATGATATTATATATAATTATATATAATATATATAATATATATGATATATATCAATATATGTATTGATCAAGCCTGGGAAGATACAGAATATCTGAAACAACTGTGCGTATGTTAAATAAAAGAATAAAACATTTTCTGAAACATACATTTTCGGACCTATTCTGTTTTTTAAAAATATTACATTTCTCCCGTTGGAACCAGAAACACATTTTTATATAATAACAAACATAGACTTATTCTGGAGCCCGTGGAGAAAATATACTACATGACAGGTATACACATACTCATGACAAGTGAAATGGTCCATAATCACGATACCCATGATTATTCCTTTTTCATTCACAATATATAATATATATATTATTAATGTGTATCGTGCACTAGATATAAAAATAGTAGTAATCCAACGTACAGTTATTAAGAGTGCTCAATATCTATTGATAGAGCGTATAGTTGTGTATATAATATATATATTAATATATATATATATATATATATAGTATATATATTATATATAGATAAGATAGATAGATAGATAGATAGAACACGCTCAAATAAATTGTTTCTCCACTCATGGCAACAGAAATACGAGGGTGAGTCAAAAAGCAATACGATTTTGTTTAGGATTATAATAAGATGTGAATTGCAAACAGCCTCGTCCAGGATTTAAACTCATCCATAATTTCCATTTCCTATACGTCTTCATCTATACAATAATGCTAGTGTTCCTAAAGAATACGACGTTATCATCTTGCAACACCCTATACAAGTGTTACATAATCTATGCGGTTGCATAATATTTATTGTCAACCCCTGTAATTCTGAGGGGATGGACCCTTTTCATATCATGCGCCGCGGTCATTCCATGGAAAATTACAGAAGCCCGCCAAATATGTGAAGTCACGTGGGACTGGTTGAGTCCCAGTTGCAGTTGGACGTCAGGCAGACGGTTGGCCATTTTATGCTCTGTCTAAACTGGAACTCACCCGCGCTATGTTAGTTAGCAGATGATGGATTGAAAATGAAAGTAACATCAAAATAAATGTCTTGTTTATATCTAAAACTAACAATGACACAGGGCTTCTGATAGAGAGAAATCCCTAACAGAAAAACCAGCACCGAAAGTCCCCAAGAAAGTCCAGACCTTAGAGAATTCCAGACCGAGTCAAGATGATAGAAAAGAAATACCAAAAGACGATCATGAATACTAAAGACGGCCAAGAAATAGAATTAAAGAAATAGGTATGCAACATTATAATGTTTAGTGCCAGCGAAGAAGGCGCTATCAACATAGTATCTAAGCCTCAAACCAATAGATGACAACGCAATAACTAAAAGAATACTTGTGGTGGACGTGTTTTTAAAGCCGCGTCCATTAGCACAATATTAATTTTCATATTCAGCTTCGGCGTTGTTCTAGCAACGAAGCAGCTACATTCGAATAACGTTTAGCTTTTTTTTGCCAACATCAAATTGCCATAATTGTTCTTATTCCTCGTGGCCATTTCATTGGAAACGAAATATTGGATATCTTTGGATTTGGCCATCGACATTCGCTTGATATATATATATATAATATATATATATATATATATATATATATATATACACCTTAAGATAGAACCAAAGAAGTAGTACAATCACAAGACAAACATACTGTGTGGGTAGTTAGGTAATCTCCCTTTAATGATAGTAATTTAGAGATGACCGTCTCATCGGTTATGCTAAAGTTTAGTGGCAGGCCGTTCGGTATAAGTCTCTAATTAATGACTGGTGGCGCCGCCATTGCATTCTGGACTTCGTTATGTCGTATGAAGACGCGTCATTCGTTTACTCTTCTTACACATACAAAATGAGATGTTCAAATGGTTGCAGTTTGACGCATAATTTCGTCCGAATATTTTTTCCCGACCTTTTTCACTGCTGCGTCGACTCTGATATGCCTCGGCGTCAGTCCATCTTGTAGGTGTTAACTCCTCTACAAAACTATATCTCCATAGCATTTTGGCTCACCAACCTTTGAAAAGCCCGCTTAACACACGTCTTTTATGAATTTGAGGATACAAATTAAAAAAAAAAAAAAACTCCCCCTCCTTCCGCAAACCCCCCCCCAAAAAAAAACTCCCCCTCTCCTCCGCCAAAAAAAACCCCACAAAAAAACGTTTTTCTTCGGGGCAGAATATTTTGATTTGAAAATAAAACGCGTGTGCGTACAGAGAATATCGATCTGTTCGAAAAGGAATCTTTTGAATATTGAAGAGAGCTTCGTCTTAAAGCTCTCTTGAATATTCAAAAAAAGACTCCTTTTCAAAACGCATCAAAATTTTCTGTATTCACAAAATATTCTGCTCCGAAATTCAAATTTGTGTTTATCTATTATTATTTATTTTAAAAATAGTACTAGATAGGATACGTATATACAATAAAAATCTTGTGAAAACACGAGCGCAATTCAATAATTTTTATCCATACAAACATTTTCCTTCCATTTACCGTTCAGTATAATTGTCGGATTTCACTTCCATTTTTTTCTCACTACATTATATTATCAACAACTGAACCACGAATGAAGAGATAGTTCCCGATATATTGCAAATTATTAAATTAAATTTATCAATTTTTAATATAAAAAAAACGGTTGAGTCAATTTCAACTTTAGATGCAAATACAGTTTTTTATTCAACATTTTTAGTTATTAGCATTATTTTCATATATAGGCCATATCATTTATCCTACTTATCTTAATATATATATATATATATATATATATATATATAATATATATATATATTCAATCGATTTTATATTTAGAAATATTCAAATGCAATAAAACAAAGTTTTAAAATAGGTGTGCAAAGTACACAAATGCTTACATATATAGTATATATATATATATATAATTGATATATATAGCTTATTTGTTGTTTACAAATATTTAAAAATTTGAAATTCATTTCAACTGTTTTCCTTTTTCTCGGGGGCGAGAGTATATGAATATTTTGAAACAGCCGTTTTTCAGACGTTCTCAACGTTTGAGTATTCTTTATATACAAAATGTTTTAAAGCATCTTTATAAATATATATATAAATTATATGGTGTTCACAAATATTTTTGAATCTAGATATTATTTAAACATTTTTTCTCTCGATGGAGGTCATTTTTCTTAAGAAAATATATAAACTAAAAGTCCAATGAAATATTTTAAAACATTGTTTTATTGCATTTGAATAATTTTTTAAATTATAAAATCGATTGAATATATATAGTAATATTATATAGTATAATATATATAATATATATATATGTCATGAATGTATGTATATATATTATATAAATATATATACGTAGTGTATATTAACTCAATCTACTGAGACATTTACTCAAAACACACACACACACACACACACAAACACACACACACATACACACACACACACACACACATTATATATATATATATAATATATTATATATATATATATATATTGATAATACAGTAACTTATTTATTCGTAAAAGAATGCTCAATATTCATTATAGTTATGTAAATTAGAGGCGAAGACATGAAATCCAATGGCGCTTGTGAAACTTAAAATGTTTCACTTACTATGCCTTTTAAAACAAGGTATGTAGGTAAACTCAATTACCAAGTACTTCTTCCTATAACTTCGCTACACAACATAATATATATATATATAATATGTTATATGTAAAGTATTAAACTTACCGCTGGGTATAAGAACGATCGCTTGGAAGCGCACAATATCAGAGTTTAAGGTTGATAAATAAACAAAATTTACCAAAGTGCTCAATACATGTAGAGCCATAAATTTATTTAAGAATGCGAAATTGAGTAAACCTACTCAGTTTCATCGATAATTTCTTCAGGGTTACTTTTTAAATTAATCGAGTTTACGATTCATCTTGTTGGTGTTATAAAACATGCCCGTTGGAATGGACTTAAATTCAGTAGAGAACAAGCGTTCCTCTACTGAATATTTAAGTCCCATTCCAACGCGCATGTTTATAACACCAAAGATGAATCGTAAAACTCGATTTAATTTAAAAGTAACCTTGAAGAAATCTATCATGAAACCGAGTAGTTACTCATTTCTCCATTCTTATAATTATATATATATATTATTATATATACTATTATATTAATTGCGGAGTTTTAAGCATGAATAAATATATAATTTTATATTCTTGAAGCATTAACATGCCATGTATCGCATAAAATTCGATACGTTTTTATAGAAAATAACTTGAAAGTTATCACGGCAAAGGATGCTCGTGTGTTAGAATCCGTACAGACTGTTTCGACCCTTATTAAGTCTCATCAGCTGTATGTATACTAACGATTTCCCTTCCGACAGAAATCTAAACCGGGACTTCGCAGAACACGGTGAAACACTAGTGAAGACATATATGCCTTCGCCACAGACACAGCACACTCACCTGAAATAAACCTTGTCAATGATACTTACCGCCTCTACCATAATAGTAAGGGGCGTTAATATATATATATATATATATATATATATATATATAAATATATATATAACCAAATAGATTGTAAGAAGAGGATGATTGGTTAATAAGGATGATTTATATTAAGGGGGCGTTATAATATATATATATATACAAATGATTGGTAAGTAGGTGATTTTTTGGGGGATCATGGAAATCTCACTGTACAACAATACGTATCTTTGTAGGTGCAAAACATAAACTCATACAACCATTTCATAAATCCCTAAAAAGAAGCTAATTAAATAATGAATATTAAATTATGATACACAGTAATTATCTAACTTTCAAAGAAAGAAAGTTAAAAAACCGCCATCCCGTTATTATATTTTATTTCAAACAGAAATTCAAAAAATGAATCTAGCCTCATCGAACAGGTTTCTGTGAGCTACAACTCATTTTTTTTAGTTTCTGCTTGAAATTTTTTAAAAATATAACTGTATGAGGTTGTTCGTTTTTGTTCTTTATGAGAACTAAAATAATATCTGTTATTGTATAGATCTTAAACCAAAAGGAAATAGCTCAAACTGTAAAGTATACTGATGATATTATATATTCAGATCATCAAATATATGGAAATCTGATCTATCTGCTAAGATAAACAAAAAATTTTCTTGCAGTATCGTCCAGTACTTATATATACGAGGAGGCATATATACCGAAAACACGTGTCTGGGAGACTTATTAATATATGCTCCCATTAAATTTGTAATGCAGCTCTCTAATGGTAATTAAATTAACTCTCACTACTAAGCAAATAAGCAATTGATCATTCTCCGGAGAATTATCTCCAGCATGACCGAAAGATAATCTCTCTCTTNTAGAGAGATATACAAAAAATAATAAAAACAATGTACTTACGTTCATTTCTTTTTTTTCTTTTAAGAAATATTTTTTCAAAAATTCATTTTTTTTATTCTTTCATTATATTTAGACTGTTGAATAAATCAATAGTCTAAAATGGTGCAGCAACGAAGCCTACACATTCAAAGTTGAAACCTGTCATCATATTAATCACAGCCAATCATTGGTTTTGTGTCCTCGGGAAAGATGCAAGTGTTCTATCACTTCTCTCCCCTTTACATTTAGTATCTATCTAGGTGAGTGTAGAATAAGGCCAATTATTGTCGTAGGTAATATCGTTGTAGGTAATGGAATTAAAATCGGTGACCAGAGTCAAAAAAATAACTAAGCATTTTCCATCTATTCCTACCGATTCCTAGCAACAAGGGTTCGGGGTCACACTGAGATTATTAAATGCCACTCAATCTCACAGTCCATATTTGAATTCCTATTTTCTACACTAACCTTCCAAAACCGACGGTAACCCCTTAATATATAACAATGGAATCGGTGACCAGAGTTTAAATCCTGAACGAGCAAAAATACAAAAAAATAATAAAAACAATGTACTTACGTTCATTTCTTTTTTTTCTTTTTAGATATTTTTCAAATTCATTTTTTTTTTTAATTCTTTCATTATATATAGACTGTTGAATAAATCAATATGTCTAAAATGGTGCCACAACGAAGCCTACACATTCAAAGTTGAAACTTGTCATCATATTGATCTCAGCAAATCATTGGTTTTGTGTCCTCGGGCAAGATGCAAGTGTTCCATCACTCCTCTCCCCTTTATATTTAGTATTTATCTAGGTGAGTGTAGAATTAGGTCAATTATTGTCGTAGGTAATATCGTTGTAGGTAATGGAATTAAAATCGGTGACCAGAGTCAAAAAATAACTAAGCATTTTCCATCTATTCCCACCAATTCCTAGCAGCAAGGGTTCGGGGTCACACTGAGGTTATTAAATGCCACTCAATCTCACAGTCCATATTTGAATTCTATTTTCTACACTAACCTTCCAAAACCGACGGTAACCCCTTAATATATAACATGGAATCGGTGACCAGAGTTTAAATCCTGAACGAGGCAAAATACAAAAAATAATAAAAACAATGTACTTACGTTCATTTCTTTTTTTTTCTTTTTAGATATTTTTCAAAATTCATTTTTTTTTTTTAATTCTTTTCATTATTTTAGACTGTTGAATAAATCAATATGTCTAAAATGGTGCCACAACGAAGCCTACACATTCAAAGTTGAAACTTGTCATCATATTGATAACAGCCAATCATTGGTTTTGTGTCCTCGGGCAAGATGGGCAAGTTTTTATCACTCCTCTCCCCTATACATTTAGTAATTTATCTAGGTGAGTGTAGAATTAAGGTCAATTATTGTCGTAGGTAATAATCGTTGTAGTAATGAATTAAAATCGGTGACCAAGAGTCAAAAAATAACTAAGCGATTTCCATCTATTCCTCCGATTCCTAGCCTAGGGTTCGGGGTCACACTGAGGTTATTAAATGCCACTCAATCTCACAGTCCAGGTTTGAATTCAACAACAACTTGAATTCGGTTCCCATTTTCTACACTAACCATCCAAAACTGACGGTTATGCCCATTAATAAATACAAATGAAATCCATGACCAGAGTTTAAATCCTGGACGAGCCCCCACCCCTGCCAAAAATATATATATAAATAAAAATAAACAATATAATTACTTTCATCTTTTTTTTTAGAGGTTTTCCATTTTTTTTAATTCTTTAATTCTATTGAGATTTGAAATTTAAATTTTAAAATGTCGAATAAATCAATATGACTAAAATGGATGGATTCCTGGTGGTTGAATTCATGATATGCAACACTCCACTTTGGCTCTCTCTTAGGCAAGACAGTCGGTCGGAGAGGCCCCCTTCCGATTAATCGGCTGGTCACATCAAGCCCTAGCATATATATGATTGTCCCGACTTTATTGCCCTTATGGCAAGCCGCAACCCTCTTTAATATATATGTGCTAGAAGGCGGTGGCTGAGGGTCTTAGTGTACTGGGTAATTAAAAAAAACAATGAAAACAATGTACTTAACAAAGTATCGAATTTTATGCGATACATGCATTGTAATTGCCTTCAAGCAAAAATATAATATATACTTTATTCAAAAAATAAAAACATCCAAAAATCTTATTCACTTCGCCAAAGAGCATAAGTTTGTTGTTATTATTCCCTCAACGACCTCTTACCTATTATGGTAGAGGCAAGTAAGTATCATTGACAAGGTTTATTTCGCAGGGATTGTTCGCTGTGTACTGTGGCCGAGGCAATATGGTCTTTGACTATGCCTGCTGAGGTCCCGGTTTAGATTTCTGTCGGAGGGAAATCGTTAGTATACATCGCTGATGAGACTTAATAAAGTCGAAACAGTCTGTACGATGTTCTACACACCAAGCGATCCTTTGCCGGGATTACACTTTTCAAGTTGATTTTCTATTAAAAACAAAAGTATCGAATTTTATGCGATACATGCATTGTAATTGCTTTCAAGCAAAAATATAAATAATAATATATACTTTATTCAACAGTGCTTCTAAAAAAACATCCACAAATCTTATATATATATATATATATATATATATATATATATATATAAAGTTAAGAGAAAGGAAATGAATCCGACGGTATGAGTATAGATAAAAGGATATGAAAACAACACAATATGCTGTTAAAGTGAAAATATTTTATATCATATTCATAGCTAATATTGAACAATATTTCGATTTATAAAAATCATCTTCTTGTCAAGTTGATTTTCTATTAAAAAAGTATCGAATTTTATGCGATA
>CM042172.1:13796373-13816373 GCA_023376005.1 Doryteuthis pealeii | reverse complement strand
ATAATTACCAACAGAGGAACATGTATCATACATCAAAATGAAGCTGGTCCTCTGTGGATCACATCCCTACTTCTCCACATAGATGAGTCAAAAAAGTCATGCCATTTTGTTTCGGACAGGTATAATTACCAATACAGGAACGTGTATCATACATCAAAATTAAACGTCCTCTGTGGATCACATCCCTACTTCTTCACATAATCACCGTTTCTCTCAATAGCCACGTTCCACCTTCGAAGAAAGCATGTATCCCTGTCCCGTAATATTCTGTTGACTGTTCTTTGAGCCACTTGTTCTCTACAGATTTCACTTCCTCGTAAATGGAATTTGCCTCTCAAACCCTCTTTCATGGGGCTGAAGAGATGATAGTGATTATTCCAGTAACGAGTAAGTTAAATCTGTAGTGAACAAGTGGTTTTAATAAGATATTTCATTCTATTGAGATTTTAAATTTAAATTTAAAAATGTCGAATTCATCAATGACTAAAATGGATGGAATCCTGGTAGCTGAGTTTATGACATTCATCTGTTTCATTTTGATGTATGATACATGTTCCTGTGTTGGTAATTATACCTGTCCTAAACAAAATGGCATTAGTTCATGACATGCAACACTCCAGTTTGGCTCTTACTTAGGCAAGACGTTCGGGCGGAGAGGCATCTTTCCGATCAATCGGCTGGTCATATCAAGCCCTAGCATGTATATGATTGTCACGACCTTATTGCCCTTATGGCAAGACCGAACTCTTTTTATTATATATGTGCTAGAAGGCGGCGGCTGAGGGTCTTAGTCTCATGGGTATGACGTTAAACTGTCTATGAGGTGAAGTTCCACTTCTGGAGATCTGGCCTGTGTGGAGCACTTGTTCATCAACAATTCCTCCCAGCTCCACTCCGACCCGGAGTGGTAGTATCCGTCAGGATACCATCTATATTGAATATTGAATAAATCAATATGATTAAAATATGGTAAAATATTATAGCGACTTTTTTTTTTTTTTTTCAATATTTTTACTTTTTTTTTTCGTATGCAGTTTTTAGTGGACACAATTTTTGTATGGCATTTTGTTTTTCATTTCAGGTTCTTTACCTTTCTCCCTGATAAGACGTGTTTATCATCCGCTATGGATACATTGTCTGTCTGAATTTCTATGTACACATTTTCAGTATTGTGTTTTTCTAAAATTGTAATCCCGTTTTTAAAAAAATAATCAAAAAAATGCCTTTCAGAAGACATAATTCCCAAGCAAAGATTAAAAACAAGTAATAAGTATGTTTTTACTTTTGAGTCTTCCATATATTTGATTGTTTGAAACAGTAAATAAAAGAGTCGCCTTCAGCTATTATTTTTCTTAATATATATATATATGTGTGTGTGTGTGTGTGTGTGTGTGTGTGTGTGTGTGTGAATATATATATGCGAATATATATATATATATATATATATATATGCGCACATGTATATATATATGCGCACATGTATATATATATATATATATATATATATATATATATATGCGCACATGTATATATATATATATATATATATATATACATATATATATATATATATATATATATACATATACATATATATATATACATATACATATATATATATATATATATATACATATATATATACATATATATATATATATATATATATATATACATATATATATATACATATAACATATATATACATATATATACATATATATATATACATATATATAATATATATATATATATATATATACCTGTATACACACATACATACACGAACACACACACACACACACATATATATATATATGGATATATTGAGATGTTATTTTACGTAATCACTACTGTAATAAAATAACCCCTCCCCTCCAACACTGCATCGATCTCATATTCAACACCAGTTGGTACGCGTTATCTCATTCCGCATTCAAAACCTTTTCTTTTATCTACATTTTACCAATTATTTCGGCTAGTGTTACCTGGGTGTCATTTTTCACCGAAATAGACTCGCTTTGATACGGAAATTTTCCTGCGTGTCCCCGATGCGTCATCACCGCTCCGTTGATTTCACTATTGAAAGACACAGCCGTACAACAGTACAAAACGCTTTTTGAGACGAATTTAATTGTTTAAAAATGTATTAAAAAATTAGATATGTAATTTTATTTATTAATTTATTTTTTACCAATCCAATTATTGTCCGCCCTGTCGGCTGGGGCGTTAGAATGCACCTACTGCACCTCTGCAGAGGGGTAAGACTCCCCCAATGGGGCCACCTGTTGGCCGTGAGTGGCGAACCGTGATGCTTAAGGATAGAGCCTAGGTGGATGAGCAATTCATGACATGCAATACTCCACTTTGGCCCTATCTTGGGCTAGACTGGCGGTCGGAGAGGCTCCCTCCGATCAATCGGCTGGTCACGTCAAGCCCTAGCACCTATATGATTTTCCCAACCCTATTGCCCTTATGGTAAGCCCCAACCCCTTTTTATCATATGGGTGCTAGAAGGCGGTGGCTACAGGTCTACATGTCCTGGGAATGACGTTAAACTCTATCTGATGGCGAGGTTCCAATTTTGGAGGTTTGGGAAATGTGGAGCACCCCATTCATCATTGCTCCATGGTCCACTCTGACCCGAAGTGGTAGTACCTGTTAGGGTCCCATCTATGGGTTAAATAGAAAAATGTATTTATAAAAAAATTGTATAATCCATTAAGAATTGATTTATTTCAAAACTTTATCGGCATTAAATGACCCACTGAGGTTGATATGCCGTAAAACAAAACAAACCAAACCAAACCAATTATTGTTATGACCTGTTTAAGGGTCAATAAATAATCACAACACGGAGATAAAATGTAGAGAACAGGTGTATTCAGCAATATATCAATGTACAACATGAGGAGGGTTTCCTTGTTACAGCCTACACTAAGAACATGTATCTGCTACTTCTCACTTGAGTAGCTTTGCTCTGTTAAATATACCCTTTGAATAAGTCCAATGTTCGTGTCATAGGTGAGTCACCTACAACAATTATGTTACTACTTTTCGACTAAAACAAAAATCTGACCTTAAATAATGGATTTAAATCATTGTAATTCGTTTTTAAATTGAAAATGAGCCAACATTTTCGTGCATATCACATAAATGACTCCTGGTCCTAAAAAAAGTTAATGCGATATGAAAGCGATATTTTGCACCACCAAATCTTTTCTCGACAAGTAAATGTAAATATTTTACCTTCCCCCTCTTTTAAATATGTTTTGGCGGATTAAAAGCATTTCTATCGACAAATACGTTTGTTTTTTTTGTTTTTTTCGTATGCAAAAAATTATCGAAGATTATAGTCCTAAAAAGTTAATGTGATATGAAAACGATATTTTGCACCACCAAGTCTTTTCTCGACAAGTAAATGTAAATATTTTACCTTCCCCCTCTTTAAAATATGTTTTAGCGAATTGAAAGCATTTTTATCGACGAATACTTTTTTTTTTTTTTTTTTCGTATGCAAAAAAATTATCGAAGATACGCCGTTCAGAAGATATGAATTCCAAGCAAGATTTTTTTAAAAAGTAATTGACACATTTTTACTTTTGAGACTTCCATTTTTCTTTCTATGAAGATTATAGTCTGAATAATTATATCAAAAGATTTTCAGAAGTTTCTATACGGGATTTTTTTTTTTTTTTTTGTAAAAAAAAAATAAACATGAATTCTGAATTCTACCTACAAAAATGTCAATATTATGATATAAAATTATTTCAACACTCAAAAATTCAGGATTACATTAAAAAATACTTTCAATGTTTAAAAAAAAAATTCCCTGAAATAAACACTGTAATACATAAATTTTCGGTGATTTTTTAAAATTTTATTTTTAGGAACCCCCTGGTGTTCCTAAAATCATTTCGTCCGGTCATGGACCGGGTAATTTTGCTAGTATCACATTAATGCGTCCTGGTTCTAAGAAAAAAGTTAATGTGATATGAAAGCGATATTTTGCACCACCAAGTCTTTTCTCGACAAGTAAATGTAAATATTTTACCATCCCCCTCTTTAAAATATGTTTTAGAGGATTGAAAGCATTTTTATCGACGAATACTTTTTTTTTTTTTTTTCGTATGCAAAAAATTATCGAAGATATGCCGTTCAGAAGATATGAATCGCAAGCAAGATGTTTTTTAAAGTAATAGACACATTTTTACTTTTGAGACTTCCATATATTTGAAAGTTTGAGACAGTATAATCTATTTCAGCCAGTGAAATATAAGTATTATCATCATCATTTTTTTTTAACTTTTTTACGACGATGTTTATAACATAATGGAATTTTTAGAACTAAAATGCCTTTCATTAGAATATCCAATAGCAATTCCCCCATTAAAGTGAGACAAATCTATTTTGAGTCGTGGTCGATTTCGTCTTCTATGTGACGATGGTCGGCTTTCTGGGCTACTGTAGTATTAGAACTCCCCTAGTCAGTAATCCGAAGCTGACCAATGACCTTATAAGACGTAACCCAATTCGCAAAAAGTTCATTCATAGACTGTAGTTAAACTCTCATGGGGGACCTCCAAAATATTTTCCGTTTTAATTTTCCGACCGTTGTGCAAGTTCAGCCAAATGTTTTTCTAGAACTTGCGCGTATTTTTGGAGTAAATGATTTTAACTTTAAGATGGAATTGGTTTTTAACATAAATACTAAACTACTAAGTATTGAAGGATGCTCCGAAACTCTTGTCAACTCCTTCATTTTTTTAGAGGTAAAATAATTACATAATAGAGGTAAAATGGCTACATTACTTATATTAACAAAAAGTAATGTAAGTTAATATATATAGTTGTGACAAGACTTCCGAACCACCCTGTAATATACAAAAAGTAAAAGTTTAAATAAAATCATCTATTATCTGATAATTATAACAAAAGCCGAAACAAGTATTAAAAAATGTATTTTCTTCGAACAATTACATGATACTTAACCGAAACTTTCGGTAAAATTGCAAATCGTTCGGAAAATTAGAGTGACCCAGAAAAAACAGAACCCACAAATTTTGTAATAAAACTTAATTTTAACTAGGGGGGTTAGGGTTGGGGTTGAGGGTTAGTTTAATGGGAAAATAAATAATTTGTGTTCTGTTTTTTTTCTGGGTCACCATGTAATATGTTTTAATTTTCTGGCCGATTTCCAAGTTCAGCCCCGAAACTTTCGGTAAAATTACCATTTTTATATAGTTTTCTATGACATTTTTTTTGGGGGGGGGGAAACAGTGTGTCTTACAAGCCGTCAAATACGGTATTTAAAGAAGATACTATTTAAAATATTGACCATTACGATACGCCGTTTTGTAAAGTAACACATGAAGTTTGTCACTGAAACTTACAGTCGACGTAGTAGGAGCTCGTTATGTAACGGTTATCGTTGTTGGAAATCGATCTGGTGACTCGAATTCAAATCCTGTACGAGGCTAACTGATTGATTTTTAACGGCACGTCGACACGTCTAAGCAAGAGCGTTTATCCATCGGATATCCTTTGTGTTAAGCAGATCTCGAGCCTTGGTAAATAATCCTTTGGTTGTTTCTTGGTGCTCTTCAGTCTTGCATGTCCTTTGTTAATGATTGTAAATGGACATCTCTCAGTATCAGCGACTAACTACTTAACAAGCCACGTATTCTGGCTGTTGATTGACTGAGGTTTAAACCAAGTGACCTAGCCTAGTCTATAAATTCAAGTGGTGTATCGTAGCAAACATTATATACCAAAATATTATGGTAGCACGTGGTGTAATGGTTAAAGTCAGGGGAAATGCACTCGTCGCCCGGAGTTCAAATCCTAGATATGATAATTGGATTTAACTTAGCGCTAATAACTTTGGGAAAGGTATGAATCCTATTCTCCCTCCAAGTATGGACAAATAGTAGGGCAGACTGGGCACTTTAACCTTGGTTTTGGCAACCGGTCTAGGAGAAGGAAAACTGAGTTCAAACCTGTTGAACTCCGCTTAAGAAATTGACCTTGTGTCACATCCTGCTCGTGGGGAGGGGTTGGTAAATATATATATCAACAGTTTTAAGGTTGTTTTGATGACATAAGCAGGTTTTGTTCAAGGTTACGGAACATCTCTTTATGGTCCTCGTGTGTAGATGTTCAAGTCTTCTTGTTGTTTTTTTTTTTGTTTTTTCGTATATCGGGATCTAGATGAAATTTAATTGTCATAGCCTTTCTAATTCATTTCATTAAAACTTAAATACTTACACTCGGAGGGTGCATATATTTGCCAGTTAAAAATAACACAGACTCCCCTAAAATCCCCCGATAACAAACCAACGTAGTTTATGAATTTACATGCCGATGCCGTGAGTGCATTCCGAAAAACAACATAAAAATAATATATCTGTTGACCACACTACGATGGTACTACATCGACACTTTATATACCACTTTATAGACCCCATATCAAATGTCAAGTGGTGGCAACATGTTTCAAACAGGACCATCCTGAAGAGAACTGGACTCTTAGGCATGCACGAAATAATTGGTATATATATAAATATATATATATATATATATATATATATATATATATATATATATATATATATATATATCATCATCATTGGCAATTCAGTCTCGAAAGACTATGATAAAAGTTTTTGTATGCCCCCTGAAGTTGCAGCGCCTCCTGTGACTATGAAGTCCTATGTTTGAGAAACATTCTCGACCACAGATTTTGCATTTGTAGGTTGTCCCTGTAGATGATGATGTTCAGATGCTTTGTTGCCGTTGCTT
This sequence comes from Doryteuthis pealeii, assembly GCA_023376005.1. NCBI lineage: Eukaryota > Metazoa > Mollusca > Cephalopoda > Myopsida > Loliginidae > Doryteuthis > Doryteuthis pealeii. Next base: position 13,809,572 of record CM042172.1, on the reverse strand, counting down.
TCTTATGGACCTCTTAGCTTCATGATGTTGTATCAGGGTGACTTCTGACATGTACAGTCCTCTATGGAGATTCTGCCGCCACCGAGGGCGGTCTTGAGCCAAATTTTCCCAGCTGGAAGGGACAATACCAAAGCACCGGAGATCATATTTGCAGACATCCTTGAATCGCAGTAGGGGGAGACCAATCTGTCTTTTACCAGATGTTAGTTCTCCATACAGGATGTCTTTCGGGATTCGTCCATCATCCATCCGACGTACATGACCCAACCATCGGAGACGACGTTGTCTCAGTAGAGAGTACAGGCTGGGGAGTTGAGCTCTCTCTAGGACTGCTGTGTTAGTGATCCTGTCCCTCCAGGTGACGCCCAGTACACGTCTAAGTATATATATATATATATATACACACATATATATATATATATATATATATATATATATATATATATATATATTGGGCGATATGTGCTTAATTGAAGTCATACCTAATTTCAAAAATTAATTAATTAATAATTAATGAATTTAGGCGGGCATATATTGTAATTATTAACTAATTAATTTTCAAAATTAGGTATGACTTCAATTAAGCACATATCCCCCAAAATTGTCGGCTAAAAAAGCCATATCAAATAAACAAATTTTTTGTTTACTTACTCCCATATATATATATATATATATATATATAAAAATATTCCAACAAAGTCTCAGCATACATTTCCATGACTCTCTCTCGACGAGAGTCCCTATCGTTCATTGCCCTGGCAGATATGGTGCACGGTATCAGGATACAGTCACGTTATTGTTTAAGATTGGTCGCTATCAAGTACAGCTACCTTGGTACGAGTACCTTCCAATCGTAATGTCGCTCTTGGTATGTGTGGCGTACCCCTTCATTACCCTTACTGTCAAGTCTTCTCTTACCCGGAGTTTTACCTGTTAGAGACCTATCTATGGGTTATATATACAGGGTGTTCGAGAGAAATTTGATAGTTTCATAAGGCAAAAGAAAAAGGGCTTGGTAACTACAAAATTTAAAGGATTGTAAAGAAATTCAACTGACACGGAAATTACACTACTGTCAACAAGTTTCACTCAAAATAACCGTCATTAGCGTCGATCACAGCCTCAATCCTACTCAGGAACCTGGAGCAAGCTGATGTTTTCTTTCCTTCTTTTTCCTTTTTTCATACAGCTCTCTCTCTCTCTCTCTCTCTCTCTCTCTCTCTCTCTCTCTCTCTCTCTCTCTCTCTCTCTCTCTCTCTTTCTTTTTTTTCTCTCATTTATATATCTTTCTCTCTCAGCTTTTCTTTCTCTATTCAGCTTTCCTTCTTTTTTCACCCTCTCTCTCTCTCTCTCTCTCTCTCTCTCTCTCTCTCTCTCTCTCTCTCTCTCTCTCTCAATCTATCTATCTATCTCTGTGCAACTTTGTAATTTCACTGGTTAAAGTCTCCTACTATATCACCATGAGGGTGGGGTCACGCTATTTCTGATATCCGAAAATCCTCTTCCCCATGAATAATAATGAGCATGAATAAAAAATTTCCCAATTCCGTCTCCGTAAAACTTTAATGTTCACACCTTCTTTCCAATTTTAGAAAACCAATTTTTTTTCTGGGAAGAATCTCAAAAACTACATTAATTCTGTCGATTAACTGGGCTTTTGTAACACTAGCACAGCGATTTGTGACAACAGCGCCACATACATAATAATCCTGCTGCCATACATATGGCCTACAATTGGCTACACTTGTTATCCAGTGCTTGATTACAATGTTTAGCAACTCCACGTAGGCATCTGAGGAGCCTCCAATACTTTTTCTGTAGATTTTCGAGTAATTCTGCTGTACGAACGCAATTAGATCGTCTGTTATGTTGCTTTTTTTCTAGCCACAGCCTCGTAGTCTCCATTACAATTCTGCAATTCATGCCTGAATTTTTTTACAGTGTTCAGGGACCATTGTGCAGCAACCATAATCTCCTTATTTTGATGGCCGGTGCAGATCATCATGATACAAGTTATTCTCTTGCATGATTCTGGTGGGTTCCAGTCATCCATTCTATCTGTCATCATGTACATGAATGATGAAGGGTCCACGCTTTTAATTGATGCGTAGTCTGTGTCAATACCTCCAACCTACGGAGAAAAATAACCAAATATAAATATGTCAAATTTATCCAGGACACCCTATATTATATATATATATATATATATATATATTATTGAGCAGCAACCATAGTCTCTTTATTTTTATGGCCGGTGCAGATAATCATGATACAAGTTATTCTCTTGCATGATTTAGGTGGGTTCCAGTCACCCATTCTATCTGTCATCACCTATATTAATGATGAAGGGTCCAAGCTCTTCAATGATGAGTGTGCGTCAATACCTTCAACCTACAACCTAACCAAATATAAATATGTCAAATTTATCCCGAACACCCTATATAAAGAATTAGTTTAAGAAATATTTAAAAATTGGTTTGAAAAAAAAAAAAAGAATTGAGGAAAAAACGTCTATGGCATAAAATAAACCAAGGGTTGGCATGCGGTAAAACCAACCAACCAACCAACCAACCAACCATAAGCGGATTTTAACAGGTTTTAAATCAAGGTTTTCCTTCTCTTAGACCGATTGCCGCACCAGGGTTATGAGACTAATCTGTCTATATTAATCATAGCTGGATGCTTCTCTTTCCCAAGGTTATTAGTGCTATCTATCTCAGTATAATCTATCTATCTATCTATCTATCTCACACACTCTCTCTTTCTCTCTCTCACTCTCTCTCTCTCTCTCTCACTCTCTCTCTCTCTCTATATATATATATATATTTCTTAATACCCATTTCTTAATACCCATCCCCTTCCGTTTAAATTGTTTCGTCTTGTTGCCAACATCTCAAAAATCCGCTACATTTGGATGACAAAAGGTATACATATGAGACATGACCGACATATATATGGCGCGAATGCCCACGTTGGTGAATATTGTAACGTCTTTCGTTCTTTTTTTGCAGTATTAAGGTTTTTTGTTTTGTAAACTGATTTGACTTTCCTCTCCGACCCAAACAACTACGGGAGTGAATGAGCTCTGATGATGATTTTTGTAAAATCGAAATATTGATCAGTATCAGCTATGATTATATTATAAATTGTTTTCTTCTTTAACAGCATTGTGTGATGTTTTCATTCCACCTTTTCTTACTCATATATATATATATATATATATATATATATATATATATATATGGCCAGAAAGAGAGATTTCTATCCAGCATTAACTCACAGTAGATGGGAATGTTATGTTTGTCATTTTCTCGTATCAGCGAGGTGTTGACACACAGACACCTGGCCTCCCAAAATTGGTTTTCTAAAATTGGAAACAAGGTGTGAACATTAAAGTTTTCCGGAGACGGAATTGGGAATTTTTTTATTCATGCTCATTATTATTCATGGGGAAGAGGATTTTCGGATATCAGAAATAGCTTGACCCCGCCCTCATGTTGATATGAGAGACTTTAACCAGTGAAATTACAATGTTAGCAAAGAGATAGATAGATAGAGAGAGAGAGAGAGAGAGATAGAGAGAGAGAGTGAATGTGTGTGTGTGAGAGAGAGAGATAGAGAGTGAGTGTGTGTGTGTGAGAGAGAGAGAGAGAGAGAGAGAGAGAGAGAGAGAAGGTAAAAGAAAGAAAGCTGAATAGAGAAAGAAAAGCTGAGAGAGAAAGATATAAAAATGAGAGAAAGAAAAGAGATAGAGACAGACAGACAGAAAGAGAAAAAGAGATGTATGAAAAAAGGAAAAAGAAAGAAAGAATACAACTATGGGAAAGAAATGATTGATTGAGATAGATAGATATAGAGAGAAGGGGAGAGAATGAGAAAGAAAAGATTAAAAGAATTAGAGAGGGAGAGAGAGAGAAAGAAAGAAAGAAAGAGAGAGAGTGAGAGTGTGTGTGTGTGTGTGTGTGTGTGTGTGTGTGTGTGGTGTGTGTGTGTGCGTCGATATTCTTGACTTTGAATCATAGACCGAAAATAAACCCTGCAAACCGAAATTAAGCGCAATCATTTATTCCTGTCGATATATTGAAGAGCTTGGCTTCGGGAGACCGTCACCCCAAGTAGGACCTAACCCCTCGTCTTAAAGGTCAAGGGTCACTTTCATTTCCCCGCAAGAACTATGTCTCTTCTAACCAAAATATTGCCAAACCTTTGTTTCACCCAAATATATTTTGTGACTTCACTCGATCCAAATCAACTAACCAGCTACAACAATTTATTTGTGGATCTTCCAACACAACGTGGGCGTAGAATTCGCGGTGAGATCAGACTGAGAGTTCAAATTCTGGACGAGGATGTTTGCATTTCTTATAGTGCTAACACCCTACAGTTTTCTTTAGTTCTTACTGTGGCTTGGTATACTACACTAGTTTGGAGACAACTATTGTTCAATATCTCGTAGGTGAGGGTTAGCCTTAAAAAGTCGTTTATTACACTTCGGGTGCAAGTATTTAAGTTTAAATGTAATAAAATATTAGATTAAATCAGAAAGGCTAATGAAACTAATTAAGAATTCAAATAAAAAGATCTGAAACGGAGGGGGTATAATCGGAAAATAGAACAACTGAAACTTACTCTTTCATCACTTCCGTTTTTCAATGCTAAATTTTCCTAATTTAACTATTTAGTTAAAATAGGAAGTAAAGAATAAAATTACAGTTATTTCTTCTTGTTAATGAATTTCTTTTAGGATTTATTGAAGAGATTTTTACTCATATTCATTAAGATAAAACCAAACAATTACAAATACCAAGCACATTTTTATTAAAATCAGTTTTTTTAATATCAATATGCAAATTAGCTTTACGTTTACACTGAAAACTGGTATTTTGTTGTATATATAAATACAATTGCATGTTATTAGTATTTAGGTAAGGCCAACAGTATTAATAATGTCAAACAGTTTTATTATTAATTGAGATTTAAATAGAAATAGAATCATGGAGAATGTGACGTAAATAACTAAGTGAATTGTGACTTGAGTAGTAATATAGTTTCGGTTACAGACAGAAAAATACACAATCTCCATTATAATAAGATGTATTGTACATTCTTTTACTTTTTATATGTATTGAAAGCGGGGTTGGAAATGGAAAGCTAACATTTAAGAAATGAATGCGAGAGTTGTTAACTTTATTGGAATGTTAAATATCCACTTGTTATATATTGCCCCCCTCTCTCTCTCTCTCTCTCTCTCTCTCTCTCTCTCTCTCTCTCTCTCTCTCTCTCTCTCTTACTCTTATGCTCTCTCGCTCTCTCTATGTTATATATCCACTTGTTATATATTGCATCTCTCTCTCTCTCTCTTCTCTCTCTCTCTCTCTCTCTCTCTCTCTCTCTCTCTCTCTTTCAGCAACTTTGTAATTTCATTGGTTAAGTCTCTCATATCGCCATAAAGGCGGGATCACGCTTCGGAAATGTATGACTCAAAGGATTCTCCATCCAGAGATGCGTAAATAGTAAAGCGGCCTGAGCTCTATAACTTCGGTTAGGCAACCAGACGAGGAGAAGGAAAACTACATAAAAGAAAGACATAATAAACAATTTGGTGTAATACTAAAGAAAATTATATATATATATATATATATATATATATATAAGTTTTGTTAAACTGTACAGACAATTCCTGTCGGACAAGTTTACCAATGATTATTACCTCCCACTTCTAATTCCTTGCTACTACTCGTTCTCGTTAAAAACGAGACACGAAATCATACTATCGTTTCACACCTGAGGATGGCAAATTGTATTGCCGAAAGCGCTCGTTTGAAAACCTTTGGGGGACTGTTATACCAGTTACACCCCGACACCAGAAAGATGGCTCGAAAATTGGAACGGATCAAATGAAAAATTCTCCGACAGGAATTATCTGTACAGTTCAACAAAACTTGTATAAAAAGAAAAAAAATGCTGCCAAAATACACTTATATATATATATATATATATATATATGTGTGTGTGTGTGTGTGTGTGTGTGTGTGTGTGTGTGTGTGTGTGTGTGCTCGATTACGACAAGAAGGTTCCCCATTATGACAAGAAGGTTCGCGAGTCCTAAAAAGAAGGTTCCAGAGTCCGAGAAGAAATACCTGAAGAAGGCCGTAGAACACATCTGCCGAAACGTTGTACAGCTAACAATGAAGATGAGGACAATAGTCCGAATAATCTAAATATTACTAGTGATTATTTTATTTATGAACTTGGTAATAAGAGGAGATGATGTGTCTTTGTTCTGTAGTGCTAACAGGACTGAGTTAGAGTCTGTATATAATATATTAGGTCAGTAGCTGTGGTTTCTGTGCAGTAGAATGCAGATAAAAAGATTTGAAACAGAGAGGAGGAGGTATAATCAAAAATATTTCATTGCTATATTTTCCTAATTTAACTATTCAGTTAAAACAGGAAGTAAATACCGTATTTGACGGCATATATATATTTACCAACCCCTCCGCACAAGCAGGATGCGACACAAGGTCAATTTCTTAAGCGGAGTTTAACAGGTTTGAATTCAGAGTTTTCCTTCTACTAGACTGGTTACCTAGCCATGGTTAAAGAATCCAGTCTGCCCTGCTATTTACCCATAGCTGGAGGGAGAATTGGATTCATACCTTTCCCAATGGTATTAGCGCCATATTTGACGGCATATACGATACACGGGCATATAAGACATACACACATTAAAGCAGATCAGTTTCAGGAAAAGGTTTTTAGTGTACTTAAGCATATATTGTTGAAACAGTCTAGCTGTGCATTACACAAGCAGAAACATAGCTGTATAAAAGCAATTTGGCAGTACAGGCAAGCAATAAGCATACACAGGACATATCATATATATATATATATATATATATATATATATATATATATATATACAGAGAGAGAGAGAGAGAGAGAAGAGAGCGGGAGAGAGAGATGAGTATACTTGTGCTTTCTGTGCTGTAGATTGAGGCTTCATTTGGTTGGTGTTTTAATGATTCTTTGTCTTGGTAAATTACACAAACAGAAACATAGCTGTATAAAAGCAATTTGGCAGTACAGGCAAGCAATAAGCATACACAAGACATCTCAATAGCATGATATTTTGGAAGAAAAGTGCTTCATATATTCCGTCAAATACGGTAATAAAATTAGTTATTTCTTTTTGTTAATGGATTTCTTTTAATGTTAAGGGCTTCATTTGGTTGGCGTATTAATTATTCTTTGTCTTGGTAAATAGCAGCACAACCAACTTTTTCCCCCTGTTGAATCCATCTGTATTGATGTGGTAATGATCTTGGAAGTTATTTTGTTGTCTATGGAATTTCTCTTGGTAAGTGATAGGGTGTATTTTTGTTTTGGATAATTTGTATCAGCGAGACACGAAAAAAAACTTTAAGTGATATGTTGTATTGAATTTCTATATTCTAACAAATGGACTTCCATCAAAATAATTTATTTTTTAAAAGTAACTTTAAATTAATTATTTATGTTTTTCTCGGGAATGAGTGCAATCCGTTTATTGGTTTGCATTCAAATCGATAATGGCTCGACAAGCAATCACGAATATATATATATATATATATATATATATATATATATATGGAAATACGATGAGGAAATTAATCCGACAATATGTGAAGAAAATGTCTTTCAAAAATTCAAAAAACAGACACAAGATGTTATGATCGTAGGAAGAATCGATAACGGCTCGACAAGTAATTACGAACATATATATATATATATATATTATATATATATATGTGTGTGTGGTGTGTGTGTGTGGTATAAATATATATATATATATTATACATTATTATCTATATTTTGCTTGAAGGCAATAACAATGCGTATATCGTATAAAATTCGATAATTATAGAAAATAATCATGACAAGCGAACCTCGGCAAACAATTGAGCGGTGCGTATAACATCGTACAGCCAGTTTCGACTTAATAAAGTTGAAACAGGCTGTACGATGTTCTACACACCTCACAATTGTTTGCCGAGGTTCGCTTGTCATGATTATTTTCTATAATTATCAAATTTTATACGATATACGCATTGTAATTGCCTTCAAGCAAAATATAAATAATAATATTTTACTTTATTCAATAATGCTTCTGAAAAAAACATCCAAAATATATAGTCATCCACAGACACGTGTTTCGACTTATCAAGTCTTTTCAGTGTGGCTAGACATTTTGTAAGCTATCTACAGCCGGAATTGAAATCCGGTCGGTGGGGTGTCAGTCCGGCACCTTAACCATTAAGCTGTCTTCACTTACAGAATGAGAAGGGGATTTTAACTGTTTTAATACACACATCGCTTTGTGTGTAAAGGCCGTCACAGAGTGCTCCAATCCTTATATAGAAGAGCGTAGCGTTTACGCTTGAGTTGGCGGCCGTCAGCGAGATCCCCCCAGAGTACTCAACCCTAGGGGATGGGGAGCATATATAGGGTCATCCACAGACACGTGTTTCGACATATGTATATATATACACACACACACACACACACATGGAGGCGCGTGGCATAATGGTTAGAGTCGTGGGAAATGGACTTGTCGGACCGAGTTCAAATCCTAGACAAGCATGTTTGCATTTCACATAGCGCTAATACCCTTGGGTATGGTATGAATCCGTATATTCTCCCTCCAGCTATGGGTAAAATTGTAGGGCAGACTGAGCACTTTAACCTTGAGTAGGTCACCAGTCTAGGAGAAGGAAAACTCTGAATTCATAATTCCTGAGGTCAGTCGTTAAATATATGTAAAGATTTGCGTATATATTTTTACATATACATATTTACCAACCCCTCCGCACTAGCAGGATGCGACACAAGGTCAATTTCTTAATTGGAGTTCAACAGGTTTGAATTCAGAGTTTTCCTTCTCCTCGACCAGTTGCCTAACCAAGGTTAAAGAGCCCAGTCTGCCCTACTACTTACCCATAGCTGGGAGGAGAGTAGGAATCATACCTTTCCCAAGGGTTTTAGCGTTAAGTGAAATGCAATTGTTGTATACTCTCTTTCCTTACTTTCTTACTTCTATTATTCTTCTTCCAGCGTCTGGAATTTGTCTTGGAGACTTCGTGTCTGGTCTTCCATTGGGGATTTCTCTTTATCAGAAGCCCTGTGTCATTGGTAGTTTTTAGATAATAACACAAGACTTCGATTTACTTAGATCATATTTTATTTCGAAATCCCCACCAGACTACCTGCGCAGATTGAGTCGGCAGCGTGCATAACACGACTCACCACCGTCGTGGCTTTGGCCGATCTGACTAAAAATCCCTTTCTAATCTAAACCGGAAGAGGGTCTTCTCCACCGATTCTCACGGTATCCACCGGAAGGATCAGGATGAGGTCAATCTTGTCATTCAATCCTTCAAGGCCGTGGGCTGAAACTTATAACAGCCACTTTGGTTTCTACACTACTGTACATAAATATTATATATAAGTAATATATAATCTAATAATTATGTAACACAATTACCACGTCCAGGATTTGAACTCGGGGCGACGAGTCCATTTCCCATGACTTTAACCATTACACCACGCGCTTCAAAACATATATTTTTTTACATATACGGAGTATTATGAATAAATGATTACTTTAGTTCAGAATGATCAAAGAGACATGATATTCAACATTGGAAATTGAACTGAGACAGATAACTGTGTTTTTTTTTAAATTTCTTTTCCATAATGGAATTTTGAGATCTTTGTAGATAAGCGTCTGTTTTGATGATTAGGCTGATAAATAAGTTACATGGTGATTGAATTAAAACCGTTTTCTGCCCCGAAACTGATAATGACCTTGGCTATTTTTAGATCACATAATTAGTGAGTAAAAAAGAGTTAATTAATGACTCGACATATAATCAAAGGTGTTATGACAATGCTGAGATTTTAAAATCTGATTATTGGTTTAGAGAAAAAAATAATAGGTTAGGCCTTGTGTGTATTCAGCTACAGTTATCTTTCTTGTTGATGTTGTTGTTTTGTCCCACAGGCGACGCTGAGACTATTATCAAAAACGAGGATTAAATCGTTTCTAAGCTGTTAGTGGGAGGCTGAAGCTAATAAAAAGAAGAAAACAAAGTCCGCTCTTACAAATCATAAATACAGCATCTTATAAAAGCAGTAAAATGTGATTTTCTTTTCAGTCTATATTGTAGCGTAATTATTATGGTCTACTGAAAATTTGCGGATTGAAAAGAAAACGGTAATCGGATTTCTGGAGAAAGAGAAGAAAAAGAAATAAGAGCGAAAAGAGGTTAAAGTTTGGAAGGGTAAACACTCAACAGTTGCCAGCCATTGAGCAACCCCGGAGCTAGATTTAAAAATACAAACAGAAGTTCCAGACTTTGAGCGGAAGCGTATGTGACCTTCCCCAGCCTCGAGACCACAAACGGACGTGTTTGTTGGGGCTCCGTCGTGACATGTCTAGGATAACAACGAACAGCGCGCATGAACGTGATTTACGATAGAACAGTTTAACCTTACTCTCTCACTCTCCTTCTCACTGAAAAAGAACCCACGAACATAGGAATAAATAAATAACCCCCTATTGACTATACGACTTTCGTATGTTGTTACTTTGAACTAACGACTACTACAACAACCCCACTTGGCCCCTACGCAAAAATGTACTAATACGCGCGTTTCTTAATTTTACGACCGTATTATCTTGCAAGACCTTCTGGTTAAAAAATGAGACCACGAAAATTGTCCAAGATGAAATGAAAGATTATAAATCCTGATTAGCTGGTGTTGCTTATCCCAAGCTTACACATGCAGACAATAAAAAGAATAACCCCAGGAGCCAGGTCTCACATCTAGATAAGATCAAAGTAAGCTCATGTTTTTTTCCATCTAATAATAATATTCCATCTAACAATAATATCCTTAGTATATATATATATATATATATATATATATATATATATATATATTAATTCATAAACACACCGTTGGGTGAAATACTAGGCCGCAGTCATCAGTGATGAACCCAAGGTCAACAGGTGTTTCGGGTCTTTACTCACCATACACCCTCGCCCAGGAGACCCCAACCGGACAGATCAATTCCCGGTTTGCGACCTAGTGGCACATATCCAAGCATCGCTCCTGCGGATCCAGAGCCATCTCGATGCTTTCTCAGCAACTCCTGTTATTTCTTTTATGGCTCTCCTACTTTGCTGGCCATTAATGCCAACGGTCTTAAACACCTTCAAAAGTGACCTGCCAGCAAAGCCACGACATCCAACCTCGAAAGGTTCATTTCGGGCCTTCCAGCCATTTGATCTGCATTCGACCACAAGCTCTTGGTATTTGGCCGTCTTCCTACAATTTGACTCCTCTAACCTATCCTCCCACGGGACTGGAATATATATATATATATATATATATATATATATATATATATATATATATATATATATATATATAATCATGATAGAAAAAAATTAGGAATAAAACATTGCTTTCTATTTTTAAATAGGGCATATTACATTAAATATTAAATATAAAATCGTACAAATTTGTTCATTGGGAAGTTCTGCTGGAGCAAGTGTTATTCTTACCTGTTCTTAAGATTATCTAAATTTCATATGAACGGAATTTTATTTGCTTTATTTTACTAATTTTTTAAATAAATATTCTGTGCCTGTAAACAAAAATAAGGTCAAAACACTTGTGTTGACCTAATTAAAACATATAAAATTCATCCTTAACTTCGTATATATTTTTCACATTCAATGCTTTTTGAACATATATATATATATATATATATATATATATATATATATATATATATATATAATGATAAATGTAAAGTGATTATGAAGGTCCAGAGTTTTTGGCGGACTGCTATAGAAAGAGAGGAAGAAGAAATAAGAGAAAGTAAAAGTTAAAAAAGGAGTAATGGACACAACGGGTTGCCGGGAATTTGACCGAAGTATGACCCCCGGATGAGAATTGGAAGCCAACCGGAAGGTTCAGGGGTTGACTGGAACGGGAAGTCACGTGGTGACGAGGAACGAGGAACAACAAGATCGGTCTCTTTTTGCTTTCCGGCGGCGTAGAGTTCGGACGGTTCTGTGGTCCCTAGTGTGGGATTACAGTAATTTAATCATGTCCTCTCTCTCTCTCTCTCTTTCTCTCTGCCTTTCCTTCTCTCCGAACAGAGCCACGACACGAGCCCAAAGATAAAAGCTACGCCCTTGTGACGATATATCTCACGCGTTGTACCTTTTTTTTATCGACAAGACGACCGCCACGTAACAAATACCTTTTTAGTGCCGTGAATTTGGAAGCACGTTGACAAGACCTGCAACGTAACACAAAGACCTCAACGGTCAACAAATGAATAAAGTCACGTAGGCAAAATCATATATAAGAATGACCATTTCAAGTATTTCTTCAGAGGCACGTTGCCGTGACGACGGGTAGTATCAAGGATACTGCCTAGAAACCAATGGTAGCAGTTGCACCTTAAATGTATTGTACACTATAATAAATATATACAGCTCTTACAATAGTAATCGAGCACTTTATTCTCATTTCTCCAATACTAACAAAGGACAACTATATATATATATATATATATATATATATATATATGAAGAAAATGTTGATAGGACAATAAAACAAGACAAAAAGGAAACTACATTTATATCAACATGAATGACTTAAAGCTAATTCGTAAATACAAAAACTTACTTATCTCCGCCCACTCTTTCCGTAACAGAAAACATTTTCTTATCAACTGCATCCATGAAATGGTCATACCACCCAGCATAGCTAATACTCTTAAACCTTCCGACCAAATCTTCCCTGAATATATAAAATCATATCTTGAAACATCAATACAACACTTACATTATTCTGAAAGGAAAACTTTTGAAGAAGCCAGAAGACTTGAATATCTACTACGATGAAACAACATATATATATATATGCCACCCACCTATAGTATTCAAAAACCTAGTCCACAACATTAGCAGTATCTCAAACCTTTCAGCAAATAAAGAAATATTTGAAAAAGCAGCCCCGTACTACAATGAAGCATTAAAGGAAAGCGGAATTAAGGACCAAATAAAATACATAGATAGCGAAGACTACATACCAACCACAAACAGAAACAGGAAAAGGAAAAATATCTCTCTCTT
>CM042172.1:13794514-13796273 GCA_023376005.1 Doryteuthis pealeii | reverse complement strand
GGTCTACGATGATTAGTAAAGCTAACAAGACAAAGAAATGCCAAAAATATTTATATCTACACCAAGATATCAATTTATTCATACTATTTCTTATATGTAAAATATACACACAATCTTTATTGTGTCCATAAATTCTATATTTATAAGTTTTATACACGATCTCCATGATTTTTCTACAATGATAACCATTACAACACTAGCACCTGTAAAACAAGTGTCTCTTGTAATACTAATAGGAAGGATCTATTCTTGTTTGGTAAAAAGGAAATATGAATATTCATTATGACTAAAAGAAAACATTCTGAGTTGAGAAACACAAGGACTTGGTCAGTCTGGATGTCAGTTCTCAACATTTAGATATAAACAAGATATAGTGAATAAGAATCAAGACTGAAACTTTATTTAACAAGACAGAAATGAACAATGAATGAAATGTTGTCTTCAAGATAGTCCCCTGTGCATTCAACTATTATTCCTGCGTACGACTGGGTGGGAGAGGCTCCTTCCGATCAATCGGCTGGTCATGTCAAGCCCTAGCATCTATAAGATTGTCCCAATCTCTTTGCTCTCATGGCAACCCCCTAATTTTTAAAATCATATATGTGCTAGATTACAGCGGTACCCAACCATCGGGTCGCGACCCAGGACCGGGCCGCGGGCCATTAGTTACCATGAGTTATATATATATATATATATATATATATATATATATATATATAAAATATATATATATATATATATATATATACGGGCAATGTTCTTATAATCACCAAACCGGCTTACGCTAAACGGTGAAATTTTCAATTATAGCCCCCATACAGTGCTCACCCATGGGAGTTAGGATATATATGTATATATATATATATATATATATATATATATATATATGTATATATATATATATATATATATGTATATATATATATATATATATATATATATATATATATATATATATATATATATATATATAATATATATATATATATATATACTAGGTAAATCACCAGGTTAGCTGGTGTAAGAATGATTTTAAGGTGGATCTTTTTTTGCCAGCGGAATGTTCAAGTTGGTCTGGTTCAAATTGGGAGCTCAATGTACATTACTTTAGTAATTATATACAGACCAATATATTTTTGTTAAAGAAAAAGACTTAAAAATTAGTCATATTAGCAGTTATAGATCTATTTCCACCTATATGTATATGCACATACATATGAGCCTCTTCAGACGGCTAAAAATACCACTGTGACAATACAGATAGATTTTTGTGTTCTCACTTTTACTCACACTAAACTAAACTATTACATATCAACACAGTGACTGACTGAACTCCATTTAAAATTAAAATTAAAATATATATAAAAAATGACTATTAATATTTTTGCATTCCCCAATGTAAAACAAAAGAAACAACTTCTCTCGATAGTCGTTGAGAAGTTATGTCTCCTATCTATCTATCTATCTATCTATCTGTGGTTTCTAAAATGTCCACAATAAAAATTTGTGTATATATTTTTACATATACGAAGTATTATGAATAAATGGATACCTTGGTGTAGATATACATCTATTTTGGCATTTCTTTGTCTTGTTAGCCATTACTAATGCGAATACCTTTATATATATATATATATATATATATATATATATATAATTAATGTTGATATTATGATTTCACACTCATAACTTAAAGTTTCTTTGGTAGTCCAATCATCAGATGAGAAGGACTACCAAGAAACTTTAAGTTATGAGTGTG
>CM042172.1:13757014-13789514 GCA_023376005.1 Doryteuthis pealeii | reverse complement strand
AATATCATATTAAATTAGAAAGGCTAATGAAACTGAATAAGAATGCAGATAGAAAGATTTGGAACAGAGGGGGTATGATTGAAAAAATAGAACAACTTTGAAACTAACTCTTCCATCATTTTCCATTACTCCCGTCTTTCATTGGTAAATTTTCCTAATTTAACTATTTAGTTAAAATTGGAAGTAAAGAATAATATTACAGTTATTTCTTCTTGTTCAGGGATTTCTTTTAAGATTTATCCCCGAGATTTTTGCTCATATTCATTAAGATAAAACCAAACAATTAGAAATCAATAATACTAAGCACATATTTATTAAAATCAAATTTTAAAGATCAATATGCAAATTAGCCTTTCCATTTACACTGTAAACCGCTATTTTGATGTATATACAAATACAATTACCTGTTATTAGTATCTAGATATGGTCAATAGTATTAATGATGTATAACAATTTTATTAATGATAGAAGTTTAGATAAAAAATAAAATCATGGAGAATGTGATGTAAATAACTAAGGGAATTGTGACTTGAGTAGTGATAGAGTTTCGGTTACAGACAGAAAAAAAAGTTTTCATTAGTTCTCTAGAAAATTAAGACTTTTTTTACCATTAGTATTAATTACAAAACAACTCGTTTTATCATTTTTATTTACATACAACCCTATACTGGTGAATATTTTAAAACATTTTCATGATATTTCTATTTACATTTTTAAAAAGTAACTGTAAATAAATTCAAATGAGTGTACAATTTAAGAATATGGACAAAGATTTGATTTTATGTTAAAAGATTAGACAAAAAAATTTGATTTTACGTTAAAATTTAGTCATTATGGACATTTTGAATGACTGGTAGCAACACGCAGCTGATATCCTTTCTTTCTTTCTTTCTTTCTTTCTTGTTCTGCTGAAATAAGCAGCAGTCAAGCTTCTGATAATACACCTATCAACAGGAGCAGCTTACGATAATTTCTGAAAATAGTTTGCATGATTGATTACTCAATTTTGGTGTGCTTCTCAGTTAGACGGGTATAATTCTATATGCAAGATTTCGAATCTGAGGGACTCCTCTTTTCTGAGTCATAGATCGACACGTACATACCAAACTTTATCATATATATATATATATATATATATATATATATATATATATATATATATATATATATTCGGTGGACTGGTATACAGTTCCACCCTGACACCAGAAGGATGGCCGAAGATTAGAACGGATCAACGAAAGACTTGTCAGACAGGAATTGTCTGTTCAATTCAACGAAACCTGTATAAAAGAAAAAAAATGCTGCCTAAATACACTTATATATATATATATATATATATATATATATATATATATATATATATATATATATATAAGGGAAGTTTGGTATCTACGTGTCGACTTATAACACGTACCTACTAAACTTTATATATATATATATATATATATATATATATATATATATATACATATATATATATATATATATATATAATAAATTTTGGTATGTGCGTGTCGACTTATATATATATATATATATATATATATCAGGTGATTTTAAACGAAATCTAATAATTCTGTTGACCAGGCATGGGCACACTTCTTCGAGAAGCAGGCTCCATAGCTCATCATCAGGTAGTCTGCACTATTAAAAATTTCAAGGTAATTATGTCTTTCAAATTCTACCGGAAATGTATCAATAAAAAAATGTCCATCTCGTATTCATTAAAGGAATGAGTTTTAAAGTAATCCTTAAATTTTAAAAAAAAGAACATCTTTTATTTGATTTTTTTTAATTATCTGAAAATTTTATGATTTCCTTCATCGTCCTACGTACGATTTTTTTTGTTCAGCATTTTTGCTGTTAGACAAATTATCTTTGAAAATCTTCCGGTACGTTTTCTAAGCACACGGTGATGAGTTTCAATCTTTCTTTTTATTTTTTCATACTTCCCAATTTTTTAATTTAAATTTTTTTATTTTATTTTAGAGATAACGATACATTTGAGGCTACAGCCGCTGTTGAAAAGTAGATAGATATGAATAGAATTAAAGAGATAGTTAGCTAGAGCGATAGATAGGTAATGAATAGAATTAGACAGATAGATAGATAGATAGATAGATATGAGTAGAATTAGATAGATAGATTGATAGACAGATATGAATAGAATTAGATAGATAGATTGATAGACAGATATGAATAGAATTAGATAGATAGATAGATAGGATAAGTTGTAAACACGGTTTGTTTGGAATGGCTTTTTGCCGATAATTTTAGGAGAATAAGTGCTTAATTGGAGTCGTACCTAATTTTGAAAATTAATTAATTAATAATGAATTAGGCGGGAATACCTATTAAATGTATGGCTAAACAAATCGAGAAAAATCAATCTCTGTATGTACATTTCGGCCTATTAGGCCTCATCAGCAGAGCTATAGATCGGAAGACCGCCCTGTGCGTGATTTGAAACCGGACTGCCAAGCTGACAGGCCGATCCCGTAACCCCTACACTAAACGGACTTCTTAGATTTTACGATTTGTTTTAGAGTAGGTTAATATTCCTCTTCTAGTGACTTTTAGTAATTAATAGGTATTCCCGCCTAATTCATTATAAATTAATTAATTTTCAAAATTAGGTACGACTCCAATTAAGCACTTATTCTCCTAAAATAGATAGATAGATATATATGAACAGAGATAGATATGAATAGAGATAGATAGATGGATAGACATTTTCTTTTAATCCAAAGCAAGTGTTATGATATTACGGTTCGACTGTGAGAAGTAAGAAGATAATATGAAATGACATCCCCAATTGAAATAAATAAACTTGGTAAGAAGGAATTAATGTGTCCATTCAATGACTGCGATTTATTTCAAAATCTGATTACAAGTGCAAATTACTATAATTGCTTTATATATATATATATATATATATATATATATATATATATATATATATATATATACAACCAATAATATTCATGGCTTCGTTTTACGAATTCCTATTTTTCGCAAATTAATTCCTGGTTTATTCTCAAATTAATTCCTGGTTTATATCTGTAGGCGTTACTGTTCTAAGAAAAGGGACATGGTGAAACGAGTTCAAATCCTGGTCAAGGCTGTTTGCATTTCACATTGCGCTAATATAAGGTATGAATCAAACTATTCCTCCACCAACTATGAGTAAATATTAAGGCATACTGGGCTCTTTAAAATTGGTTAGGAAACCAGTATAGGAGAATGAAAACTTGTTATGCACTACTTAAGAAATTGGGGATGCACGGAGCAGTCATCCATGTCTATAACCTTGCTGATGAGACCTAATAGGTCGAAATGTACATTCAGGGATTGACATTTTCTCGATTCGTTTAGCCTT
Organism: Doryteuthis pealeii; assembly: GCA_023376005.1. Taxonomy (NCBI): domain Eukaryota; kingdom Metazoa; phylum Mollusca; class Cephalopoda; order Myopsida; family Loliginidae; genus Doryteuthis; species Doryteuthis pealeii. The sequence goes on along the minus strand of CM042172.1, from coordinate 13,786,135 downwards.
ACATATATGCCCGCCTAAAATTCATTAATTATTAACTAATTAATTTTCAATTAGGTACGACTTCAATTAAGCACATATCCTCCAAAAATTGTCGGCTTAAAGCCATTAAAAAAAAAAAAAAAAAACACTTAACCTCATATATATATATATATATAATATATATATTATATATATTATATTATTGGTTGTCACCTCGGGCTCGAGTAAGATTCACGTACATATGGTGAATGGCATAAGGATTAGTTATGAGTGTGTGTGTGTGTGTGTGTGTGTGTGTGTGTTTGTGTGTGTGTGTGTGTGTGTGTGTGTGTGTTTATTTTTTATTTTGCTAAGTATCATCTTGTCTTTATTGTCTATTATTGTTTGTGAAGGCTATTTTGGGCTGTATACGATTCACCATATATATATATATATATATATATATATATATATATATATATATTCTCCCAATATATATATATATATATATAGACTCCCTCGCTGATTGGCTGATATCGACTTTAGGCCACCCGACGACTTTACTTTTTTACTTTTATATATAAAATCATTCATAGGATTGATTTTTAGACATATATATATATATATATATATATAATATATATATATATATATATATATATATATATTATATATATATATATATACAGGGTTTCCCAGAAGTCGCGCACCATATAATTTGTTTTCTTTTTTTGTTTTTCAGATTTTATTGGATATGGGTGAGAAATTAACAACACAAGAAAGAGTTAAATTGTTTTTTTATGTTTGGAAGAGATGGGGCTACATACCGCTCTGTAGCTGAAGAATTCAACCGCACTCATCCCGAGCGAGAAAAACCATTGAACCATACCACTGTCTGCCGTTTGATAAAACGTTTCCAAGAAACTGGCTCAGTTGCAGACCGCGAGAGATGTGGTCGACGAAAGAGTCCAACTGATGAAGCAACATCAACTATGGTTTTGGCGAATGTTGCTAGAAGCCCCGTGAAATCAGTAAGGAAAATAAGCCAGTAGCTTACCATTAGCAAATCATCAGTATATCGTATTCTTAAGGCACAGAAATTTCATCCGTACAAAATGCATCTTGAGAATTGATGTTTGTATCAATGGAGAGGGTGAACAATTTGAGCATCTATTATGATTATGATGAATAAAATTGATATTCATATGTCTTTTTATACTTTTTATATGTATTTTCATACATGGTGCGCGACTTCTGGGACACCTTATATATATATATATATATATATATATATATATATATATATATATATGTATATATACAGAAGTGTGTACAAAGATCAGAGGATCTTACATGAAAAGGAATAATCTAGTGCTGCAGGATATAAATCAAATAAATAATTCGTGAAATTCATTATAGTAAGTATAAATTCAATCTACCTGAAGCGTTGGAGGATATGATTGAAATAAATATTACGTACATCTTCATAAATTTAAGCATTTCTAATCTAGAACGGAATTATATTTTTAGGGTATTTTCTCTTTTAAGTTGGTTTGTTGGGGCGTAGGAGGGTTTAGCGGTATGTTAACGTTTGTTAAGTTATTTGGTGCAAAAATCAGTCTTATTCAAGCTGGTATATGATCTCAGGTAAATTATATGATCTCAGAATGCATATTCAAACTCTTCTCTATTTTGTCTGCAGATGTTTGAAAATGAATTGGATTTATCTTGCAAGAATATGCACCTCATTGTTTTTTAAAAACAAGTTTTAATAAATACATGACTGGTATTATATATCTATATATAGTTTGCTTTATTTTAATACATATTTAAAGTTTACATTTCAAATTGTTTTATTTTTTAATCCTTTAATAAATTTGATGATTTTACTTACTTAGGGTACAAACTCGCTGATATTGAATTTTTTACTCCAACCCCTCAGGCAATATGTTTCAAAAATCTATTTTTAAATCGCCCGGAGGGTGTTTTTTGTTTTGTACTAGTAACAATAAAGATGAGGAAATAAATTCAAACTCTTCTCAATTTTGTTTGCAGATGTCTCAAAGTGAATTGGATTTAACTAGCAAGATAATGCACCTTCCGGGCGTAAGAAATATATTAAATTAGAAAGACTTGCGAAATTAAATATGAACGCATATAAAAAGGTTACATTTATTTTAGTTAGCTCAGTCGGTGGAGCGTTCTGCTAGAAACCACAAGGTTCCTAGTTCGATACCGGCCCTCGCCAACTCAGCGTATGAGTAGCACAGGGATATGTGCAGTAAAGTAAGGAGCTGACGGTAGGTGTGGCGCTCCATCTCAGATGCGAAAACAATCTCCTTGGTCTAGCGCTAGTGAAAAGGGGATAGACTCCCTCGCTGGTTGGCTGATACCGACCTTAGGCCACCCCGAGGACTTTACTTTTTTACTTTTATATATAAAATCATTCATAGGATTGATTTTAATACATTGGTTTTGTTAGTTTTGTTTTACGGCATATCAACCTCAGTGGGTCATTTAATGCCGATAAAGTTTTGAAATACATCAATTCTTAATGGATATTTCATTTTTATAAATACATTTTTCTATTTAACCCATAGATGGGACCCTAACAGGTACTACCACTCCGGGTCAGATGGACCAGGGATCAATGGTGATCAAGGGGTGCTCCACATCCCCCAAACCTCCGGAACTGGAACCTCACCATCAGATAGAGTTTAACCTCATTTCCAGGACATGTAGACCCTCAGCCACCGCCTTCTATCACCCATATGATAAAAAGGGTTGGGGTTACCATAAGGGCAAAAGGGTTGGGGCAATCATTTAGGTGCTAGGGCTTGACGTGACCAGCCGATTGATCGGACTGGGCCTCTCCGACCGCCCGTCTAGCCTAAGTAAGGGTCTAAGTGGAGTGTTTCAGGTCATGAACTGCTCATCTACTAAGACTCCGTCCTTAAGCATTACGAACCGCCACCCACAGCGAACAGGTGGCCCAATTGGGGGAGTCTTACCCATCTGCAGAGGTGCAGTCGGTGCATTCTAACGCCCCAAGCGACAGGGCTGTTAATACATTGGAGAATAAAACAATGATATTAGTGATCAATAACACCGGGTAATTTTTTTTCTTCAGGTATGTTATGTGATCTATATATCGGATAAATACTAATAAGTACTACGGGTTAGCTCAGTCGTTAGAGCGTTCGGCTAGAAACCATAAGGTTCCTAGTTCGATACCGGCCCTCGCCAACTCAGCGTATGAGTAGCACAGAGACCTGTGCGGTAAAGTGAGGAGCTGATGATAGGTGTGGCGCTCCACTTCAAACGCAATAACAATCACCTTTGTTTCGCGCTAGTGAAAAGGGGATAGACTCCCTCGCTGATTGGCTGATACCGACTTTAGGCCACCACGATGATTTTTACTTACAACAACTCAGTTCAGGGTGGATCTGGAAGTAATAGAAACCAAAGGGTGACTCACTAATTCCACTGATCTCCAGAACCGGAGCCTCTCCACTATATGCCGTTTAGTGTTATATCCTGGATACTTCTTTTTGATGGGTACTTATTCCTCCTCAATGGATGCTGTTGGTATATTGTAAAACAACGGGTTGATATTCTTAGAATACATGACACTCATCGTTCCAAGATTGCAAGAATACACCTGATACCATTCTAATCCGTTGTTTGCCAGGTTTTTCAATTTTCAATTAATCCTAGCGGATCATTTTTCAGCAAAAGCCAATGCACGTTTTAAAAAATGTTACTTAAAAACATTTAAACCGCCATAAATCATATCATCATCATCATGTCACACCGTTGGCACGGATATCCATGACAATCTCTCTCCATCCGTCCCTATCGTTCATCATTCTCGGGAGGTCCTCTGTGCAGCATCCTGCATCCGCACAGAGCTGATCAATGTACGTCTTTGCTGATCGGCCCACACTGGCGTGCCCATGTACTGGCTTCCACAGGAGGACGTCGCTTATGAGTTCGTCCTTGCTTCTCCAGCAGTGTCCCACGTGTCTTGTCCGCCTTACTCGGATGGTTTGGGTGATATGTGGCAGGTGGCCGTACAGCTGTTTTCTCGTAGGGTGCTGTTTCCACGTCTTGTTCAGGATCACTCGCAGCATTCTTGTGCAGCTCCCATCTAGTTTATTCTCCAGTCACTTCGTTAGGGTCCAGGTGGTGCAGCCATACAGCAGCACTGACACGACAACGGCCTGGAAGAACTGTCTCTTTAACTTGTCTGTGAGATTAATAAATCATATAATAATGTTATATTAAAATATTATTGGCATTTCAGTCTCGGAAGAATATAATATACTTTTTTCTAATATAGTGAAAAATTTGAAAAAACACAGGTTCAAATAAAATGAGTGGTATTTATTCAGCCAACGTTGCAGTGTTTCAATCTGTTTAGTAGATCTTCTTCAGGACTTTTGTTGATATAAGGAAAAGTAAGATTTATCACAGAATAATGAGACTGTGATAGTTTTTGTTGATCAGTTTGTTTAAAAATGTTTTGAATGGAAAATTAGCGCTCTTAGAATAATTCGAAATTTATAAAATGGTAGGATAAACGGTTTTGAAGGATGACATCGAACATTCTCCAACGTTGTGTGTGTGTGTGTGTGTGTGTGTGTGTGTGTGTGTGTGAGAGAGAGAGAGAGGGGGAAGAGGGAGAGAGAGAGAACGTGTATGGAAATGTTAGTAGATTAATCGTTTTCATTTGGGTGTCTGTGTGACCGTGTGTGTAAGTGCGCGCGTGTGTGTGTATGTTTATTTATCTATTTGTTTATTTATTTATTTGTTATTTATTTAAGTACGTAACGAGAAAGTGTGTGTGTGTGTGTGTGTGTGTGTGTAAAATTTATTAGTTAAAGTTGTAATTATTATTTTGTTTTTATTATTGTAATTGTTTGTATATTTATTATTTAATATACATATATATATATATATATATATATATATATATATATATATATATATATATATAATACTTTAAGGGTAATCATTATGATCACCTATATAGGTGGATACGAAGGAAAAGAGAAAAAAAAATTGTTTTATTTGATAAAAACAAGGGCCCTTTCGTCCGGTTGCTCATCAAGGTTTATACAGCCGGAGACGACTAAAAGTCAAATTGTAAATACATATGGGTATATATATGAGGGAGGTTTTTAGGGAAAAGAAGAAAAAAAATTTTTACTTTCTTCTTTTAAGTCCCCATTAAGTGACACCAGGCCCCAGACACTCACCCAATAAAATAAGCGAGTGCCTAGGTCTGATTTGTTTGCACAAGGTAGGACGAAAAAATTTATAATTACGGCCTCAAGGACCTGTAAATGGTGTTTCGTCCTAGCCTTGTGCAAAATAGAGAATTGGTGATCATTATAACTAGACCGGCAAGCGCTCATGTTGATTAGATGTTCGCAAATCGAAGACTCGCTGCTCTGCGATAACCCGGATGTTATGGGTTTGTGTTCGCGTATTACTCGGGGTATGTGCTGGTTAATTCTGACAGCCAATCTTTGAACCGTACGGCCAATATAAGTGGCTTCACACGCACACATATATTTATAAACAAGTAAACTTTGATTGAATATTGGCAGTACGTCCTTACTAGCAGAGCGTAAAGTGGCCCTGGTAGAAAATATTGTTCTAACTTTGGCTGCGGGATAGCAACGGCCCACCGAGAAAGTAATTTTGTCAGCTAAAGTCTGACTAGCCGGTCCAACCCAAGGTAGACGAATATACACTGGGCATTTGGATGGACCAAAAGGTCCATCACGATAGAATTTTGCCACAGTAATTCTAATTATGTCTGTGATGACATCCTCGGGATACCCATTATTTAAAAAAATTTCCGTGATGTTCTTGAGTTCTCCATTGATTTTGTTACCTGAACAAATTTTAAGTGCTCGAAAGGTTAGGCACTTAATCAAATTAATCTTTCTGGCTTTTGGGGCAAATGAATCCCAGCTCAAGTACAGTCCAGTGAACGTCGACTTTCGAAACACGCTGGTCTCAAAAGAAGAAGAACACCTTTCTACAAGAACATCAAGAAAGGCCAGGGCACCATTGTTTTCCTCCTCCATAGTAAACGTTAAGGAGGGGTGCAGATTGTTTAAGCTCTGGAACAATTTTAGAGCTTCATCCCGGTTACTGAAACACACGAATGTGTCGTCAACATACCGTAAATATATATGCGGTTCGGGGACTTTGTTGAACAACTGCCTCTCAAGAAACCCCACGAATACATTGGCCATAAGAGGGCCTAAAGGACTACCCATACTAACACCGTCTATCTGACGATACATTGTGTCGTCAAAACTAAAGGACACGGATTTCGTAGCCAATTCCATCAGTTCCACAAAGGTATTCTCCGGAAACGGGGGAGACTTAACCCCAGGGCGACGGTACAAAAGATCCGCGCAAATGGAAATGGTCTCATCTAGTGGGACATTGGTGAACAAAGAAGCAATATCAAAGGAGACAAAATATTGCGTGTCACCACTCACAGGCAACTGACGGATAGTAGAGGCAAAGGAAAAGGAATCAAGGATACAGAATCCTGAATAAAACTGAAGTACAGGATTCAGTAAGGTTACCAACCATTTAGCCAAATTATGTTGGACTGAATGGCACATAGACAAAATGGGTCTAAGTGGGACGCCGGGCTTATGAATTTTGGGCAGCCCGTACATCCTAGGTCGTTGAGATCCCACAGGACGGATTATAAACTTCCTTTGACAGAAATTTGCACTTTGACAGTTCAAGGAACCGCTTCTGAACCTTAATTTCGAGTTTATGGGTATCGTCAAAAGACAGATCACCCAATTTCTCGAATTTATCTTTGTCGTCAAGAATAACAAGCATCTTGGCTATATAGTCAGAGCGATTAAGGATAACCACCCCAGCCCCTTTATCAGGTTTACTAAGGCAGATATCGGTATTTCGCTTTAGACTATTAGCCGTAATGAAATGGTTTCTCTGCCAAATGAACCCCTTACAATCAATAGGGTGTTCTAAAAATTTATATGCCAGATCTGCAAGGCGAGCCTTCAGATAACTGACATGCGGCAGAGAAACAGGGGACAATTTACATATTTGAGAGAATAACATCTCAAGTTCCGTAAACAACGACTTTAGCTGACAAAATTACTTTCTCGGTGGGCCGTTGCTATCCCGCAGCCAAAGTTAGAACAATATTTTCTACCAGGGCCGCTTTTCGCTCTGCTAGTAAGGACGTACTGCCAATACTCAATCAAAGTTTACTTGTTTATAAATATACGTGTGCGTGCGAAGCCACTTATATTGGCCGTACGGTTCAAAGATTGGCTGTCAGAATTAACCAGCACATACCCCGAGTAATACGCGAACACAAACCCATAACATCCGGGTTATCGCAGAGCAGCGAGTCTTCGATTTGCGAACATCTAATCAACATGAGCGCATGCCGGTCAAGTTATAATGATCGCCAATTCTCTATTTTGCACAGGGCTAGGACGAAACACCATTTACAGGTCCTTGAGGCCGTAATTATTAATTTTTTTCGTCCTACCTTGTGCAAACAAATCAGACCTAGGCACTCGCTTATTTTATTGGGTGAGTGTCTGGGGCCTGGTGTCACTTAATGGGGACTTAAAAGAAGAAAGTAAAATTTTTTTTTTTTCTTCTTTTCCCTAAAACCCCCCCTCATATATATACCCATATGTATTTACAATTTGACTTTTAGTCGTCTCCGGCTGTATAAACCTTGATGAGCAACCGGACGAAAGGGCCCTTGTTTTTATCAAATAAAACATTTTTTTTTCTCTTTTCCTTCGTATCCACCTATATAGGTGATCATAATGATTACCCTTAAAGTATTATTTAATTTGCCTGTACCAGAAATTTATATATATATATATATATATATATATATATATATATATATATATATTATATATACATATAATTACATGTACTTAATATAGTTTTTTGTGCCCCTGAAGTTAAAAGAATTTCCCCTCCAGGGCACACGCACAAAAAGAGCCTGGGCAAGATGTATGGAGGCCCTGGGTTATCCAAGTGACTGCCCCCCTCTTTGCCTCGCTGACGTGATCCGAAGGAATGGTGAACCATTACATTCGGCGTCAGTTTGGCTGCAGGAGTTGCCAGATAGTGCTTTACACACTGAACTGCCTAACGGAGTCCAAGCCGTGATTTCTGTCAGGATTTTCTCCCTTAGCCTTTTTTCCTATCCCGAGGATACCCACAAGTCACCGGGGTTTATTTAGACTATTACACGCCTGGATACCAACCCAGGTATTTCTATGTTCTCGCGTTAATGTGCTAGATGGCCGTTGAGCGGGAAGCTTCTTCTTCCCATTCACAGGTTTTGTTTTTTGTTCTGCTGTCAAGATTGCAAGAATACACCTGATACCATCCTAATCCGTTGTTTACCAGGTTTTTCAATTTTCAATTAATCCTAGGGGATCAGTTTTCAGCAAAAGTCAATGTACGTTTTAAAAAATGTTACTTAAAAACATTTAAACCACTATAAATCATATAATATTGTTGTATTAAAATATTATTGGCATTTCAGTCTCGGAAGACTATAATATAGTTTTTTCTAATATAGTGAAAAATTTGAACTGCCTGACGTTATCTGAAAGAATGGTTAACCAATACATTCGGCATCAGTTTGGTTGCAGGAGTTGCCAGATAGTCTTTTACACACTGAACTGCCTAATTGAGTCCAAGCCGTGATTTCTGTCAGGGTTTTCTCCCTTAGCCTTTTCCTATCCCGAGGATACCCACAAGTCACCGGGGTTTATTTAGACTATTACACGCCTGGATACCAACCCAGGTATTTCTATGTTCTCATGTTAATGTGCTAGATGGCCGTTGAGTGGGAAGCTTCTTCTTCCCATTCACAGGTTTTTTTTCGTCTTGCTGAGTGTCTAGCCACCCTTCTCACCAGACAAGCTTGGTGGGGTACCGGTTTAGTCGCGGATTATCCGACTATGAAACATAATAAAATTGTTAGGATAGTTAATATAACCATTATGAGCTATAATACATATTTACTTGATTATACTCTACTAGCAAAAATGTGTGCCCTCTAGACACAAGTATTTAAGTTTGGATATAATTAAATATTATATTAAACTAGCAGGACCTGTTGTAACAGCCGTAAAATTAAAGAACATGAGGATCTATATATTCATACGCTTGTTATCATCTAGCATCGTCCTCTGGTTGAATTTCAGACTGTCCAAATCGTTCAAGATGAAATGCAAAAATGTAAATCCTGATTATCTGGTGTTGCTTAATCTCAGAATTCTTATTTCTTATGAATGTCATCACCTCAGCTAAATAATGGACCATTTTGTTTTTATTATAAGGAAAGAAAGGGAAGAAAAGAACATGCTACACAGAAAAAATATTAGAAAGAAAGAAAGAAAGAAAGAAGGAGAAAGGTGGAGTGAGGAGGTGATATGGCTAATCTATTTCAATCGAACATAATGAAAAGAAGAAAAGAAAGAAAAAAGTGTATGTGTGTGTGAGAGAGAGAGAGAGGGGGGAGAAACAGAGAGAGAAACAGAAACAGAGAGAGAGAGAGAGAGAGAGAGAGAGAGAGATAGAGAGAGCTAAATCAAGATTATTATACTTTTTTTACATATTGTACAAATTTGAAAATTTACAAAAAGAAAAATATTTCTGGATAAAGAGGAGAAAAAATAAGAAAAAAAGAATAGAAAGTTTTTAGTGGACTAAGATTCTAAGCACTCAATGTATGTAACCCAGTGACTGGTCAATGACACCTGAACTAGATTAAAAAAACGGAAGTCCCAAATTTTCTGCAGGAGAGCGGAAACGGATATGTCCCTTCCCCCACCCCGAGACCACAAGCGGAAGTAAGGGAACTCATTGCCTCAAAAGAAAACGCACGTCAACTTTTTGTGTTCCGTTATCAAGGGGTTTTTAAATAGCCGCGTAAGTTGACAGATAATGGTAATGAATGGAATCTATCATAGAAAAGATTAACCTACTCTTTAACTGAAAAGACCCCACGGAGCGAGCGAGAAATAAACAACCTCTTAGGCCTATCTACAACTCGTTATTCTTATGTTTTTTTTAATCCACTACCTATGGTGAATGTTGCTATTAGCTAACCGGTAAACTACAATACAACAATTTGTAGAAGTTATTGACAGCAGTTAAGCTTTCACTGACCTAGGCACCAATTTCTGATTGGCTTAAAGAAAAGCGTGTGAAGGTAACTGAGTTAGATTTAGTCAAAAGGGAAAGACGTAATATCGTCGTCTGTCCCAGGTAAGCCAACTTCTCATCGCGCGGTTAAACCCTTTTTGGCTTCGGTTTTAATAAAGACGTCTTTGAAAACTTAACAAAGTCTTGCTTCATTATTTAAAAAACACCCAAAGATGATGAACACAGACAATCAAGCCCAGCTTTGTGCTGGGCTTGATTGTCTATGTTCATCATCTTTCAAAGACGTCTTTATTAATACCGAAGCCAAAAAGGGTTTAACCGCGCGGTGAGAAGCCGTATTGACGAGAGAACCCCTAGGAAGATGGCCAATTTCTTTTGTGTGGGATAAGATTCAATTTTGAAAAATCTTCTCTCACAGATAAATTTCTCTTCAATCAAAACAGGGCCGGGTTAGCTCAGTCGGTAGAGCGTTCGGCTAGAAACCACAAGGTTCCTAGTTCGATACCCTCCCTCGCCAACTCAGCGTATGAGTAGCACAGGTATCTGTGCGGTAAAGTAAGGAGCTGATGGTAGGTGTGGCGCTCCACCTCAGACGCTAAAATAATCTCCTTGGTCTAGTGCTATTGAAAAGGAGATAGACTTCCTTGCTGCATGGCTGATACCGACATTAGGCCGCCCCGACGACTTTACTTTACTTACATTGATATATTAATTAAATAAAGGTCGCATCTTATCTGTCTCCATGACTCAATCCGTAGAGCATCAGACTTTTATGTGTAAGAAATCCGGGGTTCGAGTCCCCATGTGGGCTAATGCTTTTTAAAATTATTTCTCATGATTTTATTTCTATCTTTTTATGCTTATATGAGATGTTGTTTTTATTTAATGGCGAATCATTTAAAATCTTAATCTAATTTTTACTCTTCCCCATTATTTACTCATTTGCGTATTGCAAGTTGAAGTATGTGAGTTATTAGCAAATTATGAAATCAGGAATTTAGTCTGTGTGACTAATTCTACCAAGTCGGTGATATTGCTTACTAGAAATTAGAACCACTCTCTCCTCTCCTCCCTGTTATATATCCAGCAGACAAAGTTGATATACAACAGTTTTCCTTTAATACCAACACGCGTGGTCATTCCTTCTTGTTGGTCATCAGGCTGAAAAGAAATTAACGTAAGGAAAAGAGACAAAAGACAGGGGATACTTTTAAAGTTCAATTTTTATTTCCAGGATCACAACTATTTCTTGGAGAGGAATTTTCTTCCCGAGCCAGTAATAGTTGTGCTCCGAATCACGGTCTTAGAAGAATGTAACGAGATAATGAAGGTCCTGACTTTTGTGAGCGAGAACTACTATATTAGAAAAGAGAGGAAGAAGAAATAAGTGAGAGAATAAAGGTTTTTAAAAAAAGTGATGAGTACAAAAATGCCTGTCGTGAATTTGACCGGAGCGTGACCCCCCACGAATGGAGAATTGAATATCAACCGGAAATATCGGGTGTTGGCCGGAACCGGGAGTCACGTGATGACGTGGATCGACGAAGAAAAATACCGGCCTCTTTTTGCTTTCCGACGTCGTAGGGTACGGATCGGACCCCGGGGTCCCTTGTGTGGGATCACCGTAATTCAACAGTGTTCTCTCTCTCTCTCTCTCTCTCTCTCTCTCTCTCTCTCTCTCTCTCTCTCTCTCTCTCTCTCTGCCTTTCCTCCTCTCCGATACAGCCCACGAGACGCACGAGACGAGCCTAACCTGGAAATAAAAGCTAGCAGCTTGTGACTATATATTCCCCACGTTGTACTTTTTTTTATCGACAAGATGACCGCCACGTGCCGAAGACATTTTTAGTACGGTGAATATATCGCTACGGCCACGTTACGTATATCAGCTTTGGGTATCGTGAATACAACAGATACCGCTACGTTAGAAGAACAACCCGGAGTTTCTTTTTAGCCACTCTTTTCTGAGCATGCCCAGATGGTTCTTCCTGTTTAGAAACTTCGCGCGAGATTATTATTTTTTGTATTTATTTATTTTATTTTGTGTTTTTTTAATCCTATATTTGATTGGATTTTAATTTATTTTTTTATTTTATTTTATTGATTATGTTGGCGTTTTTTGGTATATGGTGTGCTAAAGACCACAACTTATATTTATAAACTGTTCCAAAACAACAGTGGCTGAATCGGCCAATCAAAAACGCCCAACCATTGAGTATTCAATTTACTATTTAAAGGCTTTTATGAATTGTTCTACAATTAATCGCAGTGGATGCACAGACCAACAGACGAGGATTATATTACTCTTTAGGGACGGATCAGCAGACAAGGATTATTGGGGACGGATCAGCAGACAAGGATTAAAACTGATACTACATCTTTCTATTTCGGGAAGGGATCTCCACTGTAAAACTATTTTCAACTTCAGCCCTAAAATGGCTACACTAATCGTAACAGATTATTTTCATTTTATATGGTTTTATTTATTATTTAATCCATACAGGACCCTACCATGAATTACCACTCCGCGTCAGTGGTAAGAAAGGGTTATTTCCTATAATTTTAACATAAACAAAGGGGAACCACTCCTGACTGATAAATTATCTATTTATTTTCCCATTAAACTAGCCCTAAATCCTAACCCTAACCCTAACTCTATAGGAAATAACCAAAGAAAGACTACAGCTGTTCTACAAGGATAGCTTAGGCAATAAATAACCCATGAAGGTCGATATGCCATTAAACAAAGAAACCAAACCTAAATTAGATAGTTAAAAGTAAAAGTTGGCAGAGCGACCTATAGTTGGTATCAGCCAGACAGCAAGAGTGTCTCTCTCCTTTTTGCTAGCTGGGAGATTGTTTTTGCTGAGGTGGAGAGCCACACCTACCGTCAACTCCCCACTTTACCACACAGAACAAGATTATCCAATCTGTGGTACTCATGCACAGAGCTGGAATGGACTGGTATTGAACCAGGAACCTTGCAATTACTAGGTGAGTGCTCTACTGGCTGAGCTAAAATAGGACTTTCCAATTATAGATAAAAAATGCCAAAGACCACACCCTGCCCCCCCACTTCCCAGAAATCCCTCCCATGCTATCATGAACAACTACGCATCTGAGACAATAGGGGTGGGGGTCCCAGTTCAAACTCCAGTCTCACTATTGCATTCACTTTTAAATTAATACCCTTGGGAAATGATTGTACCCCCTCATGCTCTCAGCTATGGGTTAAATAGTACCACTAATGTTCTTCAAAAAGGATAGCTTTGGCAATAAATAACCCATGAAGGTAGATATGCCATTAATCAAAGAAACCAAACATTTCTGAATCATACATTCGAAGATCTGGAAGTTTTTCGATTTAAGAAAAAAAAACTTGAGAGGTTGACCTTTTTTTTAGGAATGGCGGTGAGGCACGTGACTTAGCAAACATGATTGATATGCGCTAAGGCAAGTAAAAAAGAAAACTGGAAAATTGGAATGACATTTTCGAAAGCCTCAAAATGAATAGTATTTTCTTTTTCTTCAATGAAAGAATTTTTTTAATATCAACTGTCATTAGCCAATGGCGTTGGGGCATCAAACGTCAATGTTAAAAAAATTGAAAATGATATTGTTATTTTCTATTAAAAAGACTGCAAACATTTATACATCAATACATAAATACAAACGTATATATATATATATCATCATCATCATCATGTCGCGCAATTAGCACGGATATCCATGACAATCTCTTGCCAACCTTCCCTATCACTCATTGCACCTGGGAGGTCCTCTGCGGAGCATCCAGTATCGTCGCATATTTGGTCAATGTAGGTCTTTGCTGGGCGCCCCACACTTGCATGTCCATGTGTTGGCTTCCACAGGAGAACGTCGCTTATGAGCTCGTCCTTGCTTCTCCAACAGTGTCCTGCATGCCTTGTCCGTCTCACTCGGATAGTTTGTGAGATGGGGGGCAAGTGACCGTACAGTTGTCTCCTCGTGGGGTGCTGCTTCCACGACTTGTTCAAGACTGCGCGCAGCATTCTTGTGCAGCTTCTATCTAGCTTATTCTCAAGGCGCTTCGTTAGGGTCCATGTGGTGCAGCCATATAGCAGCACTGATACAACCACAGCCTGGAAGAACCGTCTCTTTAGTTTGTCAGGGAGATCGGACCTCCATACGACTGATAATTTGTTTGTGGCCGCCCATGCCTTTGCTATTCGTGTATTAACATCGCTCTCTGTAGATGAGATATTACTACCTAGGTACGTGAATTGTTCTACTGGCTTGAGAGGCGTGCCGTTCAGTGTGGTGATGTTTCTTTTCTTTCTGAAGCTTATGAACTCCGTTTTACTGGAGTTCACACAGAGGCCGATATTTTCTGCTGCCTCCTCCAAGCTATGTAGTAGTGACTCAGCCTGTGCTGGTGTATCTGCAAGAAGTGCAAGATCATCAGCATAGTCTGCATCTGTGACTGTTTGTGCGGGATATCGCCTACTTCTTGCCTTTTTTAGTGTGAAACCTTTTTCTTTTATGGTATCTAATGATGTTCTGAGTACGTAGTCTAGGCATAATAAAATTTAATATACTTACAATTAAAGGCTTTTTAGAATGAAGCATGAGAAAAATAAATATTTTTGATGCTACATTTCGAAAACCATAATGATATATATATATATATATATATATATATATATATATATATATAGTAAAATATTATATATTTACAATTAAAGGCTGTTTAGAATAAAGCATGAAAAAAGCTTACATATCGGGTTAGCTCAGTCGGTAGAGCGTTTGGCTAGAAACCGTAAGGTTCCTAGTTCGTTACCGGTCCTCGCCAACTCAGCGTATGAGTAGCACAGGGATCTGTGCGATAAAGTAAGGAGCTGATGGTAGGTGTGGCGTTCCACCTCAGATGCTAAAAATAATCTCCTTGTCTAGCGCTATTGAAAAGGGGACAGACTCCCTCGCTGTCTGGCTGATACCGACTTTAGGCCGCCCCTTCGATTTTACTTTTTACTCTTTTTTATATATATATATGATTGAGAATAGAGGAAAGTGCGGGTATAACAACACAGACAGCTGAATTTAATTGATATTTCGCCCCATTATTGGATGAAGCTTTTTAAAAACTTTATTGACATAAGTACTTGCACGTATCTTAGGGCTGTAGTTGAAAGTAGTTTTACAGTGGAGATCCCCTGAAGTAGGAAGATGTAGTATCAGTTTTAATTCTTGTCCGCTGATCCGTGTTGAGATGTAACCAATACACCATGCGCCGCGACGTGTGACCCGCATTTAAGAACCACTGGTTTAGTTGAACTAACAAGGCTCAACTGCCAATACCACTGTGTATGCATGTTGGTCACTATTAAAGTTAACAAGATATATTACTGTCTGACAGCCGTGACGTTACACACTAAGTGATCGCCTAGGGCCATAAAGCCTTTAGATAATGGAGTACTTATTGTGTGAAAATTGGCGTATTTCAGTCATTCGAACGATGTAATCTGGTGTAATTAGCTTATCAATGAACAGTTTGGTCCTCGGTAAATCACTTCTATAACTTTCCATCCACAATACCACTATTTAAATTTTACTACACTGCAGTCATAATTCGTAGGCCACCCACGTGTTATGTAACAGTACAATATATATATATATATATATATATATATATATATATAATACAATATACTGTATGTAAAATAAAGGCTGATCAGGGTGATCTTCCCGTTATCAGATACACTATAAATAGAGCCATGGTGGTAGCCATTTGCAATTGTACTCTTGACGTCTGAACGATACAGACCACGTCTTTCGTACTTTATAACTATGTATGTATGTTTATCATTATCAAGATAGAAAAGCATTATATTATGTTGGGATATATTACTGTCTGGCAGCAGTGACATTACACATTAAGTGATCGCCTATGGCCATAAAACCATTAGAAAATGGAGTATTTATTCCGTGAAAATTGGCGTATTGCAGCTATTCGAACGGTATAATCTGCTGAAATAAGCTTATCAATGAACAGGGGGGAGCATGGAAGGAGCTCAAATCGTCAGTTTGGTCCTCGGTGGAGTGCCGTGAGATAATTATCCAACAGTGTTTTGGCCAATTGCTCAATTCAATCCCCCCCTTATCTATTAGGCACAGTCTTAGGAGAGAGACAACATATTTCCCCCGAGACATTTGGCGAGAAATCATATTACAAAATTACAGATTTCGCTTCCTCGTCACTGGAATAATATTTGCTTCTTAAACCCTCATTCATGAGGCCGAATACAGGCAAATATTATACATGCTCTCAATCGAAGGAGGAACATTGCTATTGAGAGAAACGGTGACTATGTGGGGAAGTAGGGATGTGATCCACAGAGGATCAGCTTCATTTCGATATATGACACATGATCCTGTGTTGATAATTATACCTGTCAAAATGGTATTACTTTTTGACTCACCCTCGTACAAACAACCACAGCTAGATGTTTGAAATTCCATTATTGTAATTACTAGCACGTATATGCACCCTCCATGTACAAGTATTTAAGTTTTAATGCAATACGATATTATGTTAAATTAGAAAGGCTGATGAAACTAAATAAGAATGCAGATAAAAAGATTTGAAATAGAGGGTGATATAATCGAAAAATAGAACAGCTGAAACTGACTCTTCCATCACTCCCTTCATTCGTTGCTAAATTTTCTTAATTTAACTATTTATTTACATTAGGAAGAAAATACACAAATTACAAATATTTCTTCTTATTAATGGATTTCTTTTAAGATTTATCCCCGAGATTTTTGCTCATATTCATTCAGATAAAACCAAACAATTCGAAATCAATAATACCAAGCACATATTTATCAAAATCAAATTTTTAATATCAATATGCAAATTAGCCTTTCCGTTATCACTGTAAACCGCTAATTTGTTGTATATATAAATACAATTGCATATTATTAGTATGTAGATAAGGCCAACAGTATCAATAATATAAAACAATTTTATCAATAATTAAGGTTTAAATAAATAAAAAATCATGGAGAATTTTTGTTAGGCACCGTCTTATGAGAGAGGATTTTGTGGAGACGTTTGGTAATAGATCAGATTATATTTTTCTGTTGCCCCCAAAAGACTTACCAGGGAACCCTTGGGGACAGGTGACCCATGTTTTAGAACTAATTATCTATTTAAACAAACTGAACTACCACTACCATTATTGTATAAGAACAATCGAGTGAACTGCCCCTGTGTCTAGGCTGAACAGAGTTATCTGCCCATGTCCAGATATAGTGGCAAATTATTAGTTTCTGTTAAGCACCGTCTTATGAGAGAAACAATAGATTTTGTGAAGACGTTTGGTAATAGATCAGATTATATTTTTCTGTTGCCCCCAAAACACTTACCAGGGCACCCTTGAGGACATGTGACCCATGTTTTCGAACTACTGATCTAGTTAAACAAACAGACTGAACCACCTCGACCATTATTGTATAAGAACAATAGGACCATATGACCTTTAGGCACCCCTTTTGCTTTGCTGATTCATAAGTACATCTTTTTAATTTACACCGTCAACATCCGGTTGTTTGTTAGGGGTTAGGGTTAGGGTTAGGGTTAGGGGTTAGTTAAAACCTCTAAAAATCGTATGTTAACAAACAACCGGATGTTAACGGTGTAAATGAAAAAATGTACTTATGAATCAGCAAAGCAAAAGGGGTGTCTAAAAGTCATATGGTCCGAACAATAGAGTGAGCTTCCCCTATGTCTAGGCGGAACAGAGTTATCTTCCCATGTCCAGATATACAATATAAACAGAATCATGGTTGTAGATATTTGCATTTGTAAGTTTGAGGTCTGAACGATACAGACCACGTCTTTTCGTACTTTTAGATTATATACGTATATTGGTCAATATCAAGAGAGACAAGAAATCTATTGGGATATATAACAGCCTGGCAGCGGTGTAGTAACATATTAAGTGATCGCCTAGGGCCATAAAACCTTTAGAAAGTGGAGTACTTTATTGTGTGAAAATTGGCGTATTGCAGTCATTCCAACGGTATAATCTGGCGAAATTAGCTTATCAATGAACAGAGGAGGATGGAAGGAACTCAAATTGTCAGTTTGGTCCTCGGTGGGGTAGGGGTGGGGGTGTTGAATATCCTGTGAGATAATTATCCAACAGTGTTTTGGCCAATTGCTCGATCCAATCGTCCCCCTTATCTATTAGGCACAGTCTTAGGAGAGAGACAACATATTTCCCCAAGACATTTGGCGATAGATCAGATTATAAAACTGGATTCTTACTATTCTGAACTCTACAAGAACAAACTGTATTTGAAACACAAATAACTACGGTGAGAAGTTTAAAATTCCTTTATTATAATTGTAATAATTACTCTCAGTATTGTTTTTTGGTAATTCATAAATCAATTACTGATTAATCATAATGTATATTTTCCTGAAATTTAATACAACCATATTATAATATCATTTACAATACATTTTATTTGCTAAGTTAAATTAGCTATGTTTACATATGGTAAAATTATTAATAATCTTTCTTCTATAGAAAAAAAAATTTGTAATGTTTTTTATATGAAATCATGTGTATTGAATTTCTGTAATGATTTGTAATGATTTTCTATATTAAATCATTTGTATTGTATTTCTGTATCAAAATCATTTGTAATGATTTACTATATTAAATCATTTGTATGTTTTTCTTTCTATTTTAAAATCATGTTTAGTCCTTTCTTATTGTAAATTCCGTTTCAATGCATTTCTCAAATAGTCAATCCATTTGCAATGATTTTGATTATATTAAAACAATTTGCAATAACTTTTATAGTAAAATCATTTGTAATGCTTTTTTATATTATAAAAAAACATTTGCGATGCTTTCCTTTAGTAATACTTTTTTCATTGTAAAATTATTTGCAATGCTTTTCTATAGTTAAATAAGTTACAATGCTTTTTTATAATAAAATAATTAACATTGTACTCTTTTTGTTCATATTTTCCTATATTATGCCCATTATTGTTTGTGGTAATTAACAAATTTATTTCTGATTAATTATAATGTATATCTTTCTGAGATTTGATACAGCCATATTATAAGATCATTTATAATACATTTTATTTGCTAAATCATTAGCAGTGTTTACCTATAATAAAATAATTTGTAATAATATTACATATTAAAATTATTTGTAATGTGTTTTCTATAGAAAACATTTTCATTTTTTTTATATTAAAATCATTTGCAATGCTTTCCTATAGTAAAATCATTTTAATGCTTTCCTATAGTAAAATCATTTTCATGCTTTTCTATAGTAAAATCACTTCTGTTGTTTTCTATTGTAAAATCATTTTAATTGCTTTTCTACATTAAAATCATTTGTAATGCTTTCTTATAGTAAAATCATTTGTAATACCTTCTTATATCAAAATAAGTTGTAATGATTTTTATATTAGAATCATTAATATTACATTTCCTTTGACGATAGATCTGATTACAAAACTGGATTCTTACCATTTTGAACTCTCCAAGAACAAACTGTATATGAAATACCCACAGGCAGATGTTTAAAATAATTTTCTTATAACTATATTACACCCATTATTGCTTGCAGTAATTAACAAATTAATTTCTGATTAGTTATAATACATATCCTTATGAGATTTGATATTATAAAATCATTTACAATACATTTTGTTTGTAAAATCATAAGCAGTGTTTACCTATAATAACATGATTTGTAATAACATTATATAATAAAATTATTTGTAATATTTTTCTATAGAAACATTTTTCGATGCATTTTTTATATCAAAATCATTTGCAAAGCTTTCCTATAGTAAAATCAATTTAGTACTTTTCTATATTAAAATCATTTATATCCTTTTCTATATTAAAATCATTTGTAAAGCCTTGTTTTAGTAAAATTACTTGTAATGCATTTCTATTGTAGACTTATTTTATTGCTTTTCTATATTAAAATCATTTCTATTGTTTTCTATTGTTACGTAGCCGTTCGTCACGGTACCAAATATATATATTATGTTATATACTTCTTACGTCTTACTCTGGTCTATTCTTCCGGCCGTCTTCTGATCGTCTAGTCTTCTGTCTTCTATCTTCTAATGGTCTCGTCTGGTCTTTCTTAGATGGGGATTACGTGTCTGGTTCTGCTGGGGGCCATTTCTTATCAGAACCCTTGTGTCATTGTTAGCTTTTAGTAATAACAACAAGACTTCGATTTACTTTTTATGTTATTTTATTCCGGATCCCCAGGCCAGACAACTGCGCGCGGAGAGTCACATCTTGCTAGCTTCTAACTCTGCAACTGACTAACTGCAACTGTCACTGCAACTCTGAGTTGCCCACCTGAAACCGGAAAGGGCTTTCTATCGGGGTTCCGTTCTCACGATTCTATCCCCAGAAAGCAAGGTGAGAGTGAGGTCAAGCATTGTCACTCACTCTCAAGGCCATCAGCTGTACTGATCGCCATAAGGATTTCTATACTACCTTAAAAAGTAATAGGGTTCCAATTAATATGTAACACTATATTAAAATTATTTATACCCATATCTATATTAAAATCATTTGTAATGCCTTGTTTTAGTAAAATCCTTTGTAATGCATTTCTATTGTAAAATCATGTCATTGCTTTTCTACATTAAAATCATTGGCAATGATTTATTATAGTAAAATCATTTGTTATGCCTTCTCATAGTAAAATAAGTTGTAATGATTTTTTTATAGTATTTCTTTCCTTCAGAAACATCATCTTTAATGTTTTCCCTATATCCACAACCAGATGTTTAAAATTCCTTTATTGTAATTATAATAATTACACCTATTATTATTTGTGATAATTAACAAATTAATTGCTGATTGATTATAATACATATCTTTCTGATATTTAATGTTGTGGTTAGCATCCTTCCGTCTACGAGAGACGATGGAGTAGTGATAAGGTATTTGTTAACTTGAACTACATAGCCTGGGCGGGTTCATATGGAGGATGAGCTGTTGCCCGTGCAGCAAATTCCCCCTCTCCACACCGCCGATGTGGTCCAAAGGAAAGGTAAGGAACCAATGCAGTTTGGCAACGGTAGTGTCGCAGGAGTTGATGGTTTTTGAAAGCCTTAAAAGGCATGTTTAAATTCATTTGTAGACGTGACCAAGCTGGCAATTCCTATCACATTTCAGTTAAGGAATATGATTTGATTTTATTGTTATTAATTTTTCTTAATAATTCCTACCTTTTCTTTTAGTTAATTTTGCCATATCCCACTGCCATGTCACCAAGTGCTAACCAGCGTTCTCCTCCAATACCTCTTTTTTTCTTTTTGCCAAAACTACTAACAGATATGATATTTAATACAACCATATTATAAAATCATTTGCTATACATTCTATTTGCCAAATCATATTGCATTTCATAAAAGTTTACAGATCCAGCCATAGAGTAGTACTAGCACGGCTAAGTAAAAAACGTCGGGGTGGTCTAAAGTCGGTATCAGCCAGACAGCGAGGGAGTATATCCACTTTTCACTAGCGCTAGACCAAAGAGATTGTTTCTGCGTCTGGGTGGAGTTTCACACCTACCGTCAGCTCCTTACTTTATCGCATAGATCCTTGTGCTACTCATACGCTGAGTTGGCGAGGGCCGGTATTGAACCAGGAACCTTGTGGTTCCTAGCCGAACGCTCTGCCAACTGAGCTTAACCGGTCCCTTAGCACGGCTACATCTTGGAAAAATCCCTCTTCCAAAACTTTATTCCACTCTTTTCCTGGTGTTTTCTTCGTTGTATTATTTGATTATTTCTTTGAAGAACTGAAATCCAAATATCGAATGTATATATTTACCAACCCCTCCGCACGAGCAGGATGTGACACATGGTCAACTTCTTAAGCGGATTTCAACAGGTTTGAATTCAGAGTTTTCCTTCTCTTAGACCGGTTGCCTAACCAAGGTTAAAGTGCCCAGTCTCCCCTACTATTTATCCATAGCTGGAGGGAGAGTAGGAATCATACCTTTCCCAAGAGTATTAGCGCTAAGTGAAATGCAATTACCACATCCAGGATTTGAACTCGAAGCGACGAGTCCATTTCCCATGACTTTAACCGTTACACCACGCGCTTGCCTCAATCCAAATATCAAATGTAGTTCTACACTAATTGGTGTTCGTGGTGTAATGCTTACCTTCATAGGAAATGGATACGCCGATCCGAGTTCAAATCCTAAACGGAGCTGTTTTCATTTAACTTTTGTGATTGGGTAAGATTATTTCTACCCGGGATCATTACATTCTTGCTTAACCCCTTGACGACGGATGACGAATAGACGCGCATGTTCTGTTCCGTTTGGTTTGGTTTGGTTTGGTTTACGGCATATCAACCTCAGTGGGTCATTTAATGCCGACAAAGTTTTGAAATAAATTAATTCTTAATGGACACTCATTTTTGTAATAAACGCATTTTTCTATTTAACCCATCCAAATATTCTCCCCTTAGTTATGGGTAGATAATAGGGCAGACTGGGCATTTTAACCTCGGCATGGAAACTGATCTACGAGAAGGAAAACTCTGAATTCAAATCTGTTAAATCCCGCTTAAAAATTGACCTTGAGTCACATCCTGTCCGTGGCGGAGGGTTTTTTAATTATATACTTTCCAACACGACAATCTTCACTCAACAAAGCAAACAGTAAAATGATTGGAAAATGAATGCATCTAAATATTCTCCCTCTAGCTGTGGGAAATAATAAAATAGACAATGCTCTTTAATCTTGGTACGGCATATCAAACTCAGTGGGTCATTTAATGCCGATAAAGATTTTAAATACATTCATTCTTAATGCTACTCAATTTTTTTATAAACACATTTTCTGCACTTCACATAGCAAGAGAAGGAAAGCCCTGAATTCAAACCTGTTGAACTCCGCTTAAAAATTGACCTTGTGTAACGTCCTGCTCGTGGTGGAGGGGCTGGGTAAATTTATACTTTCCAGCGCAATAATCTTCGCTCAGCAATGAAAACGCCCCCCAAATAAACCAAAAAAAAAACAAACAAACAAAACAAACAAACAAAAAAAACTAATAAAGTAAAGAAAATATCTCGTTAAACTATTTCGTCATGAGATCATGTAGCGCCACTGAATTATTAATTGTTTTAACGACCGGGTCACGTCACGTGAGGGCAGAACATAAGGAACTTGTTATTTTCACGAAAATTACGCACCTTCATCTGCGAGAAGTGTAAAAAATTATTTTGTGTCGGACTAAGATGATTGCTACCAGGGATAATAATATTCTTGCTTAACCCCTTGACGACGGATGATGAATTGACGCACATGTTCTATTCAATTTGGTTTGGTTTGGTTTGGGTAATCTTCAACTTGTTCCTCGTAATTTCCTACTATAAAATAAACTGAACCCTCATTTTATGTCCGTGTTTTTGCAATAAATGCTTTAAATATGTTTGCAATAAATGTTTTTAAATGAAGAAAATATATGTTGCAATAAATGTGTTTTAAATAAAGAAAATATATTCAGTATTGTAAAATAACGGGTGCAAGAAAAATAAAACATTTATTGCAAAAACACGGACATAAAATGAGGGTTCAGTTTATTTTATGGTAGGAATTTACAAGGAACAAGTTAAGGATTACCTTGGTTTGTTAAACTGCACATGAACCTCAGTGGGTCATTTAATGCCGACAAAGTTTTTGAATACATTCATTCTTAATGCATACTTAATTTTTTTTATAAACACATTTTTGCACTTCACATAGCGCTTAATACCCTTGAGAAAGGTACGCATCCAAATATTCTCCCTCTAGCTATGGAAAATAATACGGTAGACTATGCTATTTAATCTTGGTATGGCAACCTGTCTAGGAAAATGAAAACAAAGGCAGTCTAGAAACGAACAAGTCATTGTGTCCCGATTACGCATTGGTCATACAAGACTAACGCACATCTATATACTCAAACAAGAACAACAACCACAATGTGAAACATGTCAAACACCTTTGACAGTTAAACTCTTATTCATGGAATGCAGGTTTTTTGTTCACATCAGAAACCGTTATTTTAAAGCAAACAATATGAAAGATCTGTTTGAAAATGCCAACATGGAGGATATTCTCTCTTTTTTGAGGGAAATAAAATTATACCATAGAATATAGACATGAAACTAATCAATACCAAACAACATAATCCCCAATAATGCTAACACATTGTTAAAACCAATTACTAAAAAGATATAAATATAAATACACGATATGTATTACTTCCTAACCGTTAGGCATGACATAACCCCAGAGGGGTTGATATGCCGTTAAAATCAATAAACCAACCAACTGAATTCAAACCTGTCAAACTCTTAAAAACGCTTAAAACTGACCTTGGGTCACGTTCTTCTCGTGAAAGCCAATGTCAAAATCAACAACAAAAAAAAACAACAAAAAAAAAAAACAACGAAAACAAACCCAAAAATAGTATAAAATATCTATCGCTACTCTTGGTTTGGTTTGTTTTGTTTTACGGCATATCAACCTCAGAGGGTTATTTAATGGCGATAAAGTTTTGAAATAAATTAATTCTTAATGGATACTCAATGTTCTTTTATGAATACATTTTTCTATTTAAACCATAGATGGGACCCTAACAGGTACTACCACTCTGCTTCAGAGTGGACCAATGAGCAATGGTGATGAAGGGGTGCTCCACATTCCCCAAACCTCCAAAACTGGAACCTCACCATCAGATAGAGATTAGCGTAATTCCCAAGATATGTAGACCCTCAGCCACCGCCTTCCAGCACCTATATGATAAAAAGGGTTGGGGCTTGCCATAAGAGCAATAGGGTTGGGAAAATCATATAGGTGCTAGGGCTTGACGTGACCAGTCGATTGATCAGCGGAGGGCCTCTCCGAATCAGTAGTCTCGGAAGACTACATAATTCTTGTGCCCCTGAAGTTACAGCGCCTTCTGTGACTGTGAAGTCCAATGTTCGAAATTGCGCCAGTGCAACTTCAGACATGAATAGTCGGCTACGTTAATATATAAAATATAACGTTACACTTATTCGTCATACGCAGGTGATCATCTAACGCCTCTGAATTATTAATTGTTTTAACGACCAGGTCACGTCACGTGGGAACAGAAAATAAGGAACTTGTTATTTACACACCTTTATCTGCGAGAACTGTAAAAATTATTTTGTGTCGGGCTATGATGATTGCTACCAGCGATGATAATATTCTTGCTTAACCCCTTGACGACAGATGACGAATTGACGTGTAATTTCGTTCCGGTAAGGATGAGGTGTTGACACGCAAACCCACCAGCCTGCTTTCTATCTATCTATCTATCTATCTATAAATATATAAAGGGCAATTGTGTGAATATGTATGTCCAGAGGAAATTTCGAAAATAAACCAATTAACGACAAAGTAAATATATATACACATTAAATATCACCAGGGCTTGTTTTTTGAGCAAAAATAATAAAAATTTGATTTATATTAATGAAGATAATTATCTTTAAATGATAACAGCATGTATGATACTACGCATTGCATCAAATGCAGAATGCATTTGGAGGCATGCAAGGTGTATATATATATATATATATATATATATATATATATATATATATAGGTGTAATAATTAGTTATGTGAAAATATAGTATGTAAGATTATGGACACATGAGTGTCTGTGTGTTTGGAGGGGATACAGTGAATCATGTGTGTATACATGAGTGAATATGACTAAGGAGCGAATAATTAAATAAAAAAAGGAGTGATAGGGAAGATATTTGATATCCAACCGAGACAAATGTCTCAAAACCAAGAGACAAATGTTTATTTTGGGCCTAATTATTCATTGTTAATTGATAATGTGGACGTTTGTTTATCTGTTGTGCCAAGTATTATTATTATTGTTCTAGTCATAGTATTTCAAACCAACAAAACATCTGGAGATGAGATTGAGTGTCAAGGTTAGTCAGAAAGGAGATGGTGGGGGTGGAATTTTATATATATATACAGTCCCAGCAAAAAAGAGGAGGAGAGTTTAGTCTGGACCCCAGGGTAGAGTTGAGTTTTGGACGCCGAAGAAGGAAGATCAGTTTAGCTGTCCACCAGAGATTACAACATTAGCAGAAGTCTTTAAAAGAACAAGAGGGGGCATTTTGCCCCCTCTCATCTCGACAGTACGGAGAAGAATGTGTGATTAGCAGATAGAAATGAAAGAAGGAAGCAATGTAAGAACCCATATACCTCTCTGCCATTTTGATTGATGTTCACCTGAAATTGTCGTGTGTTGTCTTTCTTCTCTTTTGATAATTGATTGTAACCCCCCCACCCCTGGATGAGCCCTGAGGCAGCATTACGTGCACAACTGGAGGTCCTAAGTAAGGGTCAAGTAAACAGACGATCACGAGACGATTATGGCCAGTAAAGTTGGGAAAAGCTAGGAGCTGCAGGAATTGCAGTAATGTTGGAAGGTGCAAGTAAGATGCACAGGAAGGTGTGCAGCAGAAAGGGCCTGCAAGTGTTCATCCCCACGAGGGGGGTGTTACACATGGATTTTTTTAATTTAATATTTTAGATAGTAGACATTAAGATTTCTTTTCAGGGTGAATGGATCAATGCAAGGTCTATTTTTTTAACATGGGGATTTAAATGGGGCATCCTACGAGGATTCAACTCACGATTAAGTAATAATGGATCTGTGGGACTAACTTTAAAAAATCTCCTTCTACCCAGTTGACGCCGGGTAGCCGCTGCTAGTGCCAAATTCACGTACCTTATCCCATTCACCCCAACGATTCTAATGATGCTTTCTATCTATTTATTAATACTGGTGTTCCTAAATCTTCCGTCCGTTATCATCCTGCAGCACCCTCGGATTAAAAAAGGTTTGATTTGGTTTGGTTTGTTTTACGGCATATCTATCATTTGTCTTGGTATTTTCTGAAAACTTAATAGGAAAATATTTGGATATTTTGTACATTTTAGACATTCTAAAATCCAGGTATTATGGATCATGCCATAGGCCTTTCTGTAGTCGATCCATGCCATTGCAATATTTTTCCGCCTATTTTTAACTTATTTAAGGATGTGTTGATCTATATAAAGTAAGTCATGTGTTCCTCTTTTTCCCTTTCGGCATCCTTTCTGTTCTTCTGGGAAAAGCTTATGCCAATTAAGTGAAAAGTATATTTCTTCTTTTATTACCGCAGTCAATATTTTCCACATCATGGGTAGACAAGTTATTGGTCTATAGTTGCTAGGGATGTTTCCTTTTTGTGGATCTTTCTGGATTAGGGTAGTTATCCCTTTTGTCATCCATTCGGGTATTTCTGTTCAGTTGATGAGCCATTCTTTTGTGGATAGAAGTGAATTTTTTTAACCAGGATCTATGCATGCCACCATGGCTTGGTGTTTCCCAATTTTCTACTTTCTTGAGTATTGATCTGAGTGTTATTATATAAATAATTGCTACAGGTCCTTCCTCAATTTCCATCAGCTCATTTTTAATATCACTTATCCATTTTGATTTTTTATTGTGTTCTTTCCTCTCCCAAATTGTTTTGCTTCTGTTGCATCTGGGTGTTCGTTCGTGTGTGTTTTTGATTCACTAATTTGTTCATAACATTCATTTTCATTGTTTTGGAAGGTCCTATTTTGATTGTACTGTTTAGTCCTACCTCGATATCTGTTGAGTCTTCCTTCTATGGCTGATATCTTTTGATTTACTTCTTCTACCATAATTTACTGTTTTCTTTTTACCTTATTATTATTATTAGTAGTAGTAGTAGTAGTAGTATTTACCCCTTTTGAGTTTTCACATCAGCATTAGCTGATGGTCTTTCACTGGAGTCTGAGTGACAGTAAGTCTCCTCAGGTCTCCAGGATTCTTCTGAGTATTCTAGCAGATTGCAGCAGTGCAGTGTTCTGAATGGTATTAATCCTTCCTCTGATTTCCAGACTTTCCAAACCCCTTTCCAATCGTTTTTGGGACCGTTCAGTGCACCAACTACAATTGGTATCAACTTTGACTTTCATATTCCATAACTTTTTTCAGTTCTCTGGCAAGTCAGATATTTGTCCATTTTTTCATTTTACTTTAGCTCCACCCTGTGATCTGCTGGCACTTGCGAAATCACAGTTGGCAAGTTCTTTTCTCTTTTGTTAAATGAGCACATAAGTCTGGTTTTCTTGCTGGGATAAGGTGATCCGTTTTTATTTCAAAGTCCAGAGAATTTTATGCGTTTCGTTCTCAAGAACAGATTCTGGTTCATGCTATATACTATTTTGTTGTATGGTCAAAATTAATTTTTATGCATAATTCCCAGTGGATCACCTTCCCAACCCAGTTGTGTCTAGTTTTGTACTCCGTTGTGCTAGTTTGCTACATTCGCAAGAGTAAATGGTTTACAGTCTTATCTCTATACCGCAAAGTCTACATTACTATTCTGTTGGGTCGTATCAATTTTGGTTTGATGTAGTTTGTCCTTATGGCATTATTTTGTGCAGCAATTATACGTGATTCTGTTTCTCTTCTCTTTTGAGGTTTCCCTTTCTTAACCATGTCCAAGCTTTTCATGTGCAACCTCTTCTATTTGTCGTTTGATAGCATCCGTATAATTGTTTTCTTCCCATTTAATTGTTTTCTAGTCTTGTCGTTTTATTCTTTTTTTTTCTGGTTTGATTTTTTTTGTTTTTGTTACCTCTGCGTTTCTTCTTCTACTATGTTGACCGCCTGAGTGTTTTGTTCTTTGTTTAATTATTTCCTTGTGTATCTTCAGGTTGTTGGTGTTGTGGTTTCTAACGGTGGCATTCTTTATGATGGCAATACCTAGAAGAGATCCTATATAGGTACATATGTGGCAAGAGATAAGTTACTCAG
>CM042172.1:13743201-13745701 GCA_023376005.1 Doryteuthis pealeii | reverse complement strand
CTCAACTCCCCAGCTTGTGTTCTCTACTGAGGCAATGTCGTCTCCGATGGCTGGATGTACGTCGGATGGATGATGGACGAATCCCGAAAGACATTCTTTATGCAGAGCTTACGTCTGCTAAAAGACAGATTGGTCGCCGCCAGCTGCGATTCAAGGATGGCTGCAAGAATGATCTCAGGTGCTTTGGCATTGTCGCTTCCAGCTGGGAAAATTTGGCTCATGACTGCACTCAGTGGCGGCAGAATCTTCGTAGAGGACTGTTCATGTCAGAAGTCACCCTGACGCAACACCATGAAGCTAAGAGGTCTAGAAGAAAACAGCGGCAACAAGGCACCGGCACATCAACATCTTCAGGGACATCCTTCAAATGCGACATCTGTGGTCGAGAATGTTTTTCGAACATCGGACTTCAACGTCAGAGGAGGCGCTGTAACTTCAGAGGCACAAACAACTTTATTATAGTCTTCCGAGACTGAAATGCCAATATATTTCTGTCGTCGAGAGTGAGGTCACCATGTTATTAAGTGTCTTCTTTCTGTGTGAGTGTATATAGGTAATTGTTATAATTAATTTCTCTATTTTTATATCAACTGACTTTCTTGTCAATGTTTAAGCAATAGCAGGTACTGTAAGCAATTGAGTCATTTGTTGATGAAAAATTTGATTCTGCATTAAATGACCCGAAAAGAGTTGATATGCCGTAAAGCAAAACAACCAAGGAACCAACAGTAACATCAGGCACCGTAAGCAATTGAGTCCTTTATTTATGAACATTCACTTGATTCCGTATAAAATGACCCGAAAAGTATCGATGTGCCGTAAAACAAAACAACCAACTGTAACGTAGACAAGACCGTCTCGTACAAATGCCAAGACCCTGATGTAGGCGGGGATCGAAGTGTAGTATCTGTTCCAGTTAGTATACCTTGAGTCCTACCTATTCCTCTCGAGGAGTCTAGTGTGCTTCGGCCACTGGACCGGGTTAAAGTACAATTATTAGCGTCGATCCCAGGGGGCTTTCCCCCCAGATATTACCTGCCTCCTTGGGAGCAGGGCTGGGTTTATTGCCCAGTGCCCGAGGCGCCCCCCTGAGGGGGGAATGCCGAGGGGATCGACGCAATTTTTGTTCTTTCCCACCCATGAGCTTCGGCTTGTAGGTTAGCCCACGTTAAAACTTGTGCCCAGTCCATATAAGTGGGGTATGAGACAAATATCCGTACAAATGCCAAGAATACAGCGCAAATGGCTGCCTCCTTGGTAAGATTTATATATAGCTCTGTCCAAAGGCAGATCACTCTGTTCTGCCTATACACAGAGGCATTTGACTCTATTCTTCCTATACATCAACCAACCAAACCATAACAGTTATTTATGTAAAATGCATTGTTTCATACAAATTTAAACTTCAGTAGCTAATACCACTTTCCTATAATGCGTTAGGAGGCCTCAGAAAGTCACCGAAAGCAGGTGAATTTACATATTCATATACAACGAATTGAGTCCTTTATCTGTAAAAAAAAATCACTTGGTTCCATATAAAATATCCCAAAAAGTGTTGATGTGCTGTAAATCAAAATAACCAACCAAGCAAGTCATAATAGTTATCTTTTTAACACGCTATGTTTCAGTAATAAAAAAAGTTTATTTGAGCGTATTTCTGTCGTTGAGAGTGAGGTCACCATTTTGTTAAGTGCCTTCTTTCTGTGTTAGTGTATATCGGTAATTGTTATAATTTGGCTCTCTATTTTTATAACAACTGACACGAATGTTTTCTCGTCAATTTTTTTGGGTGGTCCCCTTTATATTTTCCTTACTTTTCCATTTCTGATTCTGGGAATTTTTGTTTTTCATTAACTTAGTTGAACTCTTATTTTCTTACTAAATAAAAAACGGAGTATCTTTATTGATAATATATATTTGTCCCGTCTTCTCTAGAAAGCCTCATTTTCTTTTCTCCTTCTCTTTATTGAATTCGGTCATTAATTTCCTAAACACTTAATGTCTTCTATAACGTAAACCATACAGATGAGATGAATGATCTATCTATCATTCTATCTATCTATGTATTTCCATCTGTTTCTATCTATCTATCTATCTATCTATCTGTCTGTCTGTCTGTATGTCTGTTTGTCTGTATGTCTGTCTCAATCTGTTCCTATCTATCTATCTATCTATCTATTTCAATCTGTTCCTATCTATCTATCTATCTATCTATCTATCTATCTCCATCTGTTCCAATCTATCTATCTATCTATCTATCTATCCCAATCTGTTCCTATCTATCTATCTATCTATCTATCTGTCTCAACCTGTTTTTATATATCTATCTATCTATTTCAAACAGTTCCTATCTATCTGTCTGTCTGTCTGTCTGTCTGTCTGTCTCTCTCAATCTGTTTCTATATATCTATCTATCTATTTCAATCAGTTCCTATCTATCTATCTATCTATCTATATATCCCAATCTGTTCCTATCTATCTATCTATCTATATATATATC
>CM042172.1:13733201-13735701 GCA_023376005.1 Doryteuthis pealeii | reverse complement strand
CTTTGAGGCGTAACACAGATTCTAAAAGATACGTGGTTGAAAGTTATCTTTCAATCTGTATAGTAATAAATAAAATTTCTATTAAAAAAAGAAAATAAAGATTAAAATATTGTAGCATAGATTTGGGATTATGCCACTAGTATTAAGGATATTGTGTAGAAATTGAAAGGCAGCCCTATGAAAAAGTGGATTCCCAGCCCCACAACCAAAGCCGTCAGGATATGTTTGGCCTGTATGACGGGGAAGAGTGTGGTGAGTAGCTACGGATATTCGAATTCGCTACCCCCTCGTAGCTGAGGTGCTGTTAGCTGAGACCAGAATGAAGTATATTGGAATTTGCATAAGCACAGACGAACGAGCAGAAATAAGACGGACTGTCGCTGACACAGGGAGGGAGGAAGAAGTGTTTGGACGGCAAGTGAAATCTGACGACTGCTATTTGATGTGAGAGTGGCGTGTTCAGCTTGGGAAAGGAATTGCATTTCGTTGCTGGAGAGACTTGCAAAGGATTGATATTATCTTGATTTTTGGACCTTTCAAAATAGATATAGTGAGGATCGAAATCGTTACTCAGCAGTAAATTAAAAGCGAGACACACTTGCTAAACATCATTCTACGATGAGATGCCATGATACGGAACATATATGACATGTCCGAATACAAAGAAACTTTTGCTATTGGCATAGAAATAAAGTAGACTTTTGCAAGACTATTTTGAGATAAAGTAAGTATACAGATAAACTTGATGGTGCACCGTGGATTTTCTTTTTATCATTGTTCGAGATTTTCTATGCAAATGGCGCTACTTAGTGCAAATCGGCTGGGGCGTTAGAGTACACCAACTGCCCATCTGAGTTAATCGAATTTTCACTCAAAGGTCAAGAATTGCATTAACCCCGAAAAAAGCTACATTGACAAGGTAAGTAGTATGAGTGGTTTGCCACAGGGTCAAATTGAGATTTTATTGGAGGAAGATTGTGTTGAACTAATCTTTCAAATGGGAAGGGCCTGCTGTCTGGAAATCACAATTTGAAATCCTGGCCTTTTGTTCCATAATTGATCGGTATTCTATCAATTATACTTGGTTTGTTTTGTTTTGTTTTATGGCATATCAACCTCAGTGGGTTATTTAATGCCAACAAAGTTTTGAAATAAATTAATTCTTAATGGATACACAATTTATTTTTATAAATAATTTTTTCTATTTAACCCATAGATGGGACTCTAACACGTACTACCACTTCGGGTCCGAGTAGACCAGGGAGCAATGGTGATGAAGGGGTGCTCCATATTCCCCAAACCTCTAAAGCTGGAACCTCACCATCAGATAGAGTTTAACATCATTCCCAGGATATGTAGACCCTCAGCTACCACCTTCTAGCACCCATATGATAAAAAGGGTTGGGCTTGCCATAAGGGAAATACGGTTGGGACAATCATATAGGTGCTAGAGCTTGATGTGACCAGCCGATTGATCGGAGGGTGTCTCTCCGACCGCCCGTCTAGCCTATGTAAGGGTCTCAGTGGAGTGTCGCAGCTCATGGGCTGCTTATCCACCAAGACTCCGTCCTTAAATATCACGGGTCGCCACCGACGGCCAATAGGTGGCCCCATTTAGAAGAGTCTTACTTCTATGCAGAGGTGCAGTCGGCGCATTCTGTTACATAATTATTGGATCCCTAATACATTTTTAAGGTATTGTAGAAATCATTATGGCGATCAGTACAGCTGATGGCTTTGAGAGTGAGTGACAGCGTTTGACCTCACTCTGACCTTGCTTTCTGGGATAGACCGTGAGAAGCAGAACCCCGATAGAAAACCCCCTTCCGGTTTAAGGAGTAAGCAACTCAGTTAGGCAGTTAGAATTAGAAGCTAAGCGAAAGATGTAGTCTCACTGCGCAGATTGTCTGGTCTGGGGATCTACGAATAAAGTAACATCATCGTAAATCGAAGTCTTGTGTTTATTACTAAAAACTAACAATGACACAGGGCTTCTGATAACAAGAAATCCCTAGCAACAGAAACCAGACCCGGAATCCTCAATAGAAGACCAGACGAGACCTTAGAAGATATACCAGACCAAGATAAATGATAGACGATCAGAAGCAAAGCCGGCCAGAAGAATAGATGACAGAGTAAGAATTAAAGAAAGGTATATAACGTTATATGCTGATTTGGCTTAGTGAAAAGACCAGTATATAACATAATCTATTTAGTGCCGGTAAAGAAGGCGCTATGCAACAATTCTAACGTTCCAGTCGACAGGGTGGCAATTATACTTGGTTAGTGTAATAATGTAAACTAATATTTCATGATTTCATTGATGGACAGTTTAAGATTATTGCTAGATTCTTTTTTAGATAAAATATTTTTTTGACTAGTATTATCTGCGTTTATTCGGACTATTGTCCTCATCTTTATTGTTATCTGTACATTATATACTATTTCTCTGAATGTTTGAGATGAGGCTTGATGATTAGTATTATCTGCGTTTATTCGA
>CM042172.1:13712114-13733101 GCA_023376005.1 Doryteuthis pealeii | reverse complement strand
CTGTTTTCCTGGTCGTCTCTGTACCGAAACTAAATCCTGATACGCAAGTCACACAATTCCTATACGTAGAACTGATCTGCTGTCACATTCCCCATGAATTACGTTATTTTACCTCAATTAATTAAATTCTAAAATTGTCTTACGTTCATTTATACTGTTAACCATATCTACAATGCTCAACGTAACCATGCAACTCGAGTTCCGTCATCTGATTATATCACAACAAAATAGCGGTTTACCAGTGAGTGAAGCGGGAAGGCTAATTTGCATGACTGATACTATAAAAATGTACATGTCTTAATAAATATACTGTGTGCGTAGTATTATGATTCTAACTTTAGAGTTTTATTTTAATATGAATAATGCAACACATCTTCTTCAATGAATCTAAATGAACATCCACGATAACCGAAGAAAATGATAAAGTCTCATTTTCTATCTACTTCGTACTTTAACTCAATACTTAAATTTTAGAAAAAATAAACAATGAAAAATAGCACGAGACGTGATGGAAGAGGTAAATTTCACGCTCACAAAGTTTACAGCAGAAAGCGGTCCCCTTGGTTCTAATATTTTATCGTCGATTATCACCCTACTTCCTCCCCTGTTTCAATCTTTTCACTGCATTCCTTCTTTAGTTTCATTAGCGTTTTAATTTAAACGATATTTCATTACATTAAAACTAGAAATACTTGCACCCGGAGGGTTTCATATATTGCTAGTATATATAAGGGTAAAGAAATAACAAAGACTTAGAGATTTTAGCATTATAGTCTATTTCAGGGAGCTTATATAGACTATAATGACTATAGACTATAGACTATAATGCTAAATCTCTAAGCCTTTTGTTATTTCTTTACTTATATATTTGCTCTGTGACTCTAACATTAAGAACACACATTGAGCTCTCAAACTGCGACAGATTTTTTAAATGAAACTCTTGTGTCGTAAGGAAGATTCTTGTCTGGAATTTGGATTATATATATATATATATATATATAATATATATATATATATATATATATGATTTTTGGATGTTGTCTATTTAGAAACGTTGCTGAATAAAGATATATATTACATTTTTACTTGAAGGCACTTACAACGTCAGCAACGTTTCTAAATAGACAAACATCCAAAAATCTTATTCACTTCGCCGAAGCGCCATTCGGTCTGTTTGTTTGTTATTTTCTCTCATAACGCCCCCTTACCTATATGGTAGAGGGCGTGGTATCGCTTGACAAGCTTAATTTCTCTAGGATGGTCAGCTTTGTAGCCGAGGCGATAAAAGTGTTTCACTAGTGTTTCACTGTGTCTGCTGAAGTCCCGGTTTCGATTTCTGCGGAGGGAAATCGTTTAGTATATACCGCTGATGAGACTTAAAAAGTCGAAACAGTCTGTACGGTATTATACACATCGAGCCATCCTTTACTGGGATTACACTTGTCAAGTTCATTTTCTATAAGAAAAAGTATCGAATTTTATGCGATACATGCGTTGTAAGTGCCTTCAAGTAAAAATTTAATATAATATATATATATGAAGAAAATATTTTCAAAAAATATAAAAAACACAGGATGTTACGATCAGAGGAACAATTTTATGTGTCTATACTTAAGTATTTCGGTATTAAACCATCATCAGGACACTGTTACAGACATTTTTGTGAGGGAGAGAAATGAAAAATGTTAAGTGTATAGTGAATGTGTCCTAATGATGGTTTAATACCGAAATACTTAAGTATAGACACATAAAATTGTTTCCTCTGATCATAACATCCTGTGTTTGTTATATTTTTTGAAAATGTTTTCATTACATATTGTCGGATTAATTTCCTCATCGTATTTCCATATATATATAAATATATATATATTATATATTATCTATATATATATATATATATAATCCAAAAGTCCAGAGAATGAATCTTCCTTAAAACACAAGTTTTTATTTTAAAAAAAAAAAAAAAAAAAAAAAAAAAACAAGTCGCGGTTTGAGCAATGTGTGCTCTTAATGCTAGTCACAGAGCAAGTATATAAGTAAAGAAATAACAAAAGACAGGCACACATACACACATATCTATGCACAGACATATTTGTATATACGCACATATACAGACACACGCATATATACACAAACATGCATAAATACGCACACACACACACACACACACACACACACATTATATATATAAATCGCATGAACGATCACACGTGTATATACACAGATATACATACCAATATATGAGAGAATGCAATGTGTGCGTGTGAATTTAATAAAAGGAAAACAAGAGTCACAAGAATAAACAAAGGAACAAAGAGAAGTCAAGAAAATTATTGAATATAAACAAATAAATAAAAAAAGAGGGTGAAACCTTTGAACTTTTCTTCCTTTTTCAAAAAGATAAAAGAAAAGAAAATTGGGGGAATAAACGATACTAAATAACAAGCTTTCAAATGAGAAAAACAAACACTTAAGAAATTATAACACAAAATTAACAGAAAAAAAAATCAAAAGAAAATTTAAATCAACTAAAATACAAATATTGTTGTTTTCATTTAAAAAGTGTAAAAACTTTTTTAAGGAAATGTTATTAGACAAATAGTCTAACTCTCCCGATTCATCAGATGCGAATGATGAAATTTTTTATTACTTTAAAGGCATTTGAAAACAGATTTTTGTTTTTTTTATATATTTAAAAAAAATTCTATATATTTTTTTATATATTTTTTAAAAATTTTATATATATATATATATATTTATATATATATATATATATATATATATATATATATTGTACATTTTGTCACACCATATATTCTGAAAAAAGTAACGTTCCATTCATTTTCTAGAATACAAGGTATCAAAAATACCAAGTTTAAAGCTGTATTTACCAAGATAGAAGTGAAGAAAAAAATGGAACGTTATTTTTTTCAGAAAATAAGGTGTGTCAAAAAGTCTCGATACTTTTTTGCTACACTTATGCTACTGCAATGAAAAAATGGTAGTGACTGTTTGATGAAAACTTTTCTACAACTATATATATATATATATATATCAATAAAGGAAGAACACAATACAGTAATCCCATAATAAATTTATTTCGACAAAAATTGGGGCCCATATAAATCTAAGTTGATTTAAACCGGCTCCCCAAATATTTGCCTTATTTAAGATAAATGAATTGAGACCCATCTGATGAGACAAATATTTGGGGAGCCGGTTTAAATCAACTTAGATTTATATGGGCCCCAATTTTTGTCGAAATAAATTTATTATGGGATTACTGTATTGAGTTCTTCCTTTATTGATAGATATTGCTCTGTATATAATCTAAAAGGTTATTTTACATTGAGCTCTCTTTAGTGATTTAATGATTCACTGTATTTATACATACTGGATCATCAATATTAGTACAGTGGATCTTGAAATCACATATAGAATCATCCCTTACTACCAAGTTTGGATAAATCTCTTATTATATATATATATATATATATTATATATATATATATATATATATATGTGTGTGTGTGTGTGGTGAATAAAAAGGCCTTAGTCTGGTGGTAATTAACCACCAGACTAGGCAGACACATAACAACACCGCCAACCATGCAAAGGAAAAAATTAAAAAATTCCACCAATTAAAAAAGACACTCGAAAAGAAAAAATGCAATATGATCACCCCTGGAGGCAGGGGAAATGTATGAATATAGAATGAGTTTGGCCATGTGCCTGTCTAAATAAAAGATATCAGTGGTCTGAAGAAGCTCTTGGGCATACTCACGAGTGGAAATGGTCCATAACCACGATAACCATGGTATTTAAGGCCTTTTATTCCCAAATAACTTTGCTTTGTTTACAATAATTAAACATTGAGCCCCCAACGGAACCTGAACTCTACAACAAACTACTGGTAGAGAATTAGGACCAGCCTAGAATCACCTTGTACCAAGAGACTTGGTACCGCACCAAAGTATATATATATATATATATATATGTATATATATATATTATAAAATATTAAAATTTGAAGGCAATACAATGCGTATAAAAAGAAATGAAAAAACAAAAAAAACATCTTTTTGGTTTTATTTTTTATACGCATTGTATTGCCTTCAAATTTTAATATTTTATAACATACTTAACAATGCTTCAAGCAAATTACCAATTACTTTTATATGTGTGTGTGTGTGTGTGTGTATGTGTGTGTGTGTTCCAAACTCCATAAAATTTCCTTAAATTTAACCGTAATATGTTTTTAGATTTTCTCTAGTATTCGGTAGTTACTTTCCAAAAACCAATTATATTTATTGATGAAGAATTCCAAAAAACCCAAGAATATACAGCTATTACTAGAAAGAACAAAAATAAGCATCTTCATCATGAAACAGGATGAAAAATACATTTACCAAAATGTCGGTGACACCAAAACCAAATAACATGAATTCGAATAATAACAAAAAAAAAAAAATAAAAATTTCAACCAAGATCGTACGTAGAAAATCAATTTTCTTCAGTGTTTCTTTCTGGGACTTTTAATTTCCGTGATTTCGGGTTTTATTGCAACTATTTGTTGAATCTTACGGAAGCTTTTAAAGGGCGCGAACTAAATTGACCTTTTTAAAATACAATCTAGTGCGCAGATGATGAAAATCGAAATGATATTTCTGTGTGGCTTCTGGCAACCTTTTCTGGTACATGTTTCTTTAATACGAGTAGATTACAAAGGATTTAATATACGTATGATTACATATACAAAGGCTTATCAAAAGATAATCATCATCATGTCGCGCAAGCAGCACGGATATCCATGACAATCTCTCGCCAACATTCCCTATCACTCATTGCCCCTGTGAGGTCTTCAGTGCAGCAACCAGCATCCTCGCATAGCTGGTCAATGTAGGTCCTCACTGGGCGACCCACACTAGCATGTCCATGTGTTGGCCCATAGGAGAACGTCGCTTATGAGCTCATCCATGCTTCTCCAGCAGTGTCCTGCATGCCTCGTCCGTTTCACTCGGATGGTTTGCGAGATGGTGGGCAGGTGGCCATACAGCTGCCTTCTTGTGGGGTGCTGTTTCCACGACTTCCTCAAGACTGCATGCAGCATTCTTGTGCAGCTCCCATCCAGCTTATTCTCAAGGCGCTTCGTTAGGGTCCAAGTGGTGCAGCCATACAGCAGTACAGATATAAGCACCAGATCTTGCTTTTTGAGTAAAAAATAATGAAGATTTGATTTACATTCGTGAAGATAATTACGAAATGAAATGGAATTTTTTTCTGCATTTAATATTTTAGATAGGTGACATTAATTTTTCTTTCCAGAGTGTCTGTTCTTTTTTTTTACATAGAAGTTTTAATGGGGAATTCTGCTAGAATAATGCCGGGTAGCCACTTCTAGTCTTCTATACATATATAAAGGGCAGTTGTGTGTATATGTATGTCCGGAGGAAACTTCGAGAATAAAACAATTAACGACAAAGTAAATATATATACACATTAAATACCACCGGGCTTGGTTTTTGTGCAAAAATAATAGAAATTTGATTTATATTTGTAAAAAAAAAAAAAAAAAAAAAAAATGATAACAGCATGGATTTTTTTCCATTTAATATTTTAGATAGTAGACATTAACATTTCTTTTCAGCGTAGCTGGATCAATGCAAGGTCTATTTTTTTACATAGGGATTTGAATGGGGCATCCCACGAGGATTCAACTCACGATTAAGTGATAATGGATCTGTGGGACTAACTTTAAAAAATCCCCCTCTACCCAGTACATATATAAAGGACAGTTGTGTGTATGCATGTATATGAGTATGTCCGGAGGAAACTATGAAAATAAAACAATCAACCACAATGTAAATATATATACGCACTCACTATCACCAGAGCTCGCTTTTTGTGCAAAAAATAATTTGACTTCATTTATAATACTAAGTAGTTGATTGCACCTTTCAAAAGTCAAATATCAAACATGTTTGCTGTCAAATGCCGAACGTGACTGCTAAAACAAATTATTTCCAATTATTAATACTAGCAGGACCTGTGGATATACCACAGTATGATGATTTAATTATTACAACGTTTGATATGTTTACATAAGAGCTATTGCTAAATAGTTCAATATGTAAAATGTATAATAATCTTGATTTAACACTTTTTTTTCTTTATTTCTTTCCGCCTTTTCGTCTTTTCATTATGTTCGATTGAAACATATTAAGGTTATCACTTCCGCACGCTCGCCCCTCTCTCTATCTCCCCTTACTCTCTTTCTTTCTTTTGTATTATATTATTTTTGTAGCATTTTTTCTTCTTTCTTTCTTTATAAAACGGAAGCTGAGGTGATTTCTCTCATTAGAAATAAGAATTCGGCGGATAAACAACACAAGATAATCAGGATTTCCATTTTGCATTTCTTTCCCCTACTCCCTTTTTTCTTTATATTATTATTATATTTTTCTGTGTAGTATGTCCTTTTTCTTCCCTTTCTTTCTTTATAATTAAAACTGAATGGTCCAGAATTTTTGTTAACTGTTTACATAAACGCACATGGCAGCTTACAAAGTAAAAATTTGAAAATTTTAAATTTCAACAAACCCATTTTAACGCAAACGTCAAACACATATATTGTCTCCTATTAAAAAAAAAGCCTTTTCTACACACGTGCTTTTTTATATTCCAAACAGCTGTTTTCATGTCAGCAGTCACGTTCGGCATTTAATAGCAATCGTGTCTGATATTGACGCAAACAGCTACCTAGCGTCCATCTTCAATGCGAAATTGTCTTCAACGGCTATAATTGTATTATTCGCTTCCGTAATTTTCTTTAATCAATCAATCTTTTGATTAATTCATTACAATTAACCCTGATGATCCTTTTTGGTGAAACTTAAGTAGGTTATCCAAGATATACATTTCAATTATATATATATATATATATGTGTGTGTGTGTGTGTGTGTGTGTACATATTTACCAACCCCTCTGCAGGGTCAATTTTTTAGGCGGAGTTTAACAGATTTGAATTCAGATTTTTCCTTCTCCTATACTGGTTACCTAACCAAAGTTAATGAGCCCAGTCTGCCCTGCTATTTCCCTATAGTTGGAAGGAGAGCAGGTGGGTGCATACCTTTCCCAAGGGTATTAGTGCTATGTGAAATGTAGACAGCCACGTCTAGGATTTGAATTCGTGTCGACGGGTCCATTTCCTACGACTCTAGACATTACACCACGCACCTCCATATGTGTGTGTGTATGTCTGTGTGTGTCGTGTATTATATGTGCGTGTGACGTGTATTATGTGTGTGTGTGTGTTTGTTATGCGTATTATGTATGTGTGTGTGTGATATGCATTATCTGTGTGTTCATGTTTATGTTACGCATAGATTACGTGCTTAACTCATAGTTTTGTTCGGCGTGTTATCTGAAGACCTTTAATTGAACTAGCAAATATATGCACCCCCGGGTGTGACCTGATTCAGGTTTTGAAGTTGGAAGGGGGAAGGAAGGAGGGGTGAACGGAAATGTGATTCGCCGGGTGACCTCGACCGGAGTCGAGGAGGATGGTGGCCCAGATAGGGCTGACCATATCAGTAGTAAAATCTCAAGTAGGTCGGAACTCCCAGAAGCGAGAATCGGCGGTGATGGAGACAGTCCTTTTGAAGTAGCCAGACTGATGTCGCTCGGAAGAAATTGATCATGATTATCTGGAAGAGAATCTGTTTATTGTTTTCCTTCCACTTAAGAAAGGAGATAAACTCTTGTTGAAAATCGAAATTAAAGAAAGTCAAATGTATTCAAAAACGCTCAAGTAGCCGGAAGAACGAAGCCCCTGTCGATTTGGCGGAAGTGAATCCGATTGGCTGGTTGAAACTAGAGGAAGGCAGTTACCCTGCTAAAGTAGGAGGCGCCGAGAAAATTCCTAATATCTTCATGCCGGCCGGAAATAAAATTGTTCCGATTGAAATATTATTTAACTCAGACGTTTTTGGTTTGAGGGCAGATGTAGCCAGACGAGGCCGAACGGGCAGATGAGGCCGAACGGGCAGATGAAGTTGTGATTGCTTGAGAATCACATGAGCGGATCGGGCTAGCTGAGAAGATTAGCGCAAATACTGGTAGCCGACAGATAAACTGACTTCAGCCAACATATTCGAATAACTTAGTCGACAGCACACCTTGATTACGGGCACATCACTCCCACAGTCTTGAGAAATAAGTGTTTGTATTCTTTTGTTAATTGAATATAAATTTTGTTAAGTTTGAAGGAAAAGAGTCGTTGTTTTTTATGTGACCACTAGGCCGCCGTTAACCTTGGAAATCAGTTTCTATAGCAGATTTCTAGTCGTTTGAGATCTTAACACAACGTGGGCATTCGGGTAGACTTCCAGCAAATATAGAGACCCTGCAATCCTTGGTTGATGCAGAAAATCCGATCTTGACGGCCAATTTCGGAGATTCTATGAGCCCTTTAACTCGGGTGCAAGTATTTAAGTTTTAATGTAATAAAATATTCTATTAAAATAGAAACGCTAATGAAACTAAATAAGAATACAGTTAAAAAGATTTGAAACAGAGGGGAGTAAAATCAAAAAATAGAATAACTGAAAATTACTCTTCCATCATACCCGTCTTTCATTGCTAAATTCTCCAGAATGTGGGTTCTGTTTTCTTTGTGCTGGTAGTTTGAATCAGTAATGGCATATATACAGGGTGGCCCCAAAAGACAGAAATTGGGTTCTGTATTTAGTTAAAATAGGAAGTAAAGAATAAGATTACAGTTATATCTTTTAAGATTTATCTCGGAGATTTTTTGTTCATATTCATTAAGATAAGACCAAACAATTAAAAATCAATAATACTAAGTACATATTTATTAAGATCAAATTCTTAATATCAATATGCAAATTAGCTTTCCCGTTCACACTGTAAACTGAAAATGTGTTAAAGGAATGGTGGTCCTCTTTCACCGGACGCCCG
The DNA here is from genome assembly GCA_023376005.1 of Doryteuthis pealeii. Taxonomy (NCBI): domain Eukaryota; kingdom Metazoa; phylum Mollusca; class Cephalopoda; order Myopsida; family Loliginidae; genus Doryteuthis; species Doryteuthis pealeii. The sequence continues at coordinate 13,724,121 of CM042172.1, read as the reverse complement.
TGGCGGCCTGTGGAGATTTAAATAAAATTGAATTAAATTAAAATCAGATTAAAATAAATAAAACGTTCTTAGCGTCTCTACTCTGGCGTTCGGAGTTAACAGCCTGTACTTACACTCTCAGCCTACACTTCGAAAGAGTTGCTCTCCGTATCGTTAAAACCCCCAGACGACGACGAATCGGAACCCTCACCTCTCCGTATCATCCGAAGCCCCAGACGGCAAAGACCAGGAACCCCCAGCACGTTGGAAGCAAGAGCGGCAAACGCCTAATAACCAATTCTTCAGGGCCCAACCAGTTACGTGGAGCAGTAATATCAAGGATAAACAGCTGTTTCCACAGGCAATTTTATCTGCAAACCATCACTTTAACCCCTTTGATACATTCAATTGTCCTAGAAGTGCTTTTATCAACCAGACTCATTGAACTCTTGAACATTCCATAAAATTCGTTTGATTGTTTCTTTCTAGGCTTTTTGTATACCCCTGTTTGATATTTGTTGTGTTTTTACGTATAGTAAACGTTTTGTTCTATAAAGCCGTTTGTCTCCTTTCTTCAAAGCTGCACCCATCTCCTCACTGCGTCGAAGTACAGTGTATTCTCTTACAAAACGTAGGGTTTAGATAGTGCTTTTCCGGGGATAAAAAATCCCCATAAAACAGCTATTTTATTGTATATATAAATACAATTACATGTTTGAAACTGGATGCCGCGCAGAGGATCTCCCGTGGGCAATCAATGATAGAAACGAGGTGGCGAGAGGTTGTCATGGATATCCGTGCTGCTGGTGCGACATGATGATGATGATGATGATGATGAGTATGTATATATGGCCAACAGTATTAATAATGTAAAACAATTTTATTAATAATTAAGGTTAAAATAGTAATAAGATAATGGAGAACGTGACTTGAAGGAATTATGACTTGAGTAGTGATATAGTTTCGGTTACAGAGAGACAAACACAATCTCCACTATAATCAGATTATAAATTTAACAATTAAAAAAATAACTTTATACAATTTTATTAATTGAGGTTTAAAAATAAAAATAAGATGATGTAGTTAGTAGTTAAAAATATCGATGTATAATTTTTTCTTTTATAAGATAATAGCAAATTAAATAATTATCAAAATGAGTAAAAAAGAAATCTCAAAAAAATTAATTATTTATATTTTTACTTTTAGATTTTCGGTAATTATTTTCTCATAGAAAAGCCACCGTAATTTTTTTTTATCTCTATTCATAACTTCGGTCTTTTATCTCATTATGTATACTGTAATTAGTACAGAAAACGACCAACTCGCAAAAACGTTACGCCTCCAACATAAGGGGGGGTCAAAATTAAGTGACGAGAAAAAAATGAGAATGTTTTGAAATGAAATAAATAATGCATTATAAAGATCGTTTATTGATAAATAAACACTGAAAATTTCATTAAAATCCGATAATTCCCTGATTTTGGTAAACTAAGAATTGTGACTTGAGTAGTAATATAGTTTCGGTTACAGGCACAAAACACACAATCTCCATTATAATAAGATCATACATTTAACAAATAAAAAAATAGCTTTAAAGGTTTAGTCTCAAGATATTTTGAGTGCACCTCATAGTTTGCCGAGAATTAGACGGGATTTGTGATTTGATATTCAGCAGGGTACGAGCGAATCAGCCGGTTTTTGATTACAAAAGAAGCGATAACGCTATATGAAAGACGCGACTCTCAATTTCATTAATAACTAATGAGGGACAGGAACTTGGAATGAAAGGGAAAGATTACAACACTATCTTTGTTCAGAATGATGGCTACAAAACATATGAAAGCAACAAATACAGCTCCGACCATAAAAAGCATAAAAGCAAATATATCACATTCTCAGACTCGCTCTCTGTCCTACTATCATTAAGAAAAAAAAACAAAAAACTGGAAGACCCTCTCATTATTAAGCTCCTGAATAGATTAGACTCGATGTCTAACTCTAAGGAGATTATGATATACTGGATCCCAAGCTATATAGGGGTGAGAGGGAATGAAAGAGCTGACCTTGTAGCTAAATCGTCTCTAGATTTGATCTCCGACAATTTCAAGATACCATATACTGACTTGAAACCTAAAATTAATAGATTCCTTCATACAAAATGTCAACACTGGAATAACAATATCCACAACAAACTCTTCCGAATCAAACCCAATTTGGGAGGCTGGAGACCAACTTTAAGGAAGTCTAGAAATTAACAAGTCATTGTGTCCCGATTACGCACTGGTCATACAAGACTAACGCACTCCAATACACTCAAACAAGAACAAGAATCACAATGTGAAACATGTCAAACACCTTTGACTGTTAAACACTTATTCATGGAATGCAGGTTTTTTGCTCACATCAGAAACCGTTATTTTAAAGCAACAATATGAAAGATCTATTCAAAAATGTCAACATGGAGGATATTCTCTCCTTTTTTAGGGAAATAAAATTATACCATAGAATATAGACATGAAACAAATCAATACCATACAACATAATCCCCAATAATGCTAACACATTGTTAAAACAATTACTAAAAAGTATAAATATAAATACACGATATGTATTACTTCCTAACCGTTAGGTATGACATAACCCCATATGGGTTGATATACCGTTAAAATCAATAAACCAACCAACCAGCCAACCATAAAAGCAATGTCACCGTTTTTAAGTTAAAAGTTGATTTATATTATCTGCGTTATTCGGACTATTGTCCCCATCTTTATTGTTATTTGTACAACGCTTTAGCCGATATGCCCTCCGGCCTTCTTCAGGTATTTCTTGTCGGACTCGGGAACCTTCTCAGACTCGGGAACCTTCTCGGACTCGGGAACCTTCTTTTCGAACTCGGGAGCCTTCTTTTCGAACTCGGGAACTTTCTTGTCGTAATTGGGAGCCATCACGGAACTTCGAACCTAACCTTTTATTTAGTCCTCGGGGGGTATCCTGTTCTCATTCGCTAACCATAGCTCGGGTAGGAGTTGTGTTAATTATTTTTCTATGTTACTGTCTCTACTCAGGATTGAACCCAGAATCCAGAGATAACTGTCAGAACTGTCTTAACCTAACTACCTTATCCACTAGGCCATGTGTCCAGATATCTCTGGGTTCTGGGTTAAATCCTGAGTAGAGGCAATAACATAGAAAAATGATTGTAAGTATTGTAACTGTAAGTATCCTTCCCTCTACCTGTCTACATTGTACAATAATATCATACAAATATAATGTTCACATTGCATCACCAACACAACACATAACACAGTCATTATTATTAACAGCATAATAAAAATACATTATATTAATTGCGTAAAAACATACGTAACCAAGAATACCAAACACAAATACGCATATGCATACGCACACACGCGCGTGGATGCGATCATAACATCACGGTCTTCACGCATTTTCATGCGCACGCGCATGACAACATACGCACACGCACAAACAAAAATACGCACACGTACAAACAAAAAGCGCATTCGACATCACGTAAACACGTAAACATGCAACACGAGAATACAGTTAAAAAATGCACACATTTAACCATTTACACCATTTCTATCATTTAAAAAAACAAACTATTTCGTTTACCTGACGAATGTTTTATCAGGAAACCATTGGTTGTAAATATTGTTCCCATGTAAATAAATAAAAGCTAAACCTTTTATTTGTCCATTCATTCATCTATCAATGCTCTATCACAGATATTGAGCACTCTTCTAATAACCCTGTACATTGGATTACTACTTTTTCTAGTATACTAGTGCCAACCATACACACTAATGATATATATATATATATATATATATATATATATATATATATACATATAAAGGAAAAGGTGACTTACCGGTGAATTTGGTCACGATGGTTAGTAAGTGCAGAATTCAGAGGGGTAAGTCAGCGATAAAACAAATACAAAGTGCTAAATACTAAGTAGAGAAAATTTATTATAAAATGGGTACAAGAGATAACCTACTTGAGTTTCACCATAAGGATCTTCAGGGTTAAATCCACTGAATTAATCGATACACCGATTAATAGCAGTCGATTTCACGTTTGTGTTCATTGCATTTTTAATGCAATGAACACACACGTGAAATCGACTGTTATTAATCAGTGTCTCAATTAATTCAGTGGATTTAACCCTGAAGATCCTTATGGTGAAGCTCGAGTAGGTTATCTCTTGTACCCATTTTATAATATATATATATATATATATATATATATATATAAAAGCCCATCATTTCATCATGTATTTTTAATTAACTTTATTTTTTTTAGAATCAATTAAGAGTGTAAAATGATTAAGTTAATTAATTTTTCTATTTAACGGAAAATTTACGAAACAGATCAAAAGAAGTGACGATTAGATGACGTGAGAAAGTAGAGAAATTGAAGAGATCGACGGTGAGACCACATATTGCGCCATTACCGCTCGAAGATGAAGAAGACGTACCCAACATCCTATCGAACGGGCGCCAAAAAACAAAACAAAACAAAAAATCGTTCTTTCCGGCAAAGTGCACGTTCACTAATCAATACATGCACCGAATGACATTCCCTTGCGAGGTGTGTTACTTTCCCCCCACCCCCACTGATAAGATCGAAAATCGCAGGGGGGGGGGTCGAGCTCATTTATTCTTGCCTTGCCAGGCTGCCCATACCCCCACCGTAATACACCCCGGCTAAAAGAAATCGTTATTGATTACAAGGCTACACGAATCTACAGAAATGGGTAATTTTTACCTTTAGTTGGCTAAATTACTAGGAAATAAAACAATTAGAGTAACCTCCCTTGACTTTCACTTTGAAACAAGCCGGTAGCTATTTTGAAGGTCTCCGTGCCAAATAAACAAATTTTAGAAACGGATTTTGTAATTTGCTTGAAGCATTGTGTATATATTGGTTTGTTGGTTGGTTTTGAAGGCTGTCACAATGCGAGTGTAAAGAAAAAAGAAGGTAACTATGATGTTTTTTGTTAACCTGTCATTTTATTCCTTAATATTTCGGGATGAAAATTCCCATCATCACAAGAATACTGGAACTGAAGTTGTCTTAGCGGCTGCTAAATTCGTTCTGTCTTGGGTCTTCCAAATTCTGTGTGTATATGTGTGTGGTTGGGGTGCTTGCTTATGTGTGTATTTGTGTGTGTAAGTGTTTAGACACTTTTCGAAAACAATACAATTCCATGCTTTAACACAAAAATATCATAAAATGTGTTCGTAATAACAATTAAGTTCATTTCAGATAATTTTATGCTAGGAATTTAGCCAACTGACTTTCACTTTGAAACAAGCCGGTAGCCATTTTGAAAGTCTCCGTGCGAAATACACAAAATCTTAGAAATTTTTCGAAAACAATACAACTGCATGCTTTAACACAAAAATATCATAAAATGTGTTCTTAATAACAATTAAGTTAATTTCAGATAATGCGCACGCACAATTTTATGCTAGAATTTAGCCAACTAAAGGTGAAAATTACCCATAAATGTACTTATGGGGGCGCGTGGTGTAATGGTTAGAGTCGTAGGAAATCGACTTGTCGACCCGAGTTCAATTCCTAGACGAGGCTGCCTACATTTCACATAGCGTTAATACCCTTAGGAAAGTCATGCATCCACCTGCTCTCCCTTCAGCTATATTTAGTGTGGTAATTATTCATGTTAATTTGAAGTTTTCACTACATAGGAGAATATTACAGTTCCAAAATCGACCTACACTACTGCCTATACCTTTACCATAATACACCTCTGCTAAATGATGTATTTTCAGGTTCGTGTTGGTGTAATGGTTACCATCGTAGGAAATGGACAAAACGAGACAAGTTCAAATCCTAGACGAGGCTGCCTACATTTTACATAGCGTTAATACCCTTGGGAAAGGTATGCATCCACATGCTCTCCCTTCAGCTATATTTTGTGTGATAATTCATGTTAATTTGCAGCTTTCACCACATAGGAGAAGTTACAGTTCCAAAATCGACCTACACTACTGCCCATACCCCATCATAATACACATTGGATAAAAGAAATCGTTATTCATTATAAGACTACACGAATCTACATGAATATATTTTCAGTCTCATGTTGGTGTAGTGGTTACCGTCGGAGGAAACGGACACGACGAGGCGAGTTCAAATCCTAGATGAGGATGTTTGCATTTCACATAGCGCTAATACCCTTGTGAAAGTAAGAATCCGACTATTCTCCCTCCAGCTATGGGTAAATAGTAAGGCAGGCTGGACTCTTTAACCTTGGTAACGAGGATTTTAGTGCATTTTTACTGACGGTCTTTGATGCTATTTCCTCAAACAATGGTGCAAGTAAAAGATCTAATATTTGTTATCAGTATTTATTATCGCAACATACACCTTCCGCTGTTTGAAAGAATTTGATATTTTAAAGAAAGTGAAAAATCAACTTACCCAAACATCCAAAGGCTGAATTGGGTGGAACCGGTATCGAACCAGGAACCATGCGATTGCTTAGGGGGTGACTCTATCGACCGAGGTAAACAAGCTGGTCTTTAATCCACTGTTTTGGTTGGTTGGTTGGTTGATTTTAACGGCATATCAACCAATCTGGGTTTATGTCATGCTAAGCGGTTAGGAAGTAATATATGTTGTGCATATCTTATTATAATGGAGATTGTATGTTTTTCTGTCTGTAACCGAAACTATATTACTATACAAGTCACAATTCCCTTTATTATCTGCATCCCATTCTCCATGATTTTATTTTTATTTAAACCTCAATTATTAATAAAATTGTTGTACATCATTAAGACTGTTGACCATATCTACATACTAATAACATGCAGTTGTATTTATATATACTACAAAACAGTGGTTTACAGTGTGAATGGGAAGGCTAATTTGCATATTGATCTTTAAAAAATTGATTTTAATAAATATGTGCTTAATATTATTAATTTCTAATTGTTAAGTCTTATCCTATTGAATATGAGCAAAATTCTCTTCAATAAATCTTAAAAGAAATCTCTTAACAAAAAGAAATAACTGTAATATTATTCTTTACTTCCTATTTTAACTAAATAGTTAAATTAGGAATAGGAGTAATTGAAAATGATGGAAGAGTTGTTCTATTTTTCAATCATACCCCCTCTGTTCCAGATCATGTTATCTGCATTTTTATTCAGTTTCATTGGCCTTTCTAATTTAATATGATATTTTATTATATTAAAACTTAAATACTTGCACCCGGAGGGTGCATATATTTGCTAGTATATATATACACTTTTTAGTTAACGGTTCCATTGTTTTAGCTTCTTGTTAAATCGCGCACCGTTCCACGTGATCTGCAAAAATGAGGTTTTTAGCGCATTTTAAATGACGATCTTTGATACTATTACATTGACATTTGCCAAAAGAAAATTTCGCAGTATCTGACTGAGCGGCAAAAGGTAACTATGCCATAGTAGTACAATGTAACTAAAAATTCAAACATACTAATCGCGACTGTCAGTTCAACATTTTCATGATCGACAGGAGAAATAAAAACTTTTTTTTTACTTCCAACTACCTTCCCGCTAATCATGTAAGTATCTACCCAAAGCCTTCCGCACCAAGCACGATGTGAAAGCGGTCAATTATTTTTTAACGGAGTACAACTAATATGAAATCAGAGATTTTTCATTTCTTACACAGACTACCATAACAATGTGAAAGACCCTACGTTTTATACATGGCTAGATAAAGAATAGCAAGATTCATACCTTTCCCAATGGTAAACAAAGAATAAGTTAGTTGGAAAAGTAGGCGCATCACGGTTTTCTTCTTAACCACACTTTTATCTATCCATACTTCTTTTGTATTGGAATAACAATGAATTCATGATTTGAATAATTAGAAATAGTTTGGTTGTTTTGTTATTTAAATGTTGAGATGTTTCCTTTCTTTTTGAAACTCATGAACTCTGTTTTACTGGAGTTCACATAGAGGCCGATATTTTCTGCCGCCTCCTCCAAGCTGTGTAACAGTGACTCAGCTTGTGTCGGTGTATCTGCAAGGAGTGCAAGGTCGTCAGCATAGTCTGCATCTGTGACTGTTTGTGCGGGATAACGCCTGCTCCTTGCCTTTTTCAGTGTGAAACCCTTTTCTTTTATGGTATCTAATGATGTTTTGAGTATCTCAACACTCAACGGCACGCCTCCAAAGCCTGTAGAACAATTCACGTACCTAGGTAGTAATATCTCATCCACAGAGAGAGATGTTAACACACGAATAGCAAAGGCATGGTCGGCAACAAACAAATTGTCAGTCATATGGAGGTCTGATCTCCCTGACAAGCTGAAGCGACAGTTCTTACAGGCTGTGGTTATATCGGTGCTGCTATATGGCTGCACCACTTGGACCCTAACGAAGCGTCTTGAAAATAAGCTAGATGGAAGCTGCACAAGAATGCTACGTGCAGTCTTGAACAAATCGTGGAAGCAGCACCCCACAAAGAGACAGCTGTACGGTCACCTGCCCCCCATCTCTCAAACTATCCGAATGAGACGGACAAGGTATGCGGGACACTGCTGGAGAAGCAAGGACGAGCTCATAAGCGACGTTCTCCTGTGGAAGCCAACACATGGACATGCAAGTGTGGGGCGCCCAGCAAGGACCTACATTGACCAGCTATGCGAGGATGCTATATGCTCAGCAGAGGACCTCCCAAGTGCAATGAGTGATAGGGAGGGTTGGCGAGAGATTGTCATGGATGTCCGTGCTGCAAGCGCGACATGATGATGATGAATGATGTTATTTAAATTCAAATGATGCTTTCCATTCTTAAAATATATCCTGCGCTCTGATTTCATGATCAATAAGTTATTTCATGTAACAAAAATGTTAATGACTACAAATATATTCAAAGTGTTCCTTTGCTGTTCAAAGAGCAGAGACAGACTGTATTTTCAATAAGTATATGGAATGAAATCAAAGGAGAAAAAATTGACAAAATTAAAACAAAAGTTGAAAGTTGGTAACTTATTGCAAGTAAAATATCTAATCTTTAATATCAGTATTTATTATCGCAACATACAACTTTCGCTGTTTGAAAGAATTTGATACGTTAAAGAAAGTGAAAAAACCAACCTACCCTAACACCCAAAGGCTGAATTTGGAAGAACAGGGGTTAAACTTGCAAATCGGTCAGAAAATTAAAACATATTACAGGGTGACCCAGAAAAAACAGAACCGAAATTATTGATTTATTTTCCCATTAAACTAACCCTAAAACCCAACCCCAACCCTAACCCTAACCCTAACCCTAAATCTTAATCCTAACCCTAAACCCTATAACACTAACCCTAAACCCTAACCCTAACCCTATAACCCTAACCCTAACCCTAAACCCCCTCTAGTTAAAATTAAGTTTTATTACAAAATTTTTGGGTTCTGTTTTTTCTGAGTCACCCTAATTTTCCGAACGATTTGCAAGTTTATCCGGAACAGGTATCGAACCAAGAACCATGCTATTCCGAGGCGGTGGCTCTAAACCGGCCGATCGTTAATCCAATGTTTTAGCTTCTTGTTAAATCGCGCACCGTTCGATGTGATCTGCGAAAATGAGGATTTTAGCGCATTTTAAATGACGATCTTTGATGCTATTACATTGACATTTGAAGAACAGGTATCGAACCAAGAACCATGGTATTCCGAGGCGGTGGCTCTAAACTGTCCGATCGTTAATCCAATGTTTTTGTTTCTTGTTAAGTCGGACACTGTTCCACGCGATCAGCGAGTTAATTTGAATTCTTCCAAGTGATAATAGTAGCAATTTCTTATTTTCCAACTAAGTCATAGATCCACTTATACGGATTCGCAGCTACTTGTGTCCGTGGAGATGTCCAAAAATAGTAGAAATCAATTTGCGCGCGGAAAATAACGTGTTTAAGTGTATTTTATAATTTCGATGGTAGTGGAAACTTTCAACTTTGAAGGTAACTTCGTGATTTTGCGAGATGTCCTGTAGAGGAAACAAAATGGTGTTTCATATCTTATTTTCTCGTACGTTCACCCGTATTAAAACATCAATTAAAAATAAAATAAATAAAACAAAAATTGCACATTTTTAAAAAAATTTTGTTTGCTTTATATCTTATTTATTTATTTCAATAAAACTCTGAAGTAGAGATATTTTGAATGAAGTGATTAAATTTTTTCCAATCATTTTAAGTTATCTTATATACATACTCGCACGTGATGTAATGGGTAGTCGTAGAAAATGGACTCGTCGACCCAAGTTCAAATCCTAGATGAAGGCTAATACCCTTAGGAAAGGTATTGTAGGGAATATGAAATGAGGAAATGAAGAGAAATAAAAAGACACAACTGTTTCGAAGTATAGATGGAGACTTTTTTTGTTCAGACCGTTAACACTGGACGTCAGAGTCCAGACGATCAGAACATTTTATTTATTTATTTAATTTTGATTTAATTTAATTTAATTTATTTAAATCCCTACAGTATGCATCCAGCTATGGGTAAATAGTAGGGCAGACTGGGCTCTTTAACCTTGGCTAAGTAAACAGTTTAGGAGAAGGAAAACTCTAAATATATAACTGTTAAAACCTGTTATATATATATATATATATATATATATATATGTGTGTGTGTGTGTGTGTGTGTGTGTGTGTGTAGTAAAGATATGTGGAACAAAGGAACAAAACTCAGACAAATGTATGTAGGAGATATATTTCGCCAAACATTAAGCTCGGTGCTTGGATGATGCTTTAATGATCAAATAAACGACTGATGAAGCCAAGCTTAATGTTTGGCGAAATATATCTCCTACATAAACATGTCTGAGTTTTGTTCCTTTCTTCCACATATCTTTACTACATTCTGTCGGATTACTCCAATCCTCCTTCCTCACACTATATATATATATATATATTATATATATATATATGTGTGTGTGTGTGTGTGTGTGTGTGTGTGAAGAGATGGAAGTGAATCCGATGTAGTATATTAAGAAATTTGAAAATAAACAGGTTTAAATAAATTGAGTGCTAAGTTTATTAGCCGACGCTGCGGTGTTTCGATCAGTTAATTAGATCTTCTTCAGGTCATTTGCTGATATAAGGTATAAAAGTTTTATCACAGAATAACGAGAAAAACTGCAATAGTCTTGTTTATCAGCCTGTTCAAAATTTGAAGTTTGAAGAAAGAACGCTGGAAGGTGGACGGTTTGAAATATGACGTCAAATATTCTTCTTTTATGGTGTGAGTATGAGTGTGTGAGTGTATGTATCGAAAAAAATATATATATATATATATATATATATATATATATATTATATATATTGGAATAGAGAGACTAATCTTACTCATATGTAAAAAAGAAATCAGATATAGACATACAGTATATGTAACCCATCACTCAATAAGTCACGGGACTGACATAGATAGCGACACTAATAAATATCTATATAATTTTCATAAAGTACTACGTTTCATATATATATATATATATGATTTTCATGAAGTACTAAGTTTCAAATAGCACGCGTCAAAATTTGAGCTCAATCAGATTATTAGTTTACAAATTACAGTTATTTAAGGGTCGGTAGAGTGTTCGGCTGGGAGCCTCAAGGTCCTTTGTTCGAGTATGTGTAGCGCAGAGATCTGTGCAGTAAAGTGAGGAGCTGATGGTAGGTGTGACACTCGCCTCAGACGCTAAAACAATCTCCTTTGTCTAGCGCCAGTGAAAGGGGATAGATTCCCTCGCTGTCTGACTGGGTAGCGACTTTAGGCCACCCCGACGACTTATGTTGCTATTTATTTCATAGACACACACACACACACACACACATATATATATATATATGTGTGTGTGTGGTGTGTGTGTGTGTGTGTGTCTGTGAGGGTGTATTGGATGTGTATGTGTGTGTGCGTGTGTGTGTGTTAGCTTTTAGACCAGTTCCTCTTCAATAAAGTTACTGGTCCTTTTCTAAGAAATTTATAA
>CM042172.1:13704614-13707114 GCA_023376005.1 Doryteuthis pealeii | reverse complement strand
GTGGCAACCACGTATTAATTCTAATTTCGTTGTCAATGAATTCCATGTCAATTTATCCTCAAGATTATTCTGTTATATTTTCCTCTGTATAATTTGTATAGAAATTATGACAATAATTTCACTAATTAGATCTAGTATTATCTGCGTTATTTGGACTATTGTCCTCATCTTCATTGTTATCTGTATTGTATAGGTAATGAAGATGAGGACAATAGTCCGAATAATGCAGATAATACTAATCATCAAGCCTCATCTCAAACATTCAGAGAAATAGTATATAATGTACAGATAACAATGAAGATGAGGACAATAGTCCGAATAATGCAGATAATACTAATCATCAAGCCTCATCTCAAACATTCAGAGAAATAGTATATAATGTACAGATAACAATGAAGATGAGGACAATAGTCCGAATAACGCAGATAATACTAATCATCAAGCCTCATCTCAAACATTCAGAGAAATAGTATATAATGTACAGATAACAATGAAGATGGGACAATAGTCCGAATAACGCAGATAATACTAATCATCAAGCCTCATCTCAAACATTCAGAGAAATAGTATATAATGTACAGATAACAATGAAGATGAGGACAATAGTCCGAATAACGCAGATAATACTAATCATCAAGCCTCATCTCAAACATTCAGAGAAATAGTATATAATGTACAGATAACAATGAAGATGAGGACAATAGTCCGAATAACGCAGATAATACTAATCATCAAGCCTCATCTCAAACATTCAGAGAAATAGTATATAATGTACAGATAACAATGAAGATGAGGACAATAGTCCGAATAACGCAGATAATACTAATCATCAAGCCTCATCTCAAACATTCAGAGAAATAGTATATAATGTACAGATAACAATGAAGATGAGGACAATAGTCCGAATAATGCAGATAATACTAATCATCAAGCCTCATCTCAAACATTCAGAAATAGTATATAATGTACAGATAACAATGAAGATGAGGACAATAGTCCGAATAACGCAGATAATACTAATCATCAAGCCTCATCTTAAACATTCAGAGAAATAGTAATTAAATCTAGTTTGTTTAATGTATATTTTATGAACCGAAAAGGTGTGTGTTTGTGTGTGTGTGTGTGTGTGTGGTGTGGACACTAGGTGGATATACATGGATATACTTAGAGATGGATAGATATATAATTTTTTTCTATCCTTCTTTTCATCTTTTCGTTATATTAGATGGAAACAGGTTAGCGGTATTGCTTCCGCGCGCTCACTCTTTCTTTCTCTCTCTCTCTCTTTCTCCTACTCTCATTCTTTCTCAATGTATTTTTTCTGTGCAGTATGTTTGTTTACTTCCCATTCTTTCTTTATAATGAAAACGGAATGGTCCATTATTTAGCAGAGGAGACGACACTTATAAGAAATAAGGATTTGGTGGATAAGCAACACCAGATAATCAGGATTTACATTGTTGCATTTCATCATGGACGATTTAGACTATTTCATTTTTAACCAGAGGGTGTTGCAAGATGATAACTGTCATACAATTAAGTAAAGTCAACGGAGTGACCTATTGTCAGTATCAGCCAGACAGCAAGGGAGTCTATCCCCTTTTCACTTGCGCTACCAGGGAGATTGATTTTGCGTTTGAGGTGGAGTACCATACCTAACATCAGCCCTCCACTTTACCGCACAGATCCCTGTGCTACTCATACGCTGAGTTGGCGAGGGTCGCTATTGAACCCGGAACCTTGTGGTTCCAAGCCAGATGCTCTACCGACTGAGCTAGGCCGGTCCTATAACAATTAAGAAACATGAGTATTGATATATAGAATACTAAATCTAGTTTGGTTAGGAGGTTGATTTAGAAGGCTATCACAATGCAGGTGTAAAGAAAAAAATAATATGGTAACAATGGTGTTGTGTGTTAACCTGTATTTATTCTTGAATTTTCGAGACAAAATCTTTTTCAAAAGATCTCTGGAACTGAAGTAGTCTAGTTATGGCATTTCTTTTTAAATTAATTTTTTTTGTTGAAAATGATGACATTTTTTTTATAAGAAATGCCATAACTAGACTACATCAGTTCCAGTGATCTTTTGAAAAATAGATTTTATCTCGAAAATTCAAGAATAAAATACAGGTTAACACACAACACCATTGTTACCGTATTTTTTCTTTAAACCTGCATTGTGATAGCCTTCTAAATCAACCTCCTAACCAATATATACACAATGGTTCAAGCAAATTCTAAAACACTCTTAAATCTAGTTTGTTTAATGTATATTTTATGAAGCCAGAATGTTCAGCTATTAAATTAAAATGTGTGGTGTCTTATTTGTTATTAGGTTATTTACTGGCAAATAATAAAAAAAGAAACAAGTTGGGTATTCTCTAAGTTTGCCGATCCCATTAATTTTGTCAGACATTGGACTTTCCCGCTGTAATTTTTTATGATTTATTTTCGTTTTTCTTTTAATTTTATACTTTATCGTAATTAAGTAAAATACA
>CM042172.1:13664614-13699614 GCA_023376005.1 Doryteuthis pealeii | reverse complement strand
AAAATTAATGGATGTTTTATAGATGGCAGGAGTTAGAAAAATATTTGATAATATTTTTCTATTAGGTTTCTATTTGGTTTCTATTTGGTTTAGTACGAGTCAGACAATGGGAATCAAAATCTAATGTAAATGATCTACTAATATCTTATTAATTAGTTAACTTTTAATAGATTATATATACGCCAATATTGGAAGCGCGTGGTGTAATGGTTAAAGTCATAGGAAATGGACTTCAAATCCTGGAGGTGCTAATGACATTTCACTTAGCGCTAATACCCTTGGGAAAGGTATGAATCCTACTCTCCCTCTAGCTATGGGTAAATAGTAGGGCAGACTGGGCTCTTTAACCTTGGTTAGGCAACCAGTCTAGAAGAAAGAAAACTCTGAATTCAAACCTGTTAAACTCCGCTTAAGAAATTCACCTTGTGTCACATCCTGCTCGTGCGGAGGAGTTGGTAAATATATATACGCCAATATATTTGTCACCGAATGTATCCATTATCTTAATTTTAAACATGCTCGATTTTAGTATTGAACATTCTTTCTATGCATATATATATATATAATATATATATATATATAATATATATATATGTTTGTGTGTGTGTGTGTGTATGTGTGTTTGTGTGTAATGATAAAACGTAATAATGTGTGTATATATATATATAATATATATATATATATATATATATATATAAGAGAGTTTCATAATTTGCTTGAAGCATTGTGTATGTATTGGTTAGGAGGTTGATTTAGAAGGCTATCACAATGCAGTTTGGAATAAATAAAAAAATATTAATAGCAGTCCAGCTATGGCATTTCTTCCATAAGAAATGCCATAGCTGTAGTGCTTCAGTTCAATTCTTTTGATAAAGAGGTATTACCTCGAAAATTCAAGAAAGAATAAAAATACAGGTTAACACACAACACCATTGTTACCGTATTATTATTTTATTTATTTATTCCAAACTGCATTGTGATAGCCTTCTAAATCAACCTCCTAACCAATATATATATATATATATATATATATATATATATATATTATATATATATATATATATAATATATAAATTCTTGTGTTTTTAAACATGCTCGATTTTAGAATTGAGCATTCTTTGTATGCATACACGTTTCTCATTTACTATCATTCATAATATATATATATATATATATATATATATATATATATATATATATATATATATATATATATTTAGAATATATTACATATATATATATATTATACATATATATATAGAATATATATAATATATATATAATATACATATATATATATATATATATATTTAGAATATATATAGAGAGAATATACATATATGTATGTACATATATATAGAGAGATTATACATATAGAGAACACACACACACACACACACACACATATATATATATATATATATATATGTATATATATATAATTGATTAAAGCATTATCTATAATCGGATAGTTTTGTTTTTTAATCAATAAGTGTCAGTTTTTTGACAAATGACTGGTCATATCTCCTAATGCGTAAATATCACGAGATAAGTTGCTTAAAATTAATGTGATAGTGACAGAGGATTTGAAAGGAAAACCTGTTCTTATTGATTTATCTATTAAATAGATATGCTTGACAAAATGAGGTTACACTTTATTTGCAGTTACTGAAAACACAAAAACTAGGGATTCCCCGTGACATATTGTGTTGTATACTGGCATGAAATTCTATACGTTTTATAGCGGCTTTTTCACTACTCTCAATCGTGTACATTAGTACTGGGGCTTTCGCTGTACCCAAAGCGATGTATGTTAGTAGTCAGCTACTGGACTTCAATAACAACAGATACACGTATACAAAAGAGGACTCTTCTTTATTTTCTTCGGTGTATGTAGGTGAGGGTAGCAGAGCTTACAATCAGAATGCCGGTGGCTAGCCAAGAGCGCAGTGTTCACAATGAGTGCCCGAGGGGTGTTTTGTTGACGGGAGACGTGAAATGTCCTTTCCACTGCCGGGCCGGCGTCTGATCCTGTCGGCTTGACCCTCTGGCTTTTTGTATTGACATCTGATAACGGATCTTTGTTATATATCTCTTTATCTTCACCATGCTTCGTTGACCGGAAACTATCTGTTCCGCTTTCTCTTTCTTTTTAAATATATATTTTTATCTTTCTATTTGTCCCTCCACCGGAAGTTCCATATTCCGGGCGAGGACAATACAACAATTGGCTATTTGGCTAATTGGCCAACGATGTAGCATAAGAGAGAGAGAGAGAGAGAGAGAGAGAGAGAGAGAGAGAGAGAGAGAGAGAGAGAGAGAGGCAGATTAGACTTACTTGGTGAGGAGATCTTATTTCTTTCTTGCTGATCCTTCTACCATCTCCTCCGGTTGCCATGTTGCTGTCTAGTTGGGTTGACGTCTAACTAAATTTTTCTTAACCAAGGGAGTTGAGTTCTTCTAAGAGCTGTTTCTTCGAACTAAGGGTTGATTTGGTCATTGCAATTGAATTAACAAGACATTTTTTGTTTAAAGCTTTTATTTTAAAAATGAGAGAGAGAGAATGAACCAGTAGGTTAGCATGGAAAATGTTTAAGGGTGAATAAGCCTAACGCAAGATGGCGTTTTTTCATTGTTCGAGAAAGTGGAGTATAGGAAGAGTGAGAGCTGAGGATGTTCGGGGAGTTTGGAACTATGTGTTGACTGAGTGAGACATGGGCTCTTGCTCAGGACAGTTTTGATTTAGCAGAAAATAAGAATCTCATGAAAGATTTTACAGACAAAAGTAGATTACAAAAAGATTTTTCGTGCACTCCAACCCCAAATTTAGAAAGCTAAAAGTCCACATAACTCGACCAATTTTTGAAATTTGAAGCTCAAATTTGGGGGATTGTCTTACTTTAACATAGTCCACGCCGGGAAAAAAATTAAGGGGTGGATGACATTTTACTTTTTTCTGGATGATTTGACATGGAATTATCCAGTACTTTTGTTTATTAATCTTCCAACCGTTATCATCTTGCAACACCGTCCAAATCGTTCAAGATGAAATGCAAAAATGTAAATCGTGCTTATCTGGTGTCGCTTATCTGCTTATCGGACGAATACAATACAATATAGATTTATATATAATACAATATAATGTATAGAAAATAAAGATTGATCCCTTTATCAGATACACTATGAATAGAGTCATGGTGGTAGCCATTTGCAATTGTACTCTTGACGTCTGAACGTTAAAGACCACGTCTTTCGTACTTTATAACTATGTATGCATGTTTATCATTATCAAGATAGAAAAACATTATATTATGTTGGGATATATTACTGTCTGGAAGCAGTGATATTACACATTAAGTGATCGCCTAGGGACATAAAACCTTTAGAAAATGGAGTACTTTATTGTGTGAAAATTGGCGTATTGCAGTCATTCGAACAGTATAATCTGCTGAAATAAGCTTATCAATGAACAGAAGAGGATGGAATATCCTGTGAGATAATTATCCAACAGTGTTTTGGCCAATTGCACAATTCAATCCTCCCCCTTATCTATTAGGCACAGTCTTATGAGAGAGACAACATATTTCCCCCCAAGACATTTGGCGATAAATCATATTACAAAACTTTATTGACATAAGTACTTGTACGTATCTTAGGGCTGTAGTTGAAAGTATTTCCATGTATCTGAGGGCTGTAGCAGAAAGTAGTTTTAAAGTGGAGATCCCCTGTGGCATAAAGTTTGATCCTTTCCTGAAGTAGGAAGATGTAGTATCAGTTTTAATCCTTGTCCGCTGATCCGTGCTTAGATGTAACCAATACACCATGCGCCCCCACATGTGACCCGCATTTAAAAACCACTGGTTTAGTAGAACTAGCAAGGCTCAACCGCCAATACCACTGTGTATGCATGTTGGTCACTATTAAGGTTAACAAGATATATTACTGTCTGACAGCGGTGACGTTACACATTAAGTGATCGCCTAGGGCCATAAAGCCTTTAGAAAATGGAGTATTATTGTGTGAAAATTGGCGTATTTCAGTCATTTGAACGGTGTAATCTGGTGTAATTAGCTTATCAATGAACAGTTTGGTCCTCGGTGGAGTGCCGTGAGATAGTTATCCAACAGTGTTTTGGCCAATTTCACAATTCAATCCTCCCCCTTGTCTATTAGACACAGTCTTATGACATTTCCCATAAGACATTTGGCGAGAAATCAGATTACAAAACTACAGATTTCGCTTCCTCATCACTAGAATAATATTTGCTTCTCAAACCCTCTTACATGAGACCGAAGACAAGCAAACATTATACATGCTCTCAATCGAAGAAGGAACATTGCTATTGAGAGAAACGGTGACTATGTGTGGAACTAGGCATGTGATCCACAGAGGATCAACTTCATTTTGATATATGATACATGATCCTGTGATGGCAATTATACCTGTCCTACACAAAATGGTATTACTTTTTGACTAACCTTCGTACAAACAACCACAGCTAGAGGTTTAAAATTCCATTATTGTAATTACTAGCACGTATATACACCCTCCATGTTCAAGTATTTAAGTTTTAATGCAATAAGATATTATGTTAAATTAGAAAGACTGATGAAACTAAATAAGAATGCAGATAAAAAGATTTGAAATAGATGGTGATATAATCGGAAAATAGAACAACTGAAACTGACTCTTCCATCACTCCCTTCATTCGTTGCTAAATTTACTTAATTTAACTATTTAGTTAAATTTGGAAGAAAAGAATAAAATTACAAATATTTCTTCTTGTTAATGGATTTCTTTTAAGATATTCCCCCGAGATTTTTGCTTTTATTCATTAAGATAAAACCAAACAATTCGAAATCAATAATACCAAGCACATATTTATCAAAATTAAATGTTTAATATCAATATGCTAATTAGCCTTTCCGTTATCACTGTAAACCACTATTGTGTTGTATATATAAATACAATTGCATGTTATTAGTATGTGGATAAGGCCAACAGTATTAATAATATAAAACAAGTTTATCAATAATTAAGGTTTAAATAAACAGAAAATCATGGAGAATTTGACATAAATAATTAAGGAATTGTGCCTTGAGTAGTGATATAGTTTCAGTTACAGACTAACACACTATATTCATTAAAATAAGATTTTCAATACTTCCTTATAGTAAAATCATTTGCAATAACTTCTTATATATCTATATATAAAGGGCAGTTGGTATGTATGTATGTCCGAAAGGCTGATGAAACTAAATAAGAATGTTAATGGATTTCTTTTAAGATTTCCCCCCGAGATTTTTGCTCCTATTCATTAAGATAAATCCAAACAATTAGAAATCAATAATAACAATCATATATTTATCAAAATCAAATGTTTAATATCAATAAGCAAATTAGCCTTTCGGGTTCTGACTGTAAACTGCTATTTTGTTGTATATATAAATACAATTGCATATTATTAGTATGTAGATAAGGCCAACAGTATTGATAATATAAACCAATTTCATTAATAATTAAGATTTAAATAAAAATAAAATCAAGGAGAATTTGACATACATAATTAAGAGAATTGTGACTTTGATAGTGGTATAGTTTCGGTTACAGACAGACAAACACACATTCTCCATTATAAGAAGATTTGTGATACTTTCTTATAGTAAAATCATTTGCAATATCTTCTTATCTATCTATACATATATAAAGGGCAGTTGTGTGTATTTGTATGTCCGGAGGAAACTTTGAAAATAAAACAATTAGCGCAAAGTAAATATATATATACATTAAATATCACCAGGGCTTGGTTTTTGAGCAAAATTAATAAAGATTTGATTGATATTTGTGAAAAGTATTAAAAAATAAAATTTAAATGATAACAGAATGGAATATTTTTTTTGCATTTGATGTTTTGAATAGTAGATATTAACGTTTATTTTCAGAGTGGCTGGATCAATGCAAGGTCTTTTTTTTACATGGGGATTTTAATGGGGCATCCTACGAGGATCCAACTCACGATTGAGTAATAATGGATCCACGGGATTAACTTTTTTAAAATTCCCCTTCTACCTTGGCGATGCCGGGTGGCCACTTCTACTATTAAAATAATTGATAATGATTTTTATATTAAAATCATTAGCATTACGTTTCATTTTTTAAAACATGAGCAATGCTTTTGTAAGATTAAATTTTTAGCATTGTTTATCTATCGTAAAATTATTAGGAATCCTTTTTGAAGAAGCCAAATTATCTGGAATATTTTCCGATAAAAAAGTTATTGGCAATGATTTTCAATAGTAAAACCATTGACAATACTTTTCAATGGTAAAATTATTGGCAATGCTTTCACACGTTAAAATAATTTCTAATACTTTCCTGACCCAGTCGGGGGTCAAGTGTGCTTCGGCCACTGGACCGGTAAAGTAAATTAATAGCGTCGATCCCAGGGGTCTTTCCCCCCAGGCAACACTTTCCCCTTGATTTAAAGGTGCAGTGCTGGGTTTATTGCCCAGCACCCGAGGCGCCCCCCTGAGGGGAAATGCCGACGGGATCGACGCAATATTAATGCGCCCACGTTAAAACGAGACCTTGTGTCCAGCGCTCATAAATGGGATGAGAAGCAAATACCCTTTCCTATAATAAAATTATTGACAATGCTTTCCTATAGTAAAATCATTTGTAATGCTTTCTTATAATGAAACCATTGGCAATCCATTTTTAGAGTAAAATCCTTTGCAATGCTTTCTATAGTAGAATAAGTTGTAATGATTTTTATAGTACTTATTTTATTTTGAAAAATCATCTGTAAAGTAAAATTATTTGTATTGATTTCTATAGTTAAATCATCTGTAATGCTTTCCTATAGTAAAATATGTTGTAATGATTTTTATAGTAAAATAATCAGCATCTTACAGGGACTGTGTATATATTACACTATGATAATTTAATTATTACAACTTAGGAGGTTTACATAAGAGCTATTGCTACATAGTTCAATATGTAAAAAGTATAATAATCTTGATTTAACTCTCTCTCTCTCTCACACTATTTATATCTCTCTCTCTCTCTCTCTCTCTCTCTCTCTCTCTCTCTCTCACACACACTTCCTTTTTTTTACTTTCTTTTCATTATGTTCAATTAAAAACAGATTAGAGTTATCGCTTCTGTGCGATCATCCCCTTTATCTTTCCTTAACCTCTTTCTTTCTTTCTTATATTTTTCTGTATAGCATGTCCTTTTTCTTCACTTTATTTCTTTATTATAATTGTACGACCGTTATCATCTTACAACACACACTGTTTAAGAACGATACCATCCAAACAGTCCGAAGATAAAATACAAAATTGTAAATTGAAATAATGGATCATTCCGTTTTTATTTTAAAGACAGGGAAGAAATAGGACATGCTACACAGAAAAAATATAATGAGAAAGAAATATTGATTCATTTATTCTTTATAATGTAATAATCTTTTCTTTCTTTCTTTCTTTCTTTCTGTTAGAATATTTGGGTATATATATATTTACCAACCCCTCCGCACGAGCAGGATGCGATACAAGGTCAATTTCTTAAGCAGATTTGATCAGGTTTGAATTCAGAGTTTTCCTTATCCTAGAGCGGTTGCCTAACCATGGTTAAAGAGCCCAGTCTGTCCTACTATTTAGCCATAGCTGGAGGGAGAATTGGATTCATACCTTTCCCAAGGGTATTAGTGCTATGTGAAATGCCAACAGCTTCGTCCAGGAATTGAACACGTATTGACGAGTCCATTTCCTACGACTCTAAACATTAGACCATGCCCCATCCATAATATTTGGGTATATAAAGGTGTGCTGTAGCCCACCACTTAAACTTATAGGCTCTTCGTGGCAACTTTTATTTAATCAGCTAATCAACACGCTCGAATACGTGGTTAGTTAACTATTTATTATGAAAGCCGTTCAGTTCTCGTATTCGGCATGGACGAACAGATCAACAAGCAAGTACTCTGCTTAACACCGAGGAACAACCAAAGACTCTGCTTAACACAATGATTCTTCACTAAGGAACAACCAAGGATTCTTCACTAAGGAACAACCAAGGATTCTTCACTAAGGAAAAAAACAAGGATTCTGCCTATCACTAAGGAACACAAGGATTCTACCGAACACTAAGGGACACAGGGATTCTACCAAACACTAAGGAACACAAGGGATCTCCCCTGTAAAGAGCTCTTTCCTGCAACCTAAAAATGGCCACAAAAATCGCAACACTTTTTTTCAATTTCTTTTCAGGGGTGGGGAATTTCTGGTATATTACAATGTTTGTTTATTATAGGAATTTTTTTTGTTTACATTTAAAATACTATTTTTAAAAAAGTATTCTTAAATTTTATGAGTGTTTTGAAACAATGTTATTTTTCTAAAAATGTTTTCAATAAGCAAGAAAAACTCAACAAACCATAAGACATTGAGCTCTCTTAGGGATTTAAAATAATCCTTGTATAAATCAACAGGTGTGCTTTTGCATGGGCATTCATTGTGGATATACGGAGGATATAAGTCGTCGTCTGGGTGGCCTAAAGTCGGTATCAGCCAATCAGCGAGGGAGTCTATCTCCTTTTCACTAGCGCTAGGCGAAGGAGAATATTTTTGCATCTGAGGTGGAGCGCTACACCGAACATCAGCTCCTTACTTTACCGCACAGATCCCTGTGCTACTCATACGCTGAGTTGGCGAGGGCTAGTATCGAACTAGGAACCTTGTGGTTACTATCGACTGAGCTAATACGGTCCTATATATATGTATGTATGCATGTATGTATGTATGTATGTATATAGTCATATTTTGGTATATATATATATATATGTATATATATAGTCAAATTTTGGCCGCCCTGTCGGCTGGGGCGTTAGAATGCACCGACTGCACCTCTGCAGAGGGGCAAGACTCCCCAAACGGGGCCACCTGTTGGCCGTGGGTGGCGACCCGTGATGCTTAAGGATAGAGCCCAGGTGAATGAGCAGTTCATGACATGCAGTACTCCACTTTGGCCCCATCTTGGGCTAGACGGGCGGTCGGAGAGGCCCCCCTCAATCAATCGGATGGTCACGTCAAGCCCTAGCACCTATATGATTTTCCCAACCCTATTGCCCTTATGGCAAGCCCCAACCCCTTTTTATCATATGGGTGCTAGAAGGCGGTGACTGCAGGTCTACATGTCCTGGGAATGACGTTAAACTCTATCTGATGGTGAGGTTCCAGTTCCAGAGGTTTGGGGAATGTGGAGCACCCCTTCATCACCATTGCTCCCTGGTCCACTCTGACCCGGAGTGGTAGTACCTGTTAGGGTCCCATCTATGGGTTAAATAGAAAAACATGAGTTTATAAACAAACTTGTACTATCCATTAAGAATTGATTTATTTCAAAACTATCGGCATTAAATGACCCACTGAGGTTGATATGCCGTAAAACAAAACAAACCAAACCAAACCAATAAAATTTTGGTATATATATATATATATATATATATATATATATATATATATAGGCTGACACTCAATCAATCAATCAACCAAACGTAATACATTTAAACTAAATTCATTTAGATTAAGTTCATTTAAATTCATTTAATGACCAAATCAATATAATTTATTTAAATTTTAAAGTGATGCATTCACCAGACAAAGTAAAACTTTGATATATTTAACTACTCTCTCTCTCGCTCTCTCTCCCTCTCTCTCTGTTTATATATATATATATATATATATATATATATATATATATATATATATATATATATATAAGTTAACATGTCTTTAAAATCAATCAATCAATCAAATGTAATTCATTTAAATTTTATTCATCAATAATATAATTATCGGTTTAGCAATCACTTGAAGATGAAGGGGTGTAATTTTTACTTAAGATAAAAAATATCACATTCCCACATATCCTCACCCTGGGGGAAATGTCCCCACAGTTAAACAATAATCCAGAGTGACATGATTATTATAAAGGATCAGTGAGAGAGTGTTTGTCGTACAGGAAGGTAAGGAAGATTTCTTTTTTGGCACAATGACATTTTTTGATATACTGGTTTTATTTGTATTTCAATGAGCTAAAAATTACATGTATTTTATTTAAATTTCGTTTGATTCGGGATTTTCAAGAGTTTTTCTGTGAACGAATCCAGAAGATAAACGTTGCTGTCGTCTATCCTGAAGATTTGGAACTACGTTGTTCTATTTTGAACTGTGACTTCTAGATTTTCCTTTGCAATCTTATATATATACGAGGGTGAGTAAAAAAAAACTAATACCATTTCTTTATTTCATGCGTTTTTTTTATAAAACTAAGGCCTACATTGAGACCCTAACGCGGCTCAGAGCAAGAATCCGTCGAGTAAAACACAACTTGCCAATCAATAATGTCCTCCTTCTACATGACAATGCTCGACCATACACAAGAATCAGGACAAAGGAGAAAATCCCCCCATTCGGGTGGACATCTTACCGCATTCACCAGATTTAGCACCTTCAGACTATCATCTCTTCGGTGCCATGAAAGTGAGTTTCAGAGGCAAACATTATTTCAGTGACGAGAAAGTGAAATCCGTAGTGAAGAAGTACCTCAAAGAACAGTCAACAGAATTATATGGGCCAGGGATACATTCGAAAGGGGAACATTAGTATTATGAGAAACGGTTGCTATATGGAGAAGTAGGGACGTGATCCACAGAAGACCAGCTTCATTTTGATGTATGATACATGTTCCTGTGTTGATAATTATACCTATCCTAAAAAATTGGCATTACTTTTTTACTCACTCTTCGTATATATATATATATATATATATATATATATAGTATCCAATTGCCACTTTAACTTTTCCGTCGCAGCGGCATCAGTAAATAATCCAAAAGTCCTCAATATATTAAAAACACAGAGCAGTAGTAATACTAATAATATTATCATTAGAGGAAAAATAAAGAGTCTACCATGGTTTCAATCAAATTGAAATGATTTCTTCAGGACCCTACCCTACGTTAACTAAGTCGATGTAATTCCTTAGTTAAATTAAAGATATTTTATGAAACCATAGTAGGCCCGTATATTTTTCCACTAATAATAATATTATCAGTATTATATATATATATATATATATATATATATATATATATATATATATATATATATATATATAGTTAAAAATTAATGGTAAAATGAATGAATGGATGAAATAGTAAATGAATGAAATGAGGGGGATAAATGAAAAATCCTTTCTAAGGGACCCCTCTCAAAAGTATTAAAACACTTTTTGAAAGTGGGGTTCCTGATAGAAAGTTTTTCTCATCTATTATTAGACTCCTTTGAAGCATCAAGTTAATATAATTATTCTATAAGTTATTAGAGAAGATAAAATCCGTCTCTTACCTTTGTAATATCTGTTGAGAATGGGTTTGAATTTTATATATATATATATATATATATATATATATATATATATATATATATAATCTTGTCTGGTTAACTTCCGGTGAATAATGCTATATTGTAATTATCTTGAATTCAAAATAAAAACGGTCAAATAGAAAAATTTATTTACTTAGCTTTTTTTTCAGTTATGAAATAAAATAAAATGTATTAAATTAGATAAATCAGTAAATAAATAAAAAGATTATCTTTAATTATATATTAGAAAGATTGATGAATAATTTTAGAAAACTATATTTTATGAGTATTTTAAAATTTCAAATAGATTAAATATAATATATTAAATATTTAAATCATAAATGACAAAGTGTTATTTCTCCTTATATTAACAGCTCTAGTCTGACCGTAAATATAAGAGGGTATTACGTTTTAAATAATTAACTATATATAAAGATAAATATAATTATTACAGGTATATTATATTATTTAAAATTGTTACCATAAAAGTGTCCACATTGGACTTATTTCTTTTGGAAACAAAGTAATATATATATATATATATATATATATATATATATATATATATATATTATATATATATATATATATAAAAGTAATTGGTAATTTGCTTGAAGCATTGTTAAGTATGTTATAAAATAATAAAATTCGAAGGCAATACAATGCGTAAAAAATAAAGACAAAAAGATGTTTTATATGTCTAATCGATTTCAAAGCAAAGCTTTATCATCAGAGTTTAATTTCAGAAATTACGTGCTTATGTTTTTTTTATTTGTGTGGTTATAATTTCTCTTCTTATTTCCTTTTCCTCTCCTTTTTTTCCTCTCTCTCTTCTTCTCCTCCTTTATGAATGGGCGAATAACTGTAATTTCTTATTTCTCTCTTTCTTTTTTTCTTTCTTAAAAGTTTGTTGAGAACAAGGCTGACACCCGGTAAGATGTTGCAATGTGTTGCGACCGTGTGGGCATGTCAGAATTTCAAAAACAAAAATGAACAAATAAATAAAAACCGTTAATAGAAAAATGTTTTACATACTTAGCTTTTGTTTCGCTTTCACCTTTCCTTTCTTATTCTTTCCCCTCTCTTTCATATATATATATATATATATATATATATATATATATATATATATATATATATATATATTGGTTCACTTAGTGAAGAATCGTATGTAACTTCTTTGATGTTGTATTGTAATTTCATTTTCATTTATTTTATTTTTCATTACGTTGCACATGACTTTCAAGATCATAGGTCAAGCTAAATTTCGAACAATCAAATACCGTGATTAATTTCAGGTGAAATACGTCAAACGATTTCGAAACTAAAATAACGACTAAACAACGCCAAATCTTTTCACATTGATTTTTTTCACATTTATTTTATTCTATTTTTCTAGAATAAAATAAATGTGAATAAAAAAAAAAACACCAAAAAAAAAACAAATACTTTATACAAAAACCCAAATACACATTCAGCTAAAAAGTTGAAACGACAACTGCAAATTAAGATGGAAGAAGTAAATAAAAATTATTATTTATTGTTTAGAGATGCTTTATTGATGTAAGTCCTTCTTTGTCCACAAGGAACAACATGTGGTGGACAATAAAATGTCACACAGAAAACGTCATTATAAAATGTAATGAAAATAATTTCTTATAAAAAGGCAGATAAACTATAATAATAATAATAATAATAAAACTGAATCACTAATAATTGCTGCACAAAATAACGCCATAAGGACAAAATCATATAAAAGCGAAAATTGATAAGACCCAACAAAATAGTAAATGTCGACTATGCGGTAATAGAGATGAGACTGTAAACCATTTACTCTGCGAAACTAGCACAACGAGAGTACAAAATTAGACACGACTGGGTTGGGGAGGTAATCCACTGGGAATTATGCCAAAAATTAAATTTTGACCAGAAAACAAAATAGTATATCCACAAATGAGAATCTGTTCTTGAGAACAAAACGCATAAAATTCTCTGGGACTTTGAAATAAAAACGGATCACCTTATCCCAGCAAGAAGACCAGACCTAGTGTTGATTGACAAAAAAGAAAGAACTTGTCAACTGGTGGATTTTGCAGTTCCAGCAGAGCACAGGGTGAAACTAAAGTAAAATGAAAAAAATGGACAAATACCTGGACCTTGCCAGAGAACTGAAAAAGTTATGGAATATGAAAGTCAAAGTGATACCAATTGTAGTTGGTGCACCAAAACGATTGGAAAGGGGTTTGGAAAGTCTGGACACCAGAGGAAGGATTAATACCATTCAGAACACTACACTGCTGCAATCTGCCAGAATACTCAAAAGAGTCCTGGAGACCTGAGGAGACTTGCTGTCACTCAGACTCTAGTGAAAGACCATCAGCTAATGATGATGTGAAAACTCAAAATATGTAAATAATAATAGTAATAATAATAATAATAATAATAATAATAATGTAAAAAGACAACCGCAAATTATGGTAGAAGAAGTAAATCAAAAGATATCAGCCATAGAAGGAAGACTCAAAATATATCGAGATAGAACTAAGAAGTACACAACAATGAAAATAAATTCTATAAACAAATTAGTGGATCAAAAACACACACGAATGAACACCCAGATGCAACAGAAACAATTTTTGAGTGGTATATGGGAGAGGAAAGAACACAATAAAAAATCAAAATGGATAAGTGATATTAAAAATGAGCTGATGGAAATTGAGGAAGGACCTGTAGCAAGTATTCATATAATTACACTCAGATCAATACTCAAGAAAGTAGCAAATTGGAAAACACCAGGCCATGATGGCATGCATAGATCCTGGTTAAAAAATTCACTTCTATCCACAAAAGAATGGCTCAACAACTGAACAGAAGTACCCGAATGGATGACAAAAGGGATAACTACCCTAATCCAGAAAGATCCACAAAAAGGAAACAGCCCTAGCAACTATAGACCAATAACTTGTCTACCCATGATGTGGAAAATATTGACTGCGGTAATAAAAGAAGAAATATACTTTTCACTTAATTGGCATAAGCTTTTCCCAGAAGAACAAAAAGGATGCCGAAAGGGAAAAAGAGGAACACATGACTTACTTTATATAGATCAACACATCCTTATATAAGTTAAAAATAGGTGGAAAAATATTGCAATGGCATGGATCGACTACAGAAAGGCCTATGTACAAAATATCCAAATATTTTCCTATTAAGTTTTCAGAAAATATCTAGACAAATGATAGATATGCCGTAAAACAAAACAAACCAAACCAAACCTTTTTTAACCCGAGGGTGCTGCAGGATGATAACGTAAGTCCCACAGACCCATTATTACTTAATCGTGAGTTGAATCCTCGTAGTATGCCCCATTTAAATCCCTATGTAAAAAAAAAAAAAAAAAAAAAAATAGACCTTGCATTTATCCAGCTACTACTCTGAAAAGAAATGTTAATGTCTACTATCTAAAATATCAAATAAAAAAAAAATCCATGCTGTTATCATTTAAAGATAATTATCTTCATAATCATTTTTGCTCAAAAACTAAGCCCTGGTGATATTTAATGTGTATATATATTTACTTTGTCGTTAATTGGTTTATTTTCGAGGTTTCACCCGGTAATACATATACGCACAACTGCCCTTTATATATGGATATATAGATAGATAGATAGATAGATAGATAGATAGAAAGCAGGCTGGTGGGTTTGCGTGTCAACACCTCACCCTTACCGGAACGAAATTGCACGTCAATTTGGGATCTGTAGTCAAGGGGTTAAGCAAGAATATTATCATCGCTGGTAGCAATCATCTTAGCCCGACACAAAATAATTTTTACAGTTCTCGCAGATAAAGGTGTGTAAATAACAAGTTCCTTATTTTTCTGTTCCCACGTGACGTGACCTGGTCGTTAAAAACAATTAATAATTCAGTGGCGATAGATGATCACCTGCGTATGACGAATAAGTGTAACGTTATATTTTATATATTAATGTAGCCGACTATTCATGTCTGAAGTTGCACTGGCGCAATTTCGAACATTGGACTTCACAGTCACAGAAAGCGCTGTAACTTCAGGGGCACAAGAATTATGTAGTCTTCCAAGACTACCGATTCGGAGAGGCCCCCCCCCCGCTGATCAATCGACTGGTCACGTCAAGCCCTAGCACCTATATGATTTTCCCAACCCCAATGCTCTTATGGCAAGCCCCAACCCTTTTTATCATATAGGTGCTGG
The DNA here is from genome assembly GCA_023376005.1 of Doryteuthis pealeii. Taxonomy (NCBI): domain Eukaryota; kingdom Metazoa; phylum Mollusca; class Cephalopoda; order Myopsida; family Loliginidae; genus Doryteuthis; species Doryteuthis pealeii. Next base: position 13,683,948 of record CM042172.1, on the reverse strand, counting down.
AAGGCGGTGGCTGAGGGTCTACATATCCTGGAAATGATGTTAATCTCTATCTGATGGTGAGGTTTCAGTTTTGGAGGTTTGGGGAATATGGTGCACCCCTTCATCCCCATTGCTTATTGGTCCACTCTGAAGCAGAGTGGTAGTTCCTGTTAGGGTCCCATCTATGGTTTAAATAGAAAAATGTATTCATAAAAGAACATTGAGTATCCATTAAGAATTAATTTATTTCAAAAATTTATCGCCATTAAATAACCCACTGAGGTTGATATGCCGTAAAACAAAACAAACCAAACCAAGAGTAGCGATAGATATGTTATACTATTTTTGGGTTTGTTTTCGTTGTTTTTTTTGTTTTTTTTTTGTTGATTTTGACATTTGCTTTCACGAGGAGAACGTGACTCAAGGTCAGCTTTTAAGCGTTTAACAGGTTTGAATTCAATTGGTTGGTTTATTGATTTTAACGGCATATCAACCTATTATGTCATGCCTAACGGTTAGAAAGTAATACATATCGTGTATTTATATTTATACATTTTAGTAATTGGTTTTAACAATGTGTTAGCATTATTGGGGATTATGTTGTATGGTATTGATTAATTTCATGTCTATATTCTATGGTATAATTTTATTTCCCTCAAAAAAGAGAGAATATCCTCCATGTTGACATTTTCAAACATATCTTTCATATTGTTTGTTTTAAAATAACGGTTTCTGATATGAACAAAAAACCTGCATTCCATGAATAAGTGTTTAACTGTCAAAGGTGTTTGACATGTTCCACATTGTGGTTGCTGTTCTTGTTTGAGTATATTTGAGTGTGTTAGTCTTGTATGACCAATGCGTAATCGGGATACAATGACTTGTTCCTTTCTAGACTTCCTTTGTTTTCGTTTTCCTAGACAGGTTGCCATACCAAGATTAAATAGCATAGTCTACCGTATTATTTTCCATAGCTAGAGGGAGAATATTTGGATGCGTACCTTTCTCAAGGGCATTAGCGCTATGTGAAGTGCAAAAATGTGTTTATAAAAAAAATTAAGTATGCATTAAGAATGAATGTATTCAAAAACTTTGTCGGCATTAAATGACCACTGAGGTTTCATGTGCAGTTTAACAAACCAAGGTAATCCTTAACTTGTTCCTCGTAAATTCCTACCATAAAATAAACTGAAACCTTCATTTTATGTCCGTGTTTTTTCAATAAATGTTTTATTTTTCTTGCACCCGTTATTTTACAATACTGAATATATTTTCTTCATTTAAAAACATTTATTGCAAACATATTTAAAGCATTTATTGCAAAAACACGGACATAAAATGAGGGTTCAGTTTATTTTATAGTAGGAATTTACGAGGAACAAGTTGAAGATTACCCAAACCAAACCAAACCAAATTGAATAGAACATGTGCGTCAATTCATCATCCGTCGTCAAGGGGTTAAGCAAGAGTATTATTATCCCTAGGTAGCAATCATCGTAGTCCGACACAAAATAATTTTTTACACTTCCCAGATGAAGGTGCGTAATTTTCGTGAAAATAACAAGTTCCTTATGTTCTGCCCTCACGTGACGTGACCCGGTCGTTAAAACAATTAATAATTCAGTGGCGCTACATGATCTCATGACGAAATAGTTTTAACGAGATATTTTCTTTACTTATTAGTTTTTTTTGTTTGTTTGTTTTGTTTGTTTGTTTTTTGGTTTGGGGGGCGTTTTCATTTGAGCGAAGATTATTGCGCTGAAAGGTTATAAATTTACCCAGCCCCTCCACCACGAGCAGGACGTGAAACAAGGTCAATTTTAAGCGGAGTTCAACAGGTTTGAATTCAGGGCTTTCCTTCTCTTGCTATGTGAAGTGCAAAAAATGTGTTTATAAAAAAAAATTGAGTAGCATTAAGAATGAATGTATTTAAAAACTTTGTCGGCATTAAATGACCCACTGAGTTTGATATGCCGTACCAAGATTAAAGAGCATTGTCTATTTTATTATTTCCCACAGCTAGAGGGAGAATATTTAGATGCATACATTTTCCAATCATTTTACTGTTTTTTGTTGAGTGAAGATTGTTGTGTTGGAAAGTATATAATAAAAAAAATCCTCCACCACGGACAGAGTGTGACACAAGGTCAATTTTTAAGCGTGATTTAACAGGTTTGAATTCAGAGTTTTCCTTCTCGTAGATCAGCTTCCATGCGAAGGTTAAAAATCCCAGTCTGCCCTATTATCTACCCATAACTAAGGGGAGAATATTTGGACGGGTTAAATAGAAAAATGCGTTTATTACAAAAATGAGTGTTCATTATGAATGAATTTATTTCAAAACTTTGTCGGCATTAAATGACCCACTGAGGTTGATATGCCGTAAAACATCAAACCAAACCAAACGGAACAGAACATGTGCATCTATTCGTCATCCGTCGTCAAGGGGTTAAGCAAGAATGTAATCATCCCGGGTAGAAATAATCTTACCCCGTCACAAAAGCGTTAAATTAAATGAAATCAGCTCCGTTTAGGATTTGAACTCGGGTCGGCGTGTCCATTTCCTATGAAGGTAAGCATTACACCACGAACACCAATTAGTGTAGAACTACATTCGATATTTGGATTGAGGCAAGCGCGTGGTGTAACGGTTAAAGTCATGGGAAATGGACTCGTCGCTTCGAGTTCAAATCCTGGATGTGGTAATTGCATTTCACTTAGCGCTAATACCCTTGGGAAAGGTATGAATCCTATTCTCCCTCCAGTTATGGATAAATAGTAGGGAAGACTGAGCTCTTTAACCTTGGTTAGGCCACCGGTCTAGGAGAAGGAACACTCTGAATTCAAACCTATTGAACGCCGCTTAAGAAATTGACCATGTGTCACATCCTGCTCGTGTGGAGGGGTTGGTAAATATATACATTTGATATTTGGATTTCAGTTCTTCAAAGAAATAATCAAATAATACAACGAAGAAAACACCAGGAAAAGAGTGGAATAAAGTTTTGGAAGAAGGATTTTTCCAAGATGTAGACGCGCTAAGAGACCGGTTAAGCTCAGTTGGTAGAGTGTTCGGCTAGGAACCACAAGGTTCCTGGTTCGATACCGGCCCTCGCCAACTCAGCGTGTGAGTAGCACAGGTATAGGTGCGGTAAAGTGAGGAGCTGATGGTAGACGCAAAAACAATCTCTTTGGTCTAGAGCTAGTGAAAAGGAGAAAGACTCCCACGCTGTTCGGCTGATACCAACTTTAAGCCACCCCGACGACGTTTTTTACTTAGCCATGCTAGTACTACTCTATGGCTGGATCTGTAAACTTTTATGAAATGCAATATGATTTGGCAAATAGAATGTATAGCAAATGATTTTATAATATGGTTGTATTAAATTTCATATCTCTCAGTAGTTTTGTCAAAAAGAAAGAAAAAAAGGGAGTGGAGGAAAACGCTGGTTAGCACTTTAAACATGGCAGTGGGATAAGTTAAAATTAACTAAAAGAAAAGGTAGGAATTAGTAAGAAAAATTAATAACAATAAAATCAAATCATATTCCTTAACTGAAATGTAATAGGAATTGCCAGCTTGGTCACGTCTACAAATGAATTTAAACATGCCTTTTAAGGCTTTCAAAAACCATCAGCTCTTGCGACACTACCGTTGCCAAACTGCATTGGTTCCTTACCTTTCCTTTGGATCACAGCGGCAGTTTGGAGAGGGGGAATTTGCTGCACGGGCAACAGCTCATCCTCCATATGAACCCGCCCAGGCTATGCAGTTCAAGTTAACAAAAACTTTGACACTACTCCATCGTCTCTCGTAGACGGAAGGATGCCAACAACAACATTAAATCTCAGAAAGATATGTATTATAATCAGTCAGCAATTAATTTGTTAATTATCACAAATAATAATAGGCGTAATTATTATGATTACAATAAAGAAATTTTAAACATCTGGTTGTGGATGTAGGGAAAACATTAAAGATGATGTTTCTGAAGGAAAGAAATACTATAAAAAATCATTACAACTTATTTTACTATAAGAAAGCATTGCAAATGATTTTAATGTAGAAAAGCAATGACATGATTTTACGATAGAAATGCATTACAAATCATTTTACTAAAACAAGGCATTACAAATGATTTTAATATAGAAAAGGATAAAAATGATTTTAATATAGAAAACAATAGAAATGATTTTAATATAGAAAAGCATTAAAATGATTTTACTATAGGAAAGCATTAAAATGATTTTACTATAGAAAAGCATTAAAATGATTTTACTATAGGAAAGCATTAACATGATTTTACTATAGAAAAGCATTAAAATGATTTTACTATAGAAAAGCATTAAAATGATTTTACTATAGGAAAGCATTGCAAATGATTTTAATATAAAAAAAAATGAAAATGTCTTCTATAGAAAACACATTACAAATAATTTTAATATGTAATATTATTACAAATTATTTTATTATAGGTAAACACTGCTAATGATTTAGCAAATAAAATGTATTGTAAATGATCTTATAATATGGCTGTATCAAATCTCAGAAAGATATACATTATAATTAATCAGAAATAAATTTGTTAATTACCACAAACAATAATGGGCATAATATAGGAAAATATTGTATATGATTTTACTATAGAAAGTATTTCTGAATATTCTAGGATATGTGGATACTATCTAAGATTTTATCTTCCTAAAGCATTGTTGATAATTGAACAAAAAGAGTACAATGTTAATTATTTTATTATAAAAAAGCATTGTAACTTATTTAACTATAGAAAAGCATTGCAAATAATTTTACAATGAAAAAAGTATTACTAAAGGAAAGCATTGGAAATGTTTTTTTATAATATAAAAAAGCATTACAAATGATTTTACTATAAAAGTATTGCAAATTGTTTTAAATATAATCAAAATCATTGCAAATGGATTGACTATTTGAGAAAATGCCTTGAAACGGATTTTTACAATAAGAAAGGACTAAACATGATTTTAAAATAGAAAGAAAAACAATACAAATGATTTAATATAGAAAATCATTACAAATGATTTTGATACAGAAATACAATACACATGATTTTCATATAAAAAACATTACACATTTTTTTCTATAGAAGAAACATTATTAATAATTTTACCATATGTAAACATAGCTAATTTAACTTAGCAAATAAAATGTATTGTAAATGATATTATAATATGGTTGTATTAAATTTCAGGAAAATATACATTATGATTAATCAGTAATTGATTTATGAATTACTAAAAAACAGTAATGAGAGAATTATTTACAATTATAATAAAGGAATTTTAAACTTCTCACCGTAGTTATTTGTGTTTTCAAATACAGTTTGTTCTTGTAGAGTTCAGAATAGTAAGAATCCAGTTTTATAATCTGATCTATCGCCAAATGTCTTTGGGGAAATATGTTGTCTCTCTCCTAAGACTGTGCCTAATAGATAAGGGGACGATTGGATCGAGCAATTGGCCAAAACACTGTTGGATAATTATCTCACAGGATATTCAACAACCCCATCCCCACCCCACCGAGGACCAAACTGACAATTTGAGTTCCTTCCAACCTCCTCTGTTCATTGATAAGCTAATTTCGCCAGATTATACCGTTGGAATGACTGCAATACGCCAATTTTCACACATAAAAGTACTCCACTTTCTAAAGGTTTTATGGCCCTTAGGCGATCACTTAATATGTTACTACACCGCTGCCAGGCTGTATATATATCCCAATAGATTTCTTGTCTCTCTTGATATTGACCAATATACGTATATAATCTAAAAGTACGAAAAAGACGTGGTCTGTATCGTTCAGACGTCCAAACTTAACAAATGCAATATCTACAACCATGATTCTGTTTATATTGTATATCTGGACATGGGAAGATAACTCTGTTCCGCCTAGACATAGGGGAAACTCACTCTATTGTTCGGACCATATGACTTTTAGACACACCTTTTGCTTTGCTGATTCATAAGTACATTTTTTCATTTACACCTTAACATCCGGTTGTTTGTTAACATACGATTTTTAGAGGTTTTAACTAACCCCTAACCCTAACCCTAACCCTAACCCCTAAACAAAAATAACCGGATGTTGACTGTGTAAATTAAAAAGATTGTACTTATGAATCAGCAAAGCAAAAGGTTGCCTAAGGTCATATGGTCCTTTTGTTTCTTACACCTAATGGTAGAGGTGGTTCAAGTCTGTTTGTTTAACTAGAATCAGTAGTTCGAAAACATGGGTCACATGTCCCCAAGGGTGCCCTGGTAAGTGTTTTGGGGCAACAGAAAACTATAATCTGATCTATTACCAAACGTCTTCACAAAATCTATTGTTTCTCTCATAAGACGGTGCTTTAAAAGAAACTAATAATTTGCCACTATATCTGGACATGGGCAGATAACTCTGTTCAGCCTAGACACAGGGGCAGCTCACTCGATTGTTCTTTATACAATAATGGTAGTGGTAGTTCAGTCTGTTTGTTTAAATAGATAATTAGTTCTAAAACATGGGTCACATGTCCCAAGGTTCCCTGGTAAGTCTTTTGGGGGCAACAGGAAAAATATAATCTGATCTATTACCAAACGTCTCCACAAATCCTCTCTCATAAGACGGTCTACAAAACAAAATTCTCCATGATTTTATTTTTATTTAAACCTTAATTATTGATAAAATTGTTATATTATTGATTACTGTTGGCCTTATATACATACTAATAATATGCAATTGTATTTATATATACAACAAATTAGCGGTTTACAGTGATAACGGAAAGGCTAATTTGCATATTGATATTAAAAATTTGATTTTGATAAATATGTACTCGGTATTATTGATTTCTAATTGTTTGGATTTATCTTAACGAATGTGAGCAAAAATCTCGGGGGAAAATCTTCAAAGAAATCCATTAACAAGAAGAAATATTTGTAATTTGTTTCTTTTCTTCCTAATTTAACTAAATAGTTAAATTAAAAAAAATTAACAACGAATGAAGGAAGTGATGAAAGAGTCAGTTTCGGCTGTTCTATTTTTCGATTATATCACCCTCTATTTCAAATCTTTTTATTTGCATTCTTATTTAGTTTCATCAGCCTTTCGGACATACATACATATATAAATACCAACTGCCCTTTATAAATATAGATAGATAAGAAGTTATTGCAAAGGATTTTACTATAAGGAAGTATTGCAAATCTTATTTTAATGAAAATACTGTGTTTGTCTGTAACCGAAACTTTATCACTACTCAAGTCACAATTTCCTTAATTATTTATGTCAAATTCTCCATGGTTTTCTTTTTTATTTAAACCTTAATTATTGATAAAATTGTTTTATATTATTAATACTGTTGGCCTTATCTACAGGTATTTGCCTCTCATCCCACTTATGAGGGCATGACACAAGAACATTTTTATGTGGGCCCACCCACAAGCCGAAACTCATGGGTGGTAGGTGGAAAAAATTGCGTCGATCCCGTCGGCATCCCCCTCAAGGGGGGCACCTCAGGCACTGGGCAATAAACCAAGCCCCGCCCCTTTAAATCAAGGGGGCAGGTATTGCCTGGGGATATATCCCCCTGGGATCGACGCTAGTAACTTGTAAAGATCCAGGGCCGAAGCCATTGAAATCCTCACCCCGTTGGCGGGTCTACATACCGTATTTACGCGTACCTCACTTGTACGGGTCAGGCACAAAGTCCCTATTAACGTGGGACCACCCACAAGCCGAAGCTCATGGAGTGGCAGGTGAAAAATTGCGTTGAAATCCCGTCGGCATTCCCCCTCAAGGGGGGGCGCCTCAGGCACTGGGCAATAAACCCAGCCCTGCCCCTTTTAAATCGAGGGGCAGTGTTGCCTGGGGGATGGCCCCCTGGGATCGACGCCTTTAATTAACTGTAAAGATCCAGGCCGAAGCCACTGGACCCCTAGGTGTTGACCAGGTCTACATACCAACAGCATGCAATTGTATTTACATATAAAACACAATAGTGGTTTACAGTGATAACGGAAAGGCTAATTTGCATATTGATATTAAAAATTTGATTTTGATAAATATGTGCTTGGTATTATTGATTTCTAATTGTTTGGTTTTATCTTAATGAATATGAGCCAAAATCTCTGGGATAAATCTTAAAAGAAATCCATTTACAAGAGGAAATGATTGTAATTTTATGCTTTTCTTCCTAATTTAACTAAATAGTTAAATTAAGAAAATTTAGCAACGAATGAAGGGAGTGATGGAAGAGTCAGTTTCAGCTGTTCTATTTTTCGATTATATCACCCTCTATTTCAAATCTTTTTATCTGCATTCTTATTTAGTTTCATCAGCCTTTCTAATTTAACATAATATCTTATTGCATTAAAACTTAAATACTTATACATGGAGGGTGCATATACGTGCTAGTAATTACAATAATGGAATTTCAAACATCTAGCTGTGGTTGTTTGTACGAGGATGAGTCAAAAAGTAATACCATTTTGACAGGTATAATTATCAACACAGGATCATGTGTCATATATCGAAATGAAGCTGATCCTCTGTGGATCACATCCCTACTTCCCCACATAGTCACCGTTTCTCTCAATAGCAATGTTCCTCCTTCGATTGAGAGCATTTATAATATTTGCCTGTATTCGGCCTCATAAATGAGGGTTTAAGAAGCAAATATTATTCCAGTGACGAGGAAGTGAAATCTGTAATTTTGTAATATGATTTCTCGCCAAATGTCTCGGGGGAAATATGTTGTCTCTCTCATAAGACTGTGCCTAATAGATAAGGGGGAGGATTGAATTGTGCAATTGGCCAAAACACTGTTGGATAATTATCTCACGGCACCCCACCGAGGACCAAACTGACGATTTGAGCTCCTTCCATGCTACCCCTGTTCATTGATAAGCTTATTTCAGCAGATTATACCGTTCGAATAGCTGCAATACGCCAATTTTCACGGAATAAATACTCCATTTTCTAATGGTTTTATGGCCCTAGGCGATCACTTAATGTGTAATGTCACTGCTGCCAGACAGTAATATATCCCAACATAATATAATGCTTTTCTATCTTGATAATGATAAACATACATACATAGTTATAAAGTACGAAAGACGTGGTCTGTATCGTTCAGACGTCAAGAGTACAATTGCAAATGGCTACCACCATGGCTCTATTTATAGTGTATCTGATAACGGGAAGATCACCCTGATCAGCCTTTATTTTACATACATTAAATTGTATTATATATATATATATATATTGTACTGTTACATAACTCGTGGGTGGCCTACAAATTATGACTGCAGTGTAGTAAAATTTAAATAGTGGTATTGTGGATGGAAAGTTATAGAAATTATTTACCGAGGACCAAACTGTTCATTGATAAGCTAATTACACCAGATTACATCGTTCGAATGACTGAAATACGCCAATTTTCACACAATAAGAACTCCATTATCTAAAGGCTTTATGGCCCTAGGCGATCACTTAGTGGGTAACGTCTCCGCTGTCAGACAGTAATATATCTTGTTAACTTTAATAGTGACCAACATGCATACACAGTGGTATTGGCGGTTGAGCCTTGTTAGTTCAACTAAACCAGTGGTTCTTAAATGCGGGTCACATGTGGGGGCGCATGGTGTATTGGTTACATCTAAGCACGGATCAGCAGACAAGGATTAAAACTGATACTACATCTTCCTACTTCAGGAAAGGATCAAACTTTATGCCACAGGGGATCTCCACTGTAAAACTACTTTCAACTACAGCCCTAAGATACGTAAAAGTACTTATGTCAATAAAGTTTTTAAAAAGCTTCATCCAATAATGAGGCGAAATATCAATTAAATTCAGCTGTCTGTGTTGTTATACCCGCACTTTCCTCTATTCTCAATCATATATATATATATAAAAAAGAGTAAAAAGTAAAATCGTAGGGGCGGCCTAAAGTCGATATCAGCCAGACAGCGAGGGAGTCTATCCCCTTTTCAATAGCGCTAGACCAAGGAGATTATTTTTAGCATCTGAGGTGGAGCGCCACACCTACCATCAGCTCCTTACTTTATCGCACAGATCCCTGTGCTACTCATACGCTGAGTTGGCGAGGACCGGTAACAAACTAGGAACCTTATGGTTTCTAGCCGAACGCTCTACCGACTGAGCTAACCCGATATGTAAGCTTTTTTCATGCTTTATTCTAAACAGCCTTTAATTGTAAATATATATTTTACTAATATATATATATATATATATATATATATATATATATATATATATATATATCATTATGGTTTTCGAAATGTAGCATCAAAAATATTTATTTTTCTCATGCTTCATTCTAAAAAGCCTTTAATTGTAAGTATATTAAATTTTATTATGCTAGACTACGTACTCAGAACATCATTAGATACCATAAAAGAAAAAGGTTTCACACTAAAAAAGGCAAGAAGTAGGCGATATCCCGCACAAACAGTCACAGATGCAGACTATGCTGATGATCTTGCACTTCTTGCAGATACACCAGCACAGGCTGAGTCACTACTACATAGCTTGGAGGAGGCAGCAGAAAATATCGGCCTCGTGTGAACTCCAGTAAAACGGAGTTCATAAGCTTCAAAAAGAAAAGAAACATCACCACACTCAACGGCACACCTCTCAAGCCAGTAGTTAGAAACATTCACGTACCTAGGTAGTAATATCTCATCTACAGAGAGCGATGTTAATACACGAATAGCAAAGGCATGCGGCCACAAAACAAATTATCAGTCGTATGGAGGTCCGATCTCTCCTGACAAACTAAAGAGACGGTTCTTCCAGGCTGTGGTTGTATCAGTGCTGCTATATGGATGCACCACATGGACCTAACGAAGCGCCTTGAGAATAAGCTAGATGGAAGCTGCACAAGAATGCTGCGCGCAGTCTTGAACAAGTCGTGGAAGCAGCACCCCACGAGGAGACAACTGTACGGTCACTTGCCCCCCATCTCACAAACTATCCGAGTGAGACGGACATGGCATGCAGGACACTGTTGGAGAAGCAAGGACGAGCTCATAAGCAACGTTCTCCTGTGGAAGCCAACACATGGACATGCAAGTGTGGGGCGCCCAGCAAGGACCTACATTGACCAAATATGCGAGGATACTGGATGCTCCGCAGAAGACCTCCCAGGTGCAATGAGTGATAGGGAAGGTTGGCAAGAGATTGTCATGGATATCCGTGCTAATTGCGCGACATGATGATGATGATATATATATATATATACGTTTGTATTTATGTATTTATGTATAAATGTTTGCAGTCTTTTTAATAGAAAATAACAATATCATTTTCAATTTTTTTAACATTGACGTTTGATGCCCCAACGCCATTGGCTAATGACAGTTGATATTAAAAAAAATTCTTTCATTGAAGAAAAAGAAAATACTATTCATATTGAGGCTTTCGAAAATGTCATTCCAATTTTCCAGTTTTCTTTTTTACTGGCCTTAGCGCATATCAATCATGTTTGCAAAGTCACGTGCCTCACCGCCATTCCTAAAAAAAAAGGTCAACCTCTCAAGTTTCTTTTTTCTTAAATCGAAAAACTTCCAGATCTTCGAATGTATGATTCAGAAATGTTTGGTTTCTTTGTTTAATGGCATATCTACCTTCATGGGTTATTTATTGCCAAAGCCATCCTTTTAGAAGAACATTAGTGGTACTATTTAACCCATAGCTGAGAGCATGAGGGGGTACAATCCTTTCCCAAGGGTATTAATCTAAAAGTGAATGCAATAGTGAGACCGGAGTTTGAACTGGGACCCCCACCCTTATTGTCTCAGATGCGTAGTTGTTCATGATAGCATGGGAGGGAATTCTTCTAAGACCGTGATTCGGAGCACAACTATTACTGGCTCGAGAAGAAAATTCCTCTCCAAGAAATAGTTGTGATCCTGGAAATAAAAATTGAACTTTAAAAGTATCCTCTGTCTTTTGTCTCTTTTCCTTACGTTAATTTCTTTTCAGACTGATGACCAACAAGAAGGAACGACCACGCGTGTTTGTATTAAAGGAAAACTGTTGTATATCACCTTAGTCGGCTGGATATATAACAGGGAGGAGAGGAGAGAGTGGTTCTAATTTCTAGTAAGGAATATCACCGACTTGGTAGAATTAGTCACACAAACTAAATTCTTGATTTCATAATTTGCTAATAACTCACATACTTCAACTTACAATACGCAGACGAGTAAATAGTGGGGAAGAGTAAAAATTAGATTAAGATTTTAAATGATTCGCCATTAAATAAAAAACAACATCTCATATAAGCATAGAAAAATAGAAATAAAATCATGAGAATGAATTTAAAAAAGCTTTAGCCCACATGGGGACTCGAACCCCGGATTTCTTACACTTAAAAGTCTGATGCTCTACGGATTGAGTTATGGAGACAGATAAGATGCGACCTTTATTTAATTAACTAGCAAATATATGCACCCTACGGGTGCAAGTATTTAAGTTTAAATGTAATGAAATATTAAATTAAATCAGAAAGGCAAATGAAACTAATTAAGAATTCAAATAAAAAGATTTGAAACGGAGGGGGTATAATCGGAAAATAGAACAACTGAAACTTACTCTTTCATCACTTCCGTTTTTTCAATGCTAAATTTTCCTAATTTAACTATTTAGTTAAAATAGGAAGTAAAGAATAAAATTACAGTTATTTCTTGTTAATGAATTTCTTTTAGGATTTATTGAAGAGATTTTACTCATATTCATTAAGATAAAACCAAACAATTAGAAATCAATAATACCAAGCACATTTTTATTAAAATCAGTTTTTTTAATATCAATATGCAAATTAGCTTTACGTTTACACTGAAAACTGGTATTTTGTTGTATATATAAATACAATTGCATGTCATTAGTATTTAGGTAAGGCCAACAGTATTAATAATGTCATACAGTTCTATTATTAATTGCGGTTTAAATAGAAATAGAATCATGGAGAATGTGACGTAAATAACTAAGGGAATTGTGTCTTGAGTAGTAATATAGTTTCGGTCACAGACAGAAAAACACACAATCTCCATAATAAAATATATCAATGTAAGTAAAGTAAAGTCGTCGGGACGGCCTAATGTCAGTATCAGCCAATCAGCGAGGGAGTCTATCCCTTTTCAGGACCAAGGGATTATTTTATTTCTACCGCACCTCCATCCTTACTTTACGCACAGATACCTGTGCTACTCATACGTTGAGTTGGCGAGGGCGGGTATCGAACTAGGAACCTTGTGGTTTCTAACCGAACGCTCTACCGACTGAGCTAACCCGCCCTTGAATTTTCTGTGAGAGAAGATTTTTCAAAATTGAATCTTATCCCACACAAAAGAAATTGGCCATCTTCCTAGGGGTTCTCTCGTCAATACGGCTTCTCACCGCGCGGTTAAACCCTTTTTGGCTTCGGTATTAATAAAGACGTCTTTGAAAGATGATGAACATAGACAATCAAGCCAGCACAAAGCTGGGCTTGATTGTCTGTGTTCATCCTCTTTGGGTGTTTTTTAAATAATGAAGCAAGACTTTGTTAAGTTTTCAAAGACGTCTTTATTAAAACCGAAGCCAAAAAGGGTTTAACCGCGCGATGAGAAGTTGGCTTACCTGGGACAGACGACGATATTACGTCTTTCCCTTTTGACTAAATCTAACTCATTTACCTTCACACGCTTTTCTTTAAGCCAATCAGAAATTGGTGCCTAGGTCAGTGAAAGCTTAACTGCTGTCAATAACTTCTACAAATTGTTGTATTGTAGTTTACCGGTTAGCTAATAGCAACATTCACCATAGGTAGTGGATTAAAAAAAACATAAGAATAACGAGTTGTAGATAGGCCTAAGAGGTTGTTTATTTCTCGCTCGCTCCGTGGGGTCTTTTCAGTTAAAGAGTAGGTTAATCTTTTCTATGATAGATTCCATTCATTACCATTATCTGTCAACTTACGCGGCTATTTAAAAACCCCTTCATAACGGAACACAAAAAGTTGACGTGCGTTTTCTTTTGAGGCAATGAACTTCCGCTTTGTGTCTCGGGGTGGGGGAAGGGACATATCCGTTTCCGCTCTCCTGCAGAAAATTTGGGACTTCCGTTTTTTTAATCTAGTTCAGGTGTCATTGACCAGTCACTGGGTTACATACATTGAGTGCTTAGAATCTTAGTCACTAAAAACTTTCTATTCTTTTTTCTTATTTTTTCTCCTCTTTATCCAGAAATATTTTTCTTTTTGTAAATTTTCAAAATTGTACAATATGTAAAAAAAGTATAATAATCTTGATTTAGCTCTCTCTATCTATCTCTCTCTCTCTCTCTCTCTCTCTCTCTCTGTTTCTGTTTCTCTCTCTGTTCCCCCCCTCTCTCTCTCACACACACATACACTTTTTCTTTCTTTTCTTCTTTTCATTATGTTCGATTGAAATAGATTAGCCATATCACCTCCTCACTCCACCTTTCTCCTTCTTTCTTTCTTTCTTTCTAATATTTTTTCTGTGTAGCATGTTCTTTTCTTCCCTTTCTTTCCTTATAATAAAAACAAAATGGTCCATTATTTAGCTGAGGTGATGACATTCATAAGAAATAAGAATTCTGAGATTAAGCAACACCAGATAATCAGGATTTACATTTTTGCATTTCATCTTGAACGATTTGGACAGTCTGAAATTCAACCAGAGGACGATGCTAGATGATAACAAGCGTATAAATACATAGATCCTCATGTTCTTTAATTTTACCTGTTACAACAGGTCCTGCTAGTTTAATATAATATTTAATTATATCCAAACTTAAATACTTGTGACTAGAGGGCACACATTTTTGCTAGTAGAGTATAATCAAGAAAATATGTATTATAGCTAGTAATGGTTATATTAACTATCCTAACAATTTTATTATGTTTCATAGTCGGATAATCGGCGACTAAACTGGTACCCCCACCAAGCTTGTCTGGTGAGAAGGGTGGCTAGACACCCAGCAGGACGAGAAAAAAAACCCTAGTGAATTGAAAGAAGAAGCTTCCCGCTCAACGGCCATCTAGCACATTAACGCGAGAACATAGAAATACCTGGGTTGGTATCCAGGCGTGTAATAGTCTAAATAAACCCCGGTGACTTGTGGTTATCCTCGGGATAGGAAAAGGCTAAGGGAGAAAACCCTGACAGAAATCACGGTTTGGACTCAATTAGGCAGGTCAGTGTGTAAAAGACTATCTGGCAACTCCTGCAACCAAACTGATGCCGAATGTATTGGTTAACCATTCTTTCAGATAACGTCAGCGAGGCAAATAGGGCGGGGGGCAGTTCAAATTTTTCACTATTAGAAAAAAATATATTATAGTCTTCCGAGACTGAAATGCCAATAATATTTTAATACAACAATATTATATGATTTATGGTGGTTTAAATGTTTTTAAGTAACATTTTTAAAAACGTACATTGACTTTTGCTGAAAAATGATCCCCTAGGATTAATTGAAAATTGAAAAACCTGGTAAACAACGGATTAGGATGGTATCAGGTGTATTCTTGCAATCTTGACAGCAGAACAAAAAACAAAACCTGTGAATGGGAGGAAGAAGCTTCCCGCTCAACGGCCATCTAGCACATTAACGCGAGAACATAGAAATACCTGGGTTGGTATCCAGGCGTTTAATAGTCTAAATAAACCCCGGTGACTTGTGGGTATCCTCGGGATAGGAAAAAAGGCTAAGGGAGAAAACCCTGACAGAAATCACGGCTTGGACTCCGTTAGGCAGTTCAGTGTGTAAAGCACTATCTGGCAACTCCTGCAGCCAAACTGATGCCGAATGTAATGGTTCACCATTCCTTCGGATCACGTCAGCGAGGCAAAGAGGGGGGGGGGCAGTCACTTGGATAACCCAAGGCCTCCATACATCTTGCCCAGGCTCTTTTTGTGCGTGTGCCCTGGAGGGGAAATTCTTTTAACTTCAGGGGCACAAAAACTATATTAAGTACATGTAATTATATATATATATATATATATATATATATATATATATATATATATTAAATAATAAATATACAAACAATTACAATAATAAAAACAAAATAATAATTACAACTTTAACTAATAAATTTTACATACACACAAACGTGCACACACACACACGTGCACACACACACACACACACACACACACACACACACACACACACACACACACACACACACACTTTCTCGTTACGTACTTAAAATAAATAACAAATAAATAAATAAACAAATACATAAATAAACATACACACACACCCGCGCACTTACACACACGGTCACACAGACACCCAAATGAAAACGATTAATCTACTAACATTTCCATACACGTTCTCTCTCTCTCCCTCTTGCCCCTCTCTCTCTCTCTCTCTCACACACACACACACACACCCACACACACACACAACGTTGAAGAATGTTCGATGTCATCCTTCAAAACCGTTTATCCTAGCATTTTATAAATTTCGAATTATTCTAAGAGCGCTAATTTTCCATTCAAAACATTTTTAAACAAACTGATCAACAAAAACTATCACAGTCTCCTTATTATTCTGTGATAAATGTTACTTTTCCTTATATCAACAAAAGCCCCGAAGAAGATCTACTAGACATATTGAAACACTGCAACGTTGGCTGAATAAATATCACTAATTTTATTTGAACCTGTGTTTTTTCAAATTTTTCCCTATATTAGAAAAAACGATATTATTGTCTTCCGAGACTGAAATGCCAATAATATTTTAATATAACATTATTATATGATTTATCAATCTCACAGACAAGTTAAAGAGACAGTTCTTCCATGCCGTTGTCGTGTCAGTGCTGCTGTATGGCTGCACCACCTGGACCCTAACGAAGCGACTGGAGAATAAACTAGATGGGAGCTGCACAAGAATGCTGCGGGTGATACTGAACAAGACGTGGAAGCAGCACCCCACGAGAAAGCAGCTGTACGGCCACTTGCCACATATCACTCAAACCATCCGAGTAAGACGGACAAGACACGCGAGACACTGCTGGAGAAGCAAGGACGAACTCATAAGCGACGTCCTCCTGTGGAAGCCAGCACATGGGCACGCCAGTGTGGGCCGACCAGCAAAGGCGTACATTGATCAGCTCTGTGCGGATGCAGGATGCTGCACAGAGGACCTCCCGAGAATAATGAACGATAGGGACGGATGGAGAGAGATTGTCATGGATGTCCGTGCCAACGGCGTGACATGATGATGATGATATGATTTATGGCGGTTTAAATGTTTTTAAGTAACATTTTTTTAAAACGTGCATTGACTTTTGCTGAAAAATGATCCGCTAGGATTAATTGAAAATTGAAAAATCTGGCAAACAACGGATTAGAATGGTATCAGGTGTATTCTTGCAATCTTGGAACGATGAGTGTCATGTATTCTAAGAATATCAACCCGTTGTGTTTTACAATATACCAACTGCATCCATTGAGGAGGAATAAGTACCCATCAAAAAGAAGTATCCAGGATATAACACTAAACGGCATATAGTGGAGAGGCTCCGGTTCTGGAGATCAGTGGAATTAGGGTGTCACCCTTTGGTTTCTATTACTTCCAGATCCACCCTGAACTGAGTTGTTGTAAGTAAAAATCATCGGGGTGGCCTAAAGTCGGTATCAGCCAATAAGCGAGGGAGTCCATCCCCTTTTCACTAGCGCTAGACCAAGGTGATTGTTTTTGTGTCTGAGGTCGAGCGCCACACCTACCATCAGCTCCTCACTTTACCGCACAGGTCTCTGTGCTACTCATAAGCTGAGTTGGCGAAGGCCGGTATCGAACTAGGAACCTTATGGTTTCTAGCCGAACGCTTTACCGACTGAGCTAACCCGTAGTACTTATTAGTATTTATCCGATATATAGATCACATAACATACCTGAGAAAAAAACACAGGTTTAATAATTACGCGGTGTTATTGAACACTAATATCATTGTTTTATTCTCCAATGTATTAACAGCCCTGTCGCCTGCGGCGTTAGAATGCACCGACTGTAGCTCTGCAGAGGGATAAGACTACCCCAATGGGGCTACCTGTTGATCGTTGGTGGCGACCCGTGATGCTTAAGGAGGAGGTCTTGGTAGATGAGCAGTCCATGACCTGGAACACTCCACTTAGACCCTTACTTAGGCTAGACGGGCGGTCGGAGAGGCCCCCTCCGATCAATAGGTTGGTCACGTCAAGCCCTAGCACCTATATGATTGCCCCAACCCTTTTGCTCTTATGGCAACCCCAACCATATTTATCATATGGGTGCTAGAAGGCGGTGGCTGAGGGTCTACATGTCCTGGGAATGACGTTAAACTCTATCTGATGGTGAGGTTCCAGTTCCGGAGGTTTGGGGGATGTGGAGCACCCCTTGATCACTATTGCTCCCTGGTCGACTCGGACCCTGAGATGTATTACCTGTTAGGGTCCCATCTATGGGTTAAATAGAAAAATGTATTTATTAAAAAAAATAAGTATCCATTAAGAATTGATTTATTTCAAAACTTTATCGGCATTAAATTACCCACTGAGGTTGATATGCCGTAAAACAAAACTGACAAAACCAATGTATTAAAATCAATCCTATGAATGATTTTATATATAAAAGTAAAAAAGTAAAGTCGTCGGGGTGGCCTAAAGTCGGTATCAGCCAATCAGTGAGGGGGTCTGTCCCCTTTTCACTAGCGCTAGACCAAGGAGATTGTTTTCGCATCTGAGGTGGAGCGCCACACCTACCATCAGCTCCTTACTTTACCGCACATATCTCAGTGCTACTCATACGCTGAGTTGGCGAGGGCTGGTATCGAACTAGAAACTTTGTAGTTTCTAGCCGAACGCTCTACCGACTGAGCTAACTAAAATAAATGTAACCTTTTTATATGCGTTCATATTTAATTTCGCAAGTCTTTCTAATCTAATATATTTCATTACGTTATGACTTAAATACTTACGCCCGGAAGGTGAGACATCTGCAAACAAAATTGAGAAGAGTTTGAATTTATTTCCTCATCTTTATTGTTACTAGTACAAAACAAAAAACACCCTCCGGGCGATTTAAAAATAGATTTTTGAAACATATTGCCTGAGGGGTTGGAGTAAAAAATTCAATGTCAGCGAGTTTGTACCCTAAGTAAGTAAAATCATCAAATTTATTAAAGGATTAAAAAATTAAACAATTTGAAATGTAAACTTTAAATATGTATTAAAATAAAACAAACTATATATAGATATATAATACCAGTCATGTATTTATTAAAACTTGTTTTAAAGTTGCATATTCTTGCAAG
>CM042172.1:13612114-13659614 GCA_023376005.1 Doryteuthis pealeii | reverse complement strand
AAACAGATAAAAAACGATTTTTAATTTTTTTTCTATAAAGATAATTCTCTGAATAATTATATAAGATTTTTATGAGTTTCTATACGGGATTTTGTTATTAGAAAACATGATTTCTGAATTCTAACAAAAAATATCAATATTATGGCATAAAATTGTTTCAAAACACTCAAAAATACAGGATTAATTGAAATGTTTTCGTTCGATCATGGACCCGGTACTTTTGCTAGTATATATATATATATAAAATAAATTTTGGTATGTACGTGTCGACTTAAAACTCAGAAACAAGAATTTATTCCCATTCAAAATCTTGCATACATCTTGACATCCTTATAACTAAGAAACACACCACCTTTGGTTATTGATTTTTACTGATTAAGGGTTATAATTAATTAATTAAACAAAAATCAAACGAACTTCTGCAGCTAATATAAAAAAATTCGCTGGCTGCTAGCTATATCAGCAGTGATTTAAAATGACGCCACTGCTCGTAATTTGAAGTTGACAAATTCGTGCCCTAATCGTTTTAGCTATAAATTTCTCGCGTGTCACCGGTCTAATCTAGGAAATATTTATTTGGTTAGAAAGAAAGTAAAATAATCTTTCTAAAAATGTAATTTGTATGTGGTTTTATCGATTGAATTAATTTTACAGTGAAGTAAATAACAATGATAAACGAAAACATTTAATTTAACGATTAATAATAACTCAACTTTGTTTTTATTAATAATACTTCCATTTTAGAATGAAATATATCCATTTTTAATCAGTATTTAATTTTTCATATGTACAAAAGAGTTTTAGAAAAAAAAAAAGAAAAAAAAAAAAAAAAAAAAGAAATTGTAATACGAACAATTGTAAGTATTTAATTCTTAACATTTTATTGTTACATTTTAAGTAAACATATCAAAAGTTTTAATAATTAAACTATCATAATGTGGTATATCCACAGGTCCTGCTAGTATTGAACTAAATGCAATATCTCTTAGATAAATATATCAAACGTTGCAATGATTAAATTATCATACTGTGGTATATCCACAGGTCCTACTAGTACACACACACACACACACACACACACATATGTATATATATTAAAAAATTAACGTTCCATTCATTGTTCATTTCTATCTTGGTAAATACAGTTTCAAACCTGGCACTTTCATGACACACCTTATATATATATATATATATATATATATATATATATATGAGGAAAAAATGAGTAAAGAAAAGAAATGTAGATGGATAAAAAAGAATTTTATCTATATCACTTTTAATTGATATCACTTACACATGTGTTTCGGCCCGTTTATCAAAATGTATACGGATTTACGCTATTATTATTATTAAAATAATCAGATGAAGTTGAAATGATGATAATAATAATAATAATAATAATAATAGAAAAAATGTAAAAATATTCCGTACACAGAGAGATTTTTTACGACCTTCATCGGAGTGAATTTTTAATTTTTAAATTTTTTGTTTTGATAAACGGACCAAAACACATGTGTAAGTGATATCGATTAAAAGTGATATCGATAAAATTCATTTCTATCCATCTACATTTCTTTTCTTTACTCTTTTTTCCTCATATTGTCGGATTTTGTTTTTATAAACGGACCGAAACACATGTGTAAGTGATATCGATTAAAAGTGATATCGATAAAATTCATTTTTATCCATTTCTTTTCTTTACTCATTTTTTCCTCATATTGTCGGATTCAATTCCCTTTCCATTCTTACACACACACACACACACACACAACACACACACACATATATATATATATAATTTTTGTGAATTCTGTCAAATAAATACAGCTTCAAACACTTATATGACACACCTTGTATATATATATATATATATATATATATATATATATATAATATATATATATATATATATATATGGTCATCCATTTTTGTTAATGTGTGTTAAATCATCGATTTATTGATGAAATGACAAATTTTTGGAGATGTGAGACGAACAAAATAAATCACTGATTCATTTAAGAAAAGGAATTCATGAAAAGTATCCATGAATATTCAGAGGCAATTGCAGCTTTAGAAGTAGAAAGAAATTACGTTATCTCATAAAGATAAAAGCATTTTCCCGCTGAAATTAGAAAAGAATACCAAAACAAAAAAAAAACAACTCCCTCCTTCATCTCAACTGATCACTGTTTAGTATCAACGTGTGCTTAGAAAATTTACCGGAAGCTAATCAAAGATTAGTTGTCTCAGAGCAAGAGTACCGAAGAAAATGCTACGTAGGACAATGAAAGAAATTCGTACCATTTTCAGCTAATCCAAGAACACAAAACTAAAAAGACTTCTTCTTTATGAAGAATTTTACCATTAATGAAGACTTGATCGATATTTTTTTACTTGCTCACCGCAGTTGCGCTTCCTGTAGAATTTCATAGTTAAAACTAAAAAAGAACGTAAAAAGTACATGAACAGACTGAATAGATTTTCGAACTGGAACCGATTCAAAATTAAGAAACCAGGTCTAGATAAATAAATAGATACGTTGATAGATAGAAGACGTGTCTTTTCAAGATGTTTCTTTTGTTTTATATTGGTGAATGCAAAAATAAAAATAGCCTTTTTTTAAATATATTTTACTTTAATTTTGAATGGAGTTCAGTCAGTCACTGTGCTGATATGAAATGGTTTAGTTGACTCATATTGTACATTGAGCTTCCAACTTCCGTTTGTTAAAAAAGACCCACCTTAGAATTATTCCTAACACCAACTAACCTGGTGATATGGATGTTTGTTTATTTAGAAACATCCAAAAATCTTATTCACTTCGCCGAAGGGCATTCGGCTGTTTGTTGTTATTATTCTCTCAATAGCGCCCCCTTACCTATTATGGTAGAGGCGCGTAGTATCGCTTGACAAGCTTAATTCCGCTAGGATGGTCAGCTGTGTACTGTGGCCGAGGCGATAAAAGTGTTTCACTAGTGTTTCACTGCGTCTGCTGAAGTCCCGGTTTCGATTTCTGCCGGAGGGAAATCGTTAGTATATGCCGCTGATGAGACTTAATAAAGTCGAAACAGTCTGTACGGTATTCTACACATCGAGCCATCCTTTACTGGGATTACACTTGTCAAGTTTATTTTCTATAAGAAAAAGTATCGAATTTTATGCGATACATGCGTTGTAAGTGCCTTCAAGTAAAAATTTAATATATACTTTATCAGCAACGTTTCTAAATAAACAAACATCCAAAAATCTTATATATATATATATATATATATATATATATTATGTTATGGACTCTCTCGTCGATTTTTGACGCATGAGGGTTCATACATACAATGAACACCCACACAGTGATTTGTTTATAGTGGCGAAGGCTTGTGTTGGACCATCCACACTTTTTGGCACAGTCGATAGGAAAGAATTAGTGCATCAAGGGTTGCCACAAACCCAATCAACGATCGACCTCAGGAATTTTGAATTCAGACTTATCCCTCTCCTAGACTGGTTACCTACCCAAGGCTGAAGGGCCCAGTCTGCCCTACTATTTAACAGATAGCTGGAGGGAGAATATATGGATTCATACCTTTCCGAAGGGTATTAGCGCTATGTGAAATGCCAACAGCTTCGTCTAGAAATTGAACTCGAATCGACGAGTCCACTTTCCACGATATATATATATATATATATATATATATATATATATATATATATATATATGGGGTTGTAGACCACTTGTGATTTTCCTATTCCCTTGATACTCTTTTTCCGGAATTCACTAACAGCTTGTTCATTAAGCATATGGAGTCAGGGTGAATACTATATATATATATATATATATATATATATATATATAATATACCAAACTTATTGGTAAATCTGCGCGGTGAGAAAAAACCCAGCAAATAGTTTGATTGTAAAATATACTACCAAACATAAACCGGTAAAAAAAAATTGGACAAAGAAAAGACAAAGATAATCGTACCAACAAAAAAAATCCATTGGTACAATATTTTGGCCAAAAGAAAAAACAATTTATATGCATTATATATATATATATATATATATATATATATATATATATATAAGATATATATATTCATACAAAACCGCCAGGAGACTAAAACTAATAAGTAAAAAGTGCTCAATACCTAAGTAGAGCAAATAAAGATAAATCTAATGAGTCAGTCGAACCTACTAAAGGTTTCGCTTAATGCTCTTCAGTGCTAAGATCTGACTCAGGGCTTCAGGGCTTAGAGTAAGATCTTAGCCCTGAAGTGCATTAAGCGAAACTTTTAGTAGATTCGTCTGACTCATTAGATTTATCTTTATATATATATATATATATATATATATATATATATATATATAATGAATAGTGAATGAAAAAATGAGAAAAGTATTTGCATGAAAAGGTGCTCAATGCTAATAAAGCAGAGCAGATTTATAATTAATGATATTATGATTTCACACACTCATAACTTAAAGTTTCTTGGTAGTCCTTCTCATCTGATGATTGGACTACCAAGAAACTTTAAGTTATGAGTGTGAAATCATAATATCAACATTATATATATATATATATATATATATATATATATATATATATATATATATATATATATATATATAGGTATTCGCATTAGTAATGGCTAACAAGACAAAGAAATGCCAAAATAGATGTATATCTACACCAAGGTATCCATTTATTCATAATACTTCGTATATGTAAAAATATATACACAAATTTTTATTGTGGACATTTTAGAAACCACAGATAGATAGATAGATAGATAGATAGATAGGAGACATAACTTCTCAACGACTATCGAGAGAAGATGTTTCTTTTGTTTTACATTGGTGAATGCAAAAATAAAAATAGCCTTTTTTTTAAATATTTTATTTTAATTTTAAATGGAGTTCAGTCAGTCAATGTGTTGATATTAAATGGTTTAGTCAACTTATAGTGTGAGTAAAAATGAGAACACAAAAATCTATCTGTATTGTCACAGTGGTATTTTTAGCGGTCTGAAGAGGCTCATATGTATGTGCATATACATATAGGTGGAAATAGATCTATAACTGCTAATATGACTGATTTTTAAGCCTTTTTCTTTACCAAAAATATATTGGTCTGTATATAATTCCTAAATTATTGTACATTGAGCTCCCAATTTGAACCAGACCAACTTGAACATTCCGTTGGTAAAAAAAAATCCGCCTTAAAATCATTCTTAACACCAACTAACCTGGTGATTTACCTAGTATATATATATATATATATATATATATATATATATATATATATATATACATATATATATATATATATGTCCCAACTCCCATGGGTGAACACTGTATGGGTGACTATAATTGAAATTTCACCGTTTAGCGTAATCCTCTCTGGTGATTGTAAAACATTCCCCGTAGAATATATATATATATATATATATATATATATATATATATATATAATATATAACTCATGGTAACTAATGGCCCGCGGCCCGATGGTTGGGTACCGCTGTAATCTAGCACATACATGATTTTAAAAATTTGGAGGTTGCCATGAGGGCAAAGAGATTGGGACAATCTTATAGATGCTAGGGCTTGACATGACCAGCCGATTGATCGGAAGGAGCCTCTCACACCCCGTCGTACGCAGGAATAATACTGTTGAATGCACAGGGGACTATCTTGAAGACAACATTTCATTCATTGTTCATTTCTGTCTTGTTAAATATAGTTTCAGTCTTGATTCTTATTCAATATATCTTGTTTCTATCTAAATGTTGACAACTGACATCCAAACTGACCAAGTCCTTGTGTTTCTCAACTCAGAATGTTTTCTTTTAGTCATACTGAATATTTATATTTCCTTTTTACCAAACAAGAATAGATCCTTCCTATTAGTATTACAAGAGACACTTGTTTTACAGGTGCTAGTGTTGTAATGGTTATCATTGTAGAAAAATCATGGAGATCGTGTATAAAACCTTTAAATATAGAATTTATGGACACAATTATGATTTGTGTATAGATTTTTACATATACAAAATAGTATGAATAATTTGATATCTTGGTGTGGATATAAATATATTTTGGCATTTCTTTGTCTTGTTAGCCTTTACTAATTCGTAGACCTTATAATATATAATATTAATATATATATATATATATATATATATATATATATATATTTGTTATAACGCTGACTTCTCCGTGTAACACTTATAACAACCACATGTTGAGAACAACCCAATATTTTTACCGGTAAGTCATTCCCTTTACACACACAGACACACGCGCGCACGCACGCACGCACACACACACACACACACACACACACACACACACGCACGCACGCACGCACACACACACACACACACACACACATATATATATATATATATATATATATATATATATATATATATATATATATATATAAGTGTGTACAAAGATCAGAGGATCTTACATGAAAAGGAATAATCTAGTGCTGTAGGATATAAATCAAATAAATAATTCGTGAAATTCATTATAGTAAGTATAAATTCAATCTACCTGAAGCGTTGAAGGATATGATTGAAATAAATATTACGTACATCTTGATAAATTTTAGCATTTCTAATCTAAAATGGAATTATATTTTTAGGGTATTTTCTCTTTTAAGTTGGTTTGTTGGGGCGTAGGAGGGTTTAGCGGTATGTTAACCTTTGTTAAGTTATTTGGTGCAAAAATCAGTCTTATTCAACCTGGTATATGATCTCAGGTATATTATATGATCTCAGTATGCATATTCAAACTCTTCTCTATTTTGTCTGCAGATGTTTGAAAATGAATTGGATTTATCTTGCAAGAATATGCACCTCATTGTTTTTTTTCAAACAAGTTTTAATAAATACATGACTGGTATTATATATCTATATATAGTTTGTTTTATTTTAATACATATTTAAAGTTTACATTTCAAATTGTTTAATTTTTTAATCCTTTAATAATTTGATGATTTTACTTACTTAGGGTACAAACTCGCTGACATTGAATTTTTTACTCCAACCCCTCAGGCAATATGTTTCAAAAATCTATTTTTAAATCGCCCGGAGGGTGTTTTTTGTTTTGTACTAGTAACAATAAAGATGAGGAAATAAATTGTCACCCATCTAAATATTGAACAGTCTCATCGCTGCTTAACTTTGATGATCTAGCGGGAACCGGTGTTTTCAACGTGACTTATACATAAGCTTAAGCGTATGAAATATTATATAGCCTCGTCCAGGATTTGAACTCGGTTCGTTGAGTCCATTTCTTCTACGATAACCATTACACACAAGCGCCTCTATTTTCAGAACGATACATTTTCCAATTCCAATCAGCTGCCAGATAAGTGTCGGTCATTTTCGCGTCAAAATTTCAATAATCAATGAACCATCTTGGGGTCTGATGGCAGACACGGGTAAAGTCTACGAAGAATACAATTACAGGAAGAAGAAGAAGAAGACCAAATATTCCCTAATTAGAAAACAAACAATAAAACAATATTAAAAGAACAGACACGGAAAAAATTGAAATCAATAATAAATAAATACAACGATGAAGAAAAAAGAGAAGTGGAAAAAATTAAAACGGCAAAAAAACAAATTTGTGGAGAGGCTTAATTTGAAACAATTACAGAAAACAAAACAAAACACAAAACGAAACAAGGAACACTGTAAACAAAATTATGTGATAAAGCAAGTTACTAATAAGACAACGAAATACTAAGAGGGACCTAAAGAAACCACTGAAAACCCCCCCCCAAAAACCCATAAAAATTTCTCCGTATTGAATATATACATTTTGTAGAAAATAGAAAAGGAAAGTATTCTAAATAAGATGAATTTATTCTAGATAATGAAGTCGACGTTAAAACGTTTCAGAATAATAATAATAATAATAATAATAATAATAATAATAATAATAATAATAATAATAAAACAAAAAAGAAAGAACTTGTCAACTGGTGGATTTTGCAGTGCCAGCGGATCACAGGGTGAAGTTAAAGGAAAATGAAAAAATTGACAAATATCTGGACTTGCCAGAGAACTGAAAAGTTATGGGATATGAAAGTGAAAGTTATACCAATTGTAGTTGGTGCACTTGGAACAGTCCCAAAAGATTAGAAAAAGGTTTGGAAAGTTTGGATATCAGAGGAAGACTGAAACATTCAGAACACTGCACTGCTGCAATCTGCCAGAATACTCAGAAGAGTCCTGGAGACTGAGGAGACTTGCTGTCACTCAGACTCCAGTGAAAGACCATCAGCTAACACTGATGTGAAAACTCAAAAGGAATAATAATAATAATAATAATAATAATAATAATAATAATAATAATAATAATAATAATAATATAAACTTCATTAAAAAAGCCAAGGAAAATGGCGAGTTCAATTAAAAGCTGGAAAACAATCCCTGGCAGACGTAAAAATACAAAGAGGTATCTTCCAAAGAGACTCGTTATCACCACTACTCTTTATTATAGCAATGATGCCGCTCAATCATATACTTAAAAATGTACAGGGGGATACAAATTCTCTAACTCACATAAAGATAAACCACCTTATGTACATGGATGACATAACATTTTTTGCAAAAAATGAAAAAGAATTAGAGAGACTAATACAAACTATTAGAATATATAGCCAGGATATAGGGATGGAATTTGGAATTGAAAAATGCGCTATGCTAGTAATAAAACGGGGTGAAAGAAAACTAATGCATGGAATACAACTGCCAAATCAGGAAACTATAAAATCACTTGATGAAAATGGAAGCTACAAATACTTAGGAATTTTAGAAGCGGACAATATCATGCAAGCAGAAATGAAAGGAAAATAATATCTCAGGAGAACTAGAAAACTAGAAACCAAACTCAACAGCAGAAATCTGATTAAAGGAATCAATACTGGGCTGTCCCCATTATAAGATACTCAGGACCATTCTTAAAATGGACAAAAGAAGAACTCAGACAGATTGACCAAAGGACGAGTAAATTAATGACCATGCACAAGGCTCTCCACCCTAGAGATGATAGAGATAGATTATATGTGTCAAGAAAGGAAGGGGGAAGAGGTCTTTCCAACATAGAGGAATGCGTAGAAACCACAATCCAACAACTTGAAGATTACACAAGAAAGAGCAAAGACAAACTACTTATGGCGGCCAACAATAGTAGAGGCGACAGATGGACAATCAGAAAAACAACAAAGACTAGAAAACAAAAATGGGAAGAAAACAATTATATGGACGCTTCAAACGACAAATCGGAGAGGTTGCACATGAAAGAACCTGGACGTGGTTAAGAAAAAGGAAACCTTAAAAGAGAAACTGAATCACTAATAATTGCTGCACAGAATAATGCCATAAGGACAAACTATATCAAAGCAAAAATTGATAAGACCCAACAAAATAGTAAATGTAGACTATGTGGTAATAGAGATGAGACCGTAAACCATGTACTATGCGAATGTAGCAAACTAGCACAACGGGACTACAAAACTAGACACGACTGGGTTGAGAAGGTGATCCACTGGGAATTATGCAAAAAATTTAATTTTGACCATACAGCAAAATGGTATATGCAGAATCTGTTCTTGAGAACGGAACGCATAAAATTTTCTGGGACTTTGAAATAAAAACGGATCACCTTATCCCAGCAAGAAGACCGAACCTAGTGTTGAGTAACAAAAAAACTTGTCAACTGGTGGATTTTGCAGTTCCAGCAGATCACAGGGTGAAGCTAAAGGAAAATGAAAAAATAGACAAATATCTGGAGCTTACCAGAGAACTGAAAAGTTATGGGGTATGAAAGTCAAAGTGATACCAATTGTAGTTGGTGCACTTGGAACGGTCCTAAAAGGATTGGAAAAGGATTTAGAAAGTTTAGAAATCAGAGGAAGGATTGATACTATCCAGAACACTGCACTGCGGCAATCTGCCTAGAATACCTAGAAGAGTCATGGAGACCCAAAGACTTGTTGTCACTTAAACTCCAGTGAAAGACCATCAGCTTACGCTGATGTGAAAACTCAAATGGAGTAAATAATAATAATAATAATAATCTTATTATAATGGAGATTGTGGGTTTGTATGTCTGTAACCGAAACTATATTACTATACAAGTCACTATTACCTTTGTGATTTACATCACATTCTCCATGATTTTATTTTTAATAATTATTTTTAATGATTTTATTTTTAATAATTATAAATAAAATTGTTTTACATCATTAAGACTGTTGACCATATCTACATGCTTATAACATGCAGTTGTATTTATATATACAAAAAATAGCGGCATACAATATGAACTGGAAGGCTAATTTGCATATTGATCTTAAAATTGATTTAAATAAATATATGCTTAGTATTATTGATTTCTAATTGTTTGGTTTTATCTTAATGAATATGAGCAAAAATCTTGGGGATAAATCTTAAAAGAAATCCATTAACAAGAAGAAATAACTGTAATATTATCTTTTACTTCCTATTTTAACTAAATAGTTAAATTAGGAAGTTACCAATGAAAGACGGGAGTAAGAAGGGTAAGTTTCAGATGTTATATCGATTTCCGTCGATTATATAGCGAGTTTAAAAATCTTTTTTATCTGCATTCTTTTAGCTTCATTGGCTTTTCTAATTTTCATTAATATTTTGTTACATTAAAACTTAAATACTTGCACCAGGAGGTGCATATTGTGGCTGTATATTATAAATCGGTAGGTAGACCACGCCTACGCTTTAAAGATTGTCTGCAGGAGAGCATGAGGATTATGCCATATTGACACAAAACACGTGGGAGGTAGATACAAAAAGTAAACGGCCTGACGTTATAACGTTAAGCAAAGCACGGAGATGGGTGAGGCAGAAAGGAGAGTAGCCTCGACAGCAAGAGAGCCAGAAACAGGGAGAAAAAGACAGCAGCCCCAGAAAGCATCATAGTATGTGTGCATTCAGTGCACCAAAGATATCACTCAGGAATTGGCCTGCAGAGTCACTTGCGAGATGCAGATAATTGTTTTTGTACACCCACGCCCTCGTCCTTAGTGGATGAAAAGGTTGCCATCGATATAAAAAAGTCACATAGTGAAATTAATTTTAGTTATGTTTCTCGATCATGTAAGGCAATGGATCTCATCCTTTTTTAACTATATTTTTACGATATCTGGAATTTTTTAAAAATAAATTACCCAATAAGGTTTGACATGCCGTAAAATCCAACCAACCAATCTAATATTAAGACTTACCCAAACATATATTAAAATTCATACGTACATTTTTTATGAGAGCTGCTTGTCTTACTTACCGTTTCTGTGTTTAGTGTATCTATGTATACACAAATGCATTATAAGGACTTAGTGTGTGTTATTTACTAATACCCACTAAGTTCAATGGTTCTCAACCTTTTACTACCTATAGGCCCCTTTTAATCCTATTTGCACTGGTGATTCCACCATAGCCATTCAATGTTTAAAAATCCATGGATCTTATAGTTAAATACATTGCTTGCCTGGGCCCCAAAAAAATGTTATATTGGTCCTGGGGGGTCCATATTGACCCCGTGTTGAGACCAGAGCACTAATTCTATTCGTATGTGCATTGTTTATGAGAGTTAGTGCTTGTCTTTACTTACCGAATGTTCTGTGTTAGTGTATCTATGTATACACAAATGCATTAAAAGGACTTAGTGTTGGTTTATGAACTATACCCACTAATTCTTATATTATTAACAAATTTGAACAAGTTGACCAGAATCTAATATGAAGACTGGGTACCACCAATTTTCCCTGCAAATTTACCCCCCTATATTAACATATATGAAAACTTGCATAAGGTTAATATTATCTTAAAAGGAAAAGTGTTACGAAAAAAAACATTAAAGAAAAACTTCCTTGTAATTTAAAAAAAAAATTTCCAGCTCATGGAAATAATGAAAATTATGAATGAAAAACAATGTTTACATTATTGCACCATTAAATCGATTGAAATTTAACAATAGCCAAAAAACAAGTTAGTGACTGAGGCTTTTTTAAAATTCTATGAAAAATCAATTAATGCTCTATTTGTTACACCAACGCATTATAAGGACTATAGTGTTGGTTATGAACTAATGCACTAAGTCAATGGTTTTCAAACTTTTATTACATAAGACCCCTTTTAATTCTATACTTTGCTCTGGTGGATCCCACCAAATAGCCATTCGATGTTTAAAAATCCCATTGGATCTTTATAGTTAAATACATTTTGCTGCCTGGGTCCCAAAAAATGTTATATGGTCCCTGGGGGTCCTTAGGACCCCGGTTGAGACCAGTAATGTTAAAGGTAATGAAATAATGAATAAAGAAATAAGTCTTTGTTCTAGACTTTGTTCCGATATCTATTATAAACCGATACACGTTTGTCCCTTGCACTTCGATGACCTTTCTAAGAAGGTAAAATAATTAATCAGGTATACCCGACCCCCCAATTATTTTCTGTCATCGTGAGAAAAATGAAAACAAAGAAAAAGTTTTGATGCTGAGATTTTTTTTGACATATTATGAAATAAATTCCTTACCGTCTGCAATTTTATCAGAATTAATAAAAAGAAATGGTCATCATTACAAAATAGAGTTGTCTCCCTTGAAACCTTCAATAGTTATCCATCTATACATATATAAAGGGCAATTGATATGTATGTATGTATGTGAAGAAAAGGAATGTGAATCGACGGTATGTAGTATATTAAGAAAGAATGAAAAACACAGGTTAAATGAGTTAAGTGTGAGTTTTTATTGGCCGACGCCGCAGTGTTTCGATCTTATTAATTGGATCATCTTCAGCGCATTTGTTGTATAATAGAATACCGAGAAAAGCGGAGTGGTAGTCCTTGTTATCAGTCTGATTAAAATTTGAGGTTTGAAAAAAGGAGATGTTTGAAATCTGACGTCAAAGATTCTCTTTACGGTGTGAGTATGAGACTGTGTAAGTGTGTGTATCGAAAAGAAACATTGTGAATTTTTTAGTGTGTGGTTGCGCGTGTGTGTATAAATTTCTGCGATAAACCACAGCGAAATAAACCTCAAGGTTGTGTGTGTGTGTGTGTTGTGTGTGGTGTGAACATGGTTACCACTTGAGAAATGATGTATGTTTCAGGTAGCAAGAGATATTTCTTAAACTTTTTGAGTTGTTGTGTCCGTTCGGTGACCTATGCAAGGCTTGAAAAATGGTTATGGTCTAATGCCAGCATTATCCATAAAACAAAACTGAAGGTTTTATAGGTCCTGGGTGTTGAGTGTTCTAGTGTACTCCTTGGAAACATGGATATTGTTTCGAAGACATTTGAAAATTCTTGAACACTTAATCAGAAACGCATTCTAAACATCAAGTGGAATTTCCAACACACCTAACACAGTAGTTCTTACAAGGGCAGGATGAAATTCTTAACATAACGGCCCAAAATGCGATGGGTAGGTCATGAGCGTATGAGTGATGTTAGAATGCCAAAGCAACTGCATTACGTCAGTTTGCATGATGACAAAAAATCCACAGCATAAGCCTTGGAAGAGGTATAAGGATTGTTTCAAAAATAACTGTAAAAACTTATAAAAGATTCTGACAATTGGAAAAAGCTGGAATTAAAGAAAACTGACTGATAATTCATGTGATGATGTTTGTACCAGTTTAAGAGTGACAGAATGAGCATAAAACCTCAAGCA
This sequence comes from Doryteuthis pealeii, assembly GCA_023376005.1. Classification (NCBI taxonomy): domain Eukaryota; kingdom Metazoa; phylum Mollusca; class Cephalopoda; order Myopsida; family Loliginidae; genus Doryteuthis; species Doryteuthis pealeii. The sequence continues at coordinate 13,645,882 of CM042172.1, read as the reverse complement.
TCAACTTCGAACAAATACACGTGTCATATTGGAAGAACATAGAGGGTTGGAAATGTCAGACATTGTGGTCGAATTCTGCTTTCTAAGACCGGATATGTCAATCATAGAAATTCTTCAGGACAATTTCATGCAAACCCCACGAACAAGTGTGTCTGTGCAATCTGTAACAAAGTCGTAGGTCAGCTTCTTTGGTCTTAAGAGACATATGGTGCGTGCATAAGCATCACATTTTATCATTTGATCCTTCTGATACAACGAGAAGGACGTCCTACCTATGTCATATTGCATCAAACTTTGTGGATATGCAGCGGGTTTGATTGAAGTCATTTGAAGGCTAATGAGAGGAAAGGTTCTGGTGGTGAGTTATAGGATTATGAGGGACGGCAGTGATCTGTAAATATTATGCTATTGCTACGTTATGTATATTATGTATGTATGTATTGCATGCATGTATGTCCGAATAAAAACAACGAATATTAAATAATTCAACAAAGTAAATATATATCACATTAAATATCAACAGTTCCTGCTTTTTGTGCACAAATTATGAAGATTTGATTATATTCGAAGATATTCAAAAGATTAAAAATATATAGAGAGATAGCATTGAAATTCTATTTAACATAACCAGGTTCTCAGACCGCTCTAACCCGGCGATGCTGGGTAGCTGCTTCTAGTACATATATAAAGGGAAGTTGGTATGTATGTATGTATGTAGTATTGTATGGATGGATGAAACTAGGAAAAGAAAAACAATTAATGACAAAGTAAATGTATATACACATTAAATATGAGCAGCTCCTGCTTTTTGTATAAAAATTATGAAGGTTTGATTTATTTCGAGGATATTTAAATATTAAAATATACATAGAAATACATTGAAATTCTACTTAAAAATGTCAGCATTTGTAAATTCCAAAAGTAAACAAATTAAATACATTTGCCCTCCCTTCTAGTCGACGGGTTAAATTATAGCGTCGATCCCAGAGGGCCAATCCTCCAGGCAATACCTGCCCCTTTTGGGCAGGGTGGGTTATTGCCCAGCGCCTGAGGCGCCCCCCCCTTAGGGGGAATGCCGATGGGATCGACGCCATTTTGTTCTCTCCCACCCATTAGCTTCGGCTTGTGGGGTTCCACGTTAAAACGGAGCCTTGTGCCCAGTCCATACAGGTGGGTATGAGACAAATAAACCCTTCCTAGTCCGACGCTGGTTAGCCACTTCTTGTATATTCTAATACATCTATGAATTTATCTTTGAAAACATTTGGGGCACAAGTTTCAATACACAAAAACTTCTGGCATAAGTTCATGTTGTGTTTATATCAAGAGAAGAATAATTATTTCATGCAATTACGATGCCTACATCCCCATATGCGTTAGAGAACACTCAGAGACGCAGACAGGAGGGGGAGCGAGAGAGAGAGAGAGAGAGAGAGAGAGAGAGGAAAGAGACCGCGAGATAGATAGATAGATAGATAGATATATAGAGAAGAAAGAGAGAGAGACGCGATGTGTATATATATATATATATATATATTATTATAGAGAGAGAGAGAGAAGAGAGAGAGAGAGAGAGAGACGAAGACGCGAGATAGATAGAATATATATAGAGAGAGAAAGAGGAAGAGAGAGAGAGAAAGAACGCATGATAGGGAAAGGAAAAAGAGACGCGATATATATATCTTATATAATATATTATATATATAGATAGATAGATAGATAGAAGAGAGAGAGAGAGAGAGAGAGAGGAGAGAAAAGCGAAAACGAGACACACAGAGACGCCATGAGAGAGAGAGAGAGAGGGATACCACACACACACACACACACCACACCATACACACACACCGACGAAAATACAGATAGTTAGATAGATAGAGAGAGAGAGAGGGAGAGAGAGAGAGAAGAGAGAGAAAAGACACACACACTATGCATGCTGAAAACCAGCGTGTGTTTTGTGAGAGAGAGAGGGGGACGGGGCACATCATACGCACACGCACACGCACACACACCGACAGAAGAGAGAGAGAGAGGAAAAGAGTGAGAGAGAAAGAGAGACAGAGAAATATGAGAGAGAGAGAGAGAGACAACACACAACCCACCGAAACCAGTGTTCTTTCTGTGTGTGTGAGAGAGAGAAAGAGAAAAAGGAGAGACAGAGAAAGAAAGACACACGCACACATACCAACGAGAAAGAGAGAAAAAGAGAGAGGGAGAGAGAAAGAGAGATGAGAAGAAATAATGAGAGAGACACACCGTACAGAAACCAGTGTGTTTGTGGGTTGTGTGTATGTTGTGGAGAAGAGAGAAGAGAGAAAGACACACGCACACTACCGACGAGAGAGGGAGAAAGAGAGAGAAGAGATAGGGGGAGGAGAGAGAAAAAAGAGAGACAGAGAAAAATGAGAGAGAGACACACACCGAAACCGTGCGTTTGTGTGTGTGTGAGAGAAACTGAGAGCAAGAGAGAAGAGATATATAGAGAGAAAGACACACGCACACATACCGACGAGACTGAAGAGAGAAGACGAGAAACAAGAGAGAAAGAAACAGACAAGAGAAACAGAGAGAGAGAGAGAGAAGAGAGCGAAATTAATGAGAGAGGACACACACACACGTACCGAAACCAGTGTGTTTGTGGTGTGTTGTGTGCGTGGTGAGATCAGAAAGGGGAGATATATAGAGAGAAAGACAACATGCATAACATAACCGACGAAGAGAGAGGAAAAAGAGAGAAGAGAGAGAGGAGAAAAATAATGAAGACACCACATACCGAGATCAGTGTTTGTGTGTATTGTGAGAGAGATGAGAGAGAAAGAACACGCGCACTACATACCAATAGAGAAAGAGAGAGAGGAAGAAGTAGAGAGGGGGGGAAGAAGAAAAGAAAGAGAAAAGAGAAAAGACACACATACACACAATCTCCTTATGTAGAAGAGAGAGAACACACAATGCAACTTATAACGACGAGCAGAGGAGAGAGAGAGAGAAAAAGAAAGAAGAGAGAGAGGGGGGAGAGAGGAAAGATGAGAAAAGAGAAAGACACACATACACACACTTCCTATGGACAAAGAGGACACACGCTATCATACATAAACGACGAAAGACAGAGAGAGCGAAAAAGAAGAGAGAGAGAGAGGGGAGAGAAAAGAGAAAAACAGCACATACACGCAATTGCTATGTAAAGAGAGAAGCACACACATGCAAACATAACGACGGGACAAGATGAGAGAGAGAGAGAGAGAGAGAGGAAAGAGAGAGAGAGGGGGAGTGAGAAGAGAGAAAGACACACATACACACGCTCCTGATGCAAAGAGGGAGACACACACATGCATACATAACGACGAGACAGACAGAAGAGAGAGAGAGAAGAGAGAGAGGGGGAAGAGAAAAGAAGACAGAGAAAAGAGAAAAGACACACATACACACACTGCTATGCAAAGAGAGAGACACACACAATGGTATTTTCCTCGTACCTCACTTGACAAGGTCAGGTACAAAGGCCCTATTTACGCGGGAGAGAGACACACACATGCAATTAACACATACATATTACAGACAATATAATATACGAATACACAAGGCGTTTTATTATGATAAATTGTATATCATTACAATAGATTATATACTATTAAAATACAGAAAATATAATTGGTGAGGCATTATCTAAATAATGTGTTTTCCCTATTTTATTTCTCTTATTTTCTTTAGAAAGTTTCTCTTACTTCCCAATGAATGAATAGTGGAAACATTTCCCTCACTACTCACTCGGTATGAACTATAAGAATTTGTATGTCAACAATGTACGTACAATTTCAAATGTACTTGGAGTTGAAGGGGTTAATATTCACTGATTTCTAGGGACCTCAAATTTGACGGGTCAAATTTACCCCCCTCCCCGCCCTCAAAAAACATTATGTATAAACAGACAATATTAGAAAACATATACAAGGTAGGATCTTAAGCATTTGTTCTCAAAAAAATATTTAGAAAGAAAAAAAAAAGAAGAGAAATTGCAGTTATTCGCCCATTTCATTCATAACATAAAGAAGGGGAAAGGGAGGAGAAAAGAGAAAAAGAAGAAGAGGAAAGAAAAAGGAAAAAAAAGAAAGAAAATATCACCAGCCAATAAAAAAAACTTAAGCACATCCATTTCTGATTTTCGTCTCTGAAGATAAAGTTTCTTTGAAATCGATAAGACAAAAAAAACATCTTTTTGTTTTTATTTTTTATACGCATTGTATTGCCTTCAAATTTTAATATATTATATTATCTATATGAATATTCTCTTGTGAACTTAGTCACCTGACGTTATCATTATTTCTTTTATGCTTTTAAAAAAAAAAAAATATTTATTTATATATTTACATATATTTTTCTTTATGTATCTAATTATTTCTATTTTCTTTCTAATAAGAGGTTATTGTAAGGTATAGCTACTCCCCCCTCCCCCTTTTTTTCATTTTTTTAACTGGTTTAAAGAAAAGAAGGATTGTGATTGAGGGCAATCTCTTTAAGCATTAATTCTTTTCGCTTGCCCAATTTCTTTTTAATGACCTTTTTCTTTTTAATGGCCGTTTTCGCTGCCTTTTTCTTTTTAATGGCCGTTTTCACTGCCCCTTTCTTTTTAACGGCCGTTTTTGCTGTCCCTTTCTTTTTAATGGCTGTTTTCGCGGTCCCTTTCTTTTTAATGACCGTTTTTGCGGCCTTTTGCTTTCTTTCTTTCTTTTCTATATTTAACACAATGAAACTTGCATAAAGCTTAATATCATCTTAAAAATGTAAAAACCATTCAAAAGAAGAAACATAAAAAAAACTCCTGATTATTCTTTTTTTTGTTTTTTCAGATGACGGAAATAATGAAAATAATGAACGAAAATAATGTTTACATTTTCACACCGTTAATTCAATTGGTGTTTAACGTAGCCAAAAACAAGTTATGGCTACCGTCTTTTTAAAACATTCGGACAGTGACACTAATAGACACCGCAGCCCAAATCCGTTTTGAAAGGAACTGAATTTTGCTTTTCACTGGTTGTTAGTAAACAAAACAGCCGACTGATAAAAAAACAGTAACATGTTTATACTAAAATAGTTTTTGATTTTAATTAAAAAAAATAGTTATTTCATGTTGTTGTTGTTAGCATACGTGAAAAAATTAATTTTGCACTAAGGATGAATTAATATTGTTATTTATTTTTAAATAAAACTTAAACGAAAGACATGTTTATTTATTTTCCATGTGCCTCTACGGATAGTTAATATTAAAAAGTGTTTATTTAAAAAAATATTTGCAAGGGTTAGGAGTTAGGGTTAGGGGTTATGGTTATGGTTAGGGGTTAGGGTTAGGGGTTATTATTATAACCTTATAATATACTTTTTATAGCTTTAACTATTCCCGTGTTAAACGTGTCTAACGTTAAAAGTTTTATAATTAAAAAAAAGAATTGCTATTGAATTAACAACAACAACATGAAATAAGTAAAAAAAAAGTGTCTTTAATATAAAAACTTGCCTTTCGTTTATAGTTTTATAATTTAAAAAAAAGTGCGTCTAAAAATCGTCTGTTAACAAACAACCGGATTTTGACGGTAAAAAGCAAAACATGTCCTTTTGAATCTAGGTTTCATCTGGGGTGCTTAATGGTGTCTTGGTCCAAAAATTCAATGAAAAATCAAGTAACAGTCAAATTTTCACGAAAATGTCGGTAATTACTTACCTTTTAATGAAATTATGTTTGAAATAGTTTATTTTCTAAAATATATTACGCAAAAATATTTTTACGGGGTCTCCCCGCCCCTATTTAATTTTATGAAATCTGAAAAAATGAACCTATAAAAAACGATTCTCATTCCGCTAACCATAGCTGGGGAAGGAGTTGTGTTAACTATATTTCTATGTTACTGCCTCTACTCAGGATTGAACCCGGAATCCAGAGATAACTGTCACTTAGAACTGTCTTAACCTAACTACCTTATCCACTAGGCCATGTGTCCAATTGGACACATGGATACCCCCGTGGACTGAATAAAGGGTTAGGTTCAAAGTTCCGTGATGGCTCCCGATTACGGCAAGAAGGTTCCTGACTACGACAAGAAAGTTCCCGAGTTCTAAAAGAAGGTTAGCAGAATTCTGTATTAATTTCTTTCATTTCTGTATTCTTACCCCAGTAATTATGAAATCAGATGATTACTGGGATTGCTATATATCATACCAGCAAGAATATGCCCCCCACCGGGCGTACGTATTTAAGTTTTAATGTAATTAGATAGATTCAATTAGAAGGACTAACTAAATTAAATAAGAACGCATACAAAATATTTCTCTTATTTTACTTATATTTTAATTGGTTTCATTCATAGATTTCATTCATGGATTTTTATACGTTGGAGAATAAAACAATAATATTAGAGATGAATAACACCAAGTAATTATTTATTAAATCCGGCTTTGTTAAAACCAGTATGCAAATTAAGCACCCCATATATTATGTAAACCATTTATTTCTTCGTGATATATAAGACCCATTGCAGGATTTAAACCGCACTAACAACATGTTGGCGCAAATCTAACTCAGATTTTCATAGAGACATCGTTAATAAATAAGATTTATTTTATCTATATATTAATGATTTTGACTATGAATTAAATACTCATTGATAAACTTAACCAATTCCTGAGAATATTGTGATGTAACCAGTGACGTAGTTTCGGTTACAATCAGACAAAATCCGAATCTCAAATATAATAAGATACACTGTAGTTCAAAATTTGTCATTTCTAAATAGAAAATTGTTGTATCGTCGAGTTGAAATGATACACAGATGAAATTGAGTGCTTAATATATTTATTCAGCACCAGTATCCGGTGCTAACGGATACATGCAAAAAACGCTGTACAATAAGTTAAAATAATTAACGAGACAACTTACAAGAAATAGAGGAGGGTCAAATGCGGTATAGTCAGAAGAAATAAGATCATAAAATGTCTTCTTGATAACATGCGCAGCATTGGATGAAATAAATCACATACTGCTCACCCTCAACAATCGTTCGCGATAGGAGAGTCCACCATGTATGTGTGGGGGTGTATATGTGTCAGTGTCTATGTGTGTTTGTGTATGTGTGTGTACGTGTATGTGTGTGTGTGTGTGTGTGTGTCTGTTTATGTGTATGTCTGTGTCTGTGTGTCTGTCTGTGTGTGTTTGCGTTCGTTTGCGTGTGCACTGTATGTGTGTGTGGGTCTGTCTGTGTGTGTGTGTTGCGTTTGTTGTCTGTGTCTGTGTGCATGTGTGTGTGTCTGTTTATTGTTGATGTCCGTGTGTGTCTGTGTGTGTGTGTGCATGTGTGTGTGTTTGTTTATGTGTGTCTGTGTGTGCATATGTTCGTGTTTGTGTGTGTACGTGTATGTGTGTGCGTGTGTCTCTGTGTTGTTGCATGTGTGTGTCTGTTTATGTGTTGTGTGTGTGCAATGTTTAGTGTGTGTCTGTTATTGTGTGTGTATATGCATGTGGGTGTGTCTGTTGATGTCTTGTGTCTGTGTATGTGTGTCTATCTGTCCGTCTGTGTGTTTGTGTTCGTGTGTGTGTGTGTGTGTGTGTGTGCGTTGTGTGTGTGTGTGTATGTGTACGTGTCTGTTTATGTGTGTCTGTCTGTGCATGTATGTATGTGCACGTGTATGTATGTGTGTCTGTGTGTGTTTTGTCTGTCTGTCTGTCTGTGTGTGCATGTGTATGTATGTTTGCTTTCGTTTGTGTGTGCGTGTGTACATGTGTGTGTGTCTGTTTATGCGTGTGTGTCTGTGTGTCTATCTGTCTGTTTGTGTGCGTTTGTGTTCGTCTGTGTGTGTATGTGCATGTATGTGGGTGTCTGTTTATGTGTGTGTGTCTGCTTCAGTGTGTGTCTGTTTATGTTTGTGTGTCTGCTTCAGTGTGTGTCTGTTTATGTGTGCGTGTCTGCTTCAGTGGGTGTCTGTTTATGTGTGCGTGTCTGCTTCAGTGTGTGTCTGTTTATGTTTGCGTGTCTGCTTCAGTGTGTGTCTGTTTATGTGTGTGTGTCTGCTTCAGTGGGTGTCTGTTTATGTTTGCGTGTCTGCTTAAAGTGTGTGTCTGTTTATGTGTGCGTGTCTGCTTCAGTGTGTGTCTGTTTATGTGTGTGTGTCTGCTTCAGTGGGTGTCTGTTTATGTGTGCGTGTCTGCTTCAGTGGTGTCTGTTTATGTGTGTGTGTCTGCTTCAGTGTGTGTCTGTTGATGTGTGTGTGTGTCTGCTTCAGTGTGTGTCTGTTTATGTGGTGTGTCTGCTTCAGTGGGTGTCTGTTTATGTGTGTGTGTCTGCTTCAGTGTGTGTCTGTTTATGTGTGTGTGTCTGCTTCAGTGGGTGTCTGTTCATGTGTGTGTGTGTGAGTGTGCGCGCCCGCGTGCGTGCGTGCGTGTGCAGACTCATTTTTCTTTGGGGCAAAAAAAAAGTTCTTTTTGTTATTCAAACGATGACTGAAAATAATGTTTATGAAGAGAAAATCAAATGAAAAATACTTCAAAGAAAAAATTGACACCAACCAAAATCAATCAAATCAACGGAGATCGATAAAACGAAACGGAAAGACATAATTAAACATAGTACAGATTTGAGCCAGATAATTTAGAACAAAGGATATTAAATCAACATCATCATCATGTCGCGCCAGCAGCGCGGATATCCATGACAATCTCTCGCCAACCATCCCTATCATTCATTGACCCCAGCATGTTAACAATGCTGCAGTTTGGATGTTCCCGATTATTCCTCTGATTTCCAGTTCACACGGACTCTTTTCCTTGGGAATCATTATTTTTATTATTATTATTATTAGTAGTAGTAGTAGTTTTTCATATCTGCCGTAGCTGGTGGTTCACTGGAGGCTGAGTGACAGCAAGTTTCCTCAGGTCTCCACGACTCTTCTGAATATTCTAGCCGATCCCAACAGCGATCTAGTTTGGATGGTCTCGATTCTTCCTCTGATTTTCAGTTCACCCAAATTCTTTTCCAGGGCTTTTGGGGATCGTTCCAAGGGTACCAATTACGATTGGTACTACCTTCACCTTCATATTCCACAGCTTCCTTAGTTCTCTGGCAAGGTCTAAGTATTTGTCAATCGTTTCGCTTTTTTCATTTTCACTCGGTGGTCGGGCGGGACGGCAAAATCCACGAGATGACAGGTTCTCTTTTCCTTGTCAATCAGTACTAAGTCCGGTCTCCTGGCCGGGATTAGGTGATCCATCTGTACCTCGAAGTCCCATTATTATTATTATTATTATTATTATTATAATTATTATTATAAACAGCTTGATAACGATATCAGATTAAGATCAGCATCTCAATCGGTAGAGTGTCCGTCTGGGAACCACAAGGTTTCTGGTTCGATACTGGCCCTCGCCAACTCAGCGATCCGTGTGCTACTCATACGCTGAGTTGGCGAGGGTCGGTATCGAACCAGACCCTTGCGATTCCTAGCCGAACGCTCTACCGACTGAAGAAACATTGATCAGGGCAACTGAAGGCAGTGTCAGTTGAAGACTGCCAGTCCTGTTTTCTAGTAGAGCGAACAAAGTACATTACTAAATAAGTTGTTAATCAAGAAATGAATTGGGAAATGCTAAGAACATGCAACAGTACATGACGAATCAACAGAAGGCAGTGTCAGTTGAAGACTTCCAGTAGAATTGTTGAATAATTTGAAAGTCTTTTTGTACATCGGTTAATTGTTTGGATTTTAAGGCATGTCAACCCATTCATAACGTTTTTTTAATCATTTTTGGTGGGTATTCAATTTTTAACTCATTTTGTTAAAACCTATCTTTTTGGATATTGTTCTATTTAACCTATAGATGGGACTGACAGGTACTACTACTCCGGGTCAGAGTGGACCTGGGAGTAATGGGAATAAAGGGTCCTTCACATTCTTCTGAGCTCCATAACTGGAACTTCACCATCAGATAGATTTTAACGTCATACCCAAGACAACAATCCCTCAGCCACCACCTTCTAGCACATATATGATAAAACGTGTTGGAGTTAGACATGACCAGCTGATTGATCGGGGGGGGGTCTCTCCGACCGCCCGTCTAATCTAAGTAACGACCAAAGTGATGTCATGGACTGCTCAGCCACCAGAGTTTCAGCCTTAAGCATCATGGGTAGCCACATTAGGGGCCAGATTTTCCTCCTCTGCAGAGGGGCAGTGGGTGTATTCTCAAGCCCCAGCCGACAGGGTTGATTTTTTGTACAGTCTCATAACTTGATAAACATACCGACCTTGTACGAGTGTAAAAAACAAAATAAAAAATTGGACACATAGCGTAGTGAATAAAGGAGTTAGATTAAGACAGTTCTAAGTGACAGTTATCTCTACACTGCAGGTTCAATCCTGGTCAAGCACAGCAGTAACATGGAATAATAATTAACACAGCTTAACGCCTGTACTCCAGCTATGGTTAGCGGAATGAGAACAGGATACCCCCGTGGATTAAATAAAGGGTTAGGTTCAAAGTTCTGTGATGGCTCCCGATTACGACAAGAAAGTTCCCGATTACGACAAGAAGGTTCCCGGGTTTGAAAAGAAGGTTCCCGTGTCCGACAAGAAATACCTGAAGAAGGCCGGAGAGCACATCGACCGAAACGTTGTACAGATAACAATGAAAATGAGAATAATAGTCTGAATAATACAAATAATATTAAAACAAAATAAAACTATTAAAAAAACTAAAATCAATTCAAAAATTAATATAAAAAGATCCAATCATTAATGAAGAGGATGATGAGGATGTTAGTGATGAAGATGATAATGTTCTTAATTAATGAGAGACTGTCAAAGGACAATGAGATGAAAGACGTTTCGGATGTCGTTATTGATAGAAGATATTCGGTAAGATGAGGTAATTAATGAGCCCCAACGCCATCATTGACAATGGCAGATTTCCGACAGGAAGAAATAATTCGATCTCATTAGAAAATTTAAAGATATATAATTAAAACGAATTAAAAAATAAGGGAAATAATAATTAGATAATTCAAGCCAATTATCTATCTATCTATCTATTTATCTTGCTTGCTTTCTCGCTCGTTCAATATATCATTGTCTGTCTATATATCTATATTGGTATGTCTATATCTATCTATCTAGCTAGCTAGCTAGCTAGTTAGCTCGTTTGCTCGCTCGCTCGCTCGCTCAATGTATTTTATCTGTCACAATATATCATTGTCTGTCTATATATCTATATTGGTATGTTCATATCTATCTATCTACCTATCTATCTATCTATCTATCTATCTATCTATCTGTCTGTCTGTCTATCTATCTATGTATCTATCTAGCTCGCTCGCTGGCTGGCTCGCTCGTTCAATGTATTTTATCTCTTAGAATATATCATTATCTGTCTATATATCTATATTAATATGTATCTATCTATCTATCTATCTATCTATCTATCTTGCTCGCTTGCTCGCTCGTCCAATGCATTTTATCTATCAGAATAAATCATTGTCTGTCTATATATCTATATTGGTATGTCCATATCTACCTATCTATCTAGCTCGCTTGCTCGCTCGTTCAATGTATTTTATCTATCACAATATACTATTATATGTCTATATATCTATATTGGTATGTCCATATCTATCTATCTATCTATCTATCTAGCTCGCTTGCTCACTCGCTCGCCCGTTCAATGTATTTTATCAATCACAATATATCATTGTCTATCTATATATCTATATTGGTATGTCCATATCTATCTATCTAGCGAGCTAGCTACCTTGCTCGCTACTTTAAATGTATTTCATTTATCACAATATATCATTGTCTGTCTATATATCTATATTGGTATGTCCATAGCTATCTATCTATCTATATATCTATCTCACTCTCTCTCTCTGTCTCTGTCTCTGTCTGTCTGTCTGTCTGTCTGTCTGTCTCTCTCTCTCTCTCTCTCTCACACACACACACACACACACACACACACACACATATATATATATATATATATATATATATATATATATATATATATATATATATATATATCCTTATCTAACCGTCTATCTATCTATATACCTATCTATCTTTCTATCTGTCTATCTGTCTATCTATCTAAATACCTATATATCTATCTATCTATCTATCTATCGGTCTACCTATCAATCTATCTTTCTGTCTGTCTATCTGTCTATCTATCTATATACCTATCTATCTATCCTTATGTCTGTCTATCTGTCTATCTATCTAAATACCTATCCTACTATCTACCTATATCGTCTGTCTATCTGTCTATCTATCTATCTATATACCTATTTATCTATCGGTCTATCTGTCTATCTATCTATCTATATACCTATCTATCTATCTATTCTTATCGATCTACCAATCCCTATTCTTTATTCATATCTTTCCATCCATCTATCTACCGCAATATTTTCTTATATATCGCATCATATACTATCCGACCACTTGATGCCACGGGGCACATCGAACTCTCACTACGGTTTATCTGTATCAGTAGGGTTAAACTAGACATGTACTGATCCTCATTACCACATATATATATATATATATATATATATATATATATATATATATATATAAGTCACCCACGGACAACGTGTTTCCACGTTTCACGTCTCTTCAGTGTGGCTAGACACAGCAACTACCCTTAACCAGGGGCGAAACTCTTTAAACTCTCGGCCATTTGACAGCTGCTGTTAAGGGGCTGTGTTGAAACTATTAAATACATACTTTTTTAATATATATTTTACGATCACCAGAGAGATCCAGTCTGTAAAAAGACAGACGATCATATATATACGAGTGAGTCAAAAAGTAATGCCTTTATTTCATGTGAAGTTCTTTCTATAAAATTAAGGCCTACATTGAAACCCTAACCTTGCTCAGAGCAACAATCTGACGAGTAAGATGCAACTTGCAAAATTTACAGTGTATCCTTCTTCTGCATGACGATGCTCGACCACACACAATTATCACGACAAGGTAGAAAATCGCCTCATTCCGGTGTACAACTTTACCGCATCCTCTATACTCACCAGATTTAGCGCGTTCAGACTATCATCTGTTCGGACCCAGGAAAGAGGGTTTGAGAGGCAAATATTATTCCAGTGACAATGAAGTGAAATCTGTTGGGAAGACGTGGCTCAAAGAACAGTGAACAGAATTTTACGAGGCAGGGATACAAGTTCTCAATTGAAGGTGGAACATTGTTATTGAGAGAAACGATGACTATGTGGAAAATTAGTGATGCGATCGTCAGAGGACCAGCTTCATTTTGATGTATGATACATATTCCTGTGTTGGCAATTATACCTGTCCTAAACAAAATGGCATTACTTTTTGACAAATCTATGTGGAGAAGTATGAATGTGATCCACAAAGGACCAGCTTCATTTTGATGTATGATACATGTACCTGTGTTGGCAATTATACCTGTCCTAAACAAAATGTCACTACCTTTTGACAAATATATATATATATATATCAGGCTGTCCTCATGTCTGTATCTCTGAATATATTCAATCTATATAATGTAACTTATTGGCTGGGAAAAGGTAACTTATAATTCAATCTAAAAACGGAAGTAAAAGGAAATTGGACTCACACGATATTCGATAAGAATAACCATTCCATTGGCCCTATTTAATTTTAAAAATGAAAAAGTTTTACAGAAAATTCCATTATCACGTAGTCAACAATACAAGTACAGCCACCAAACTTGCCAATCGACTCCTTCTGCATGACAATGCTCGACCTCACACAAGCATCAAGACAAGGGAGAAAATCGCCTCATTCAGGTGGACGACTTTACCGCACCCTCCATAGTCACCAGAACTTTTTGGTCAATGGGTGATGTGATCTCGAATGCGTCGTATAACATTTCTGTTGCATATATATTTACCGACTCCTCCGCACGAGCAGGATGTGACACAAGGTCAATTTCTTAAGCAGAGTTTAACAGGTTTGAATTCAGAGTGTTCCTTCTCCTAGACCAGTTGCCTAACCAAGGTTAAAGAGCCCAGTCAGCCCTACTATTTACCCATAGATGGAGGGAGAGTAGAATTAATACCTTTCCCAAGGTTATTAGCGCTAAGTGAAATGCAATTACCACGTCCAGGATTTGAACTCGGGGCGACGAGTCCATTTCTCTTGCATAGTGCCTTATTCGCTACTCTGAATCGTATAAGTTATATACTGGCATAAAACTCTATATATGTCATATAGCGGCTTCTTCTTCACATTGCTAAATCACGTATCTGTATACGTAGCGGGTATGGTCACAGTACCCCAAAGCGATGTATGTTAGTAGTCAGCTACTACCGACTACTGGACTTCAATAACAACAGATACGTGTGTACAATGAGAGGACCCTTCTTTGTTTTCTTCGGTGTGTGGGTGGTGCAGGCACAGGGCTTAGAATGAGTGCACGAGGGGTGGTTGCTGACGGAAGACGTGAAGTGTCCTTTCCGCTGCCGGCTGGGGTCTGAGTCTGTCGGCTTGACCCTCTGGCTTTTTGTATTGACGACACGCTTACACATCTTTATCTTTTTGATCTGATAACGGACCTTTGTTATATATTTCTTTTATCTTCACCCTGCTTCCTTGACCGGAAACTATCTCTTCCGCTTTCTCTTTCTTTTTAAATATATATTTTTATCTTTCTCTTTGTCCCTCAGCCGGAAGTTCCATCTTCCGGGCGAGGACAATACAACAACTTCCATAGGAAGGTCCACATCGTTCTGTTCGATATTTTCAATATATGGTGGCATGATTTGATTTACATGTCTCTTCTGATCAAATCGCTTTCCCTTGATTATGTAGATCACTGTTCCAATTTTCTTGGTAACAATACCGTCCTTCCAGTAACTCTTTCCAGTTCGGTAGTTCCTAAAAAAAAAAAATTATTCCCCGGTTTATATATTTTTCTATTAAAATTCACTTTTTTAGGAATTTCCTTTTTCAGCCTTGACATTTCGAATACGGCACTTATCTTTCGTGCAAACATTAGTTCTGCTGGTGATAGTTCTGCACTAGTGTTTGGATTTGGTGTGATCCTGTATACAGCAAGAAATTTCTGTATAGTACGTTCGTCCGTATCTAGCCCTTGGTTCTTTCTTAATGCTCGTTTGAACGTATCAACAAACATTTCTGCCTACCCGTTAGATCTTGGATTATATATATATTTACCAACCCCTCCGCACGAGCAGGATGTGACACAAGGTCAATTTCTTAGGCGGAGTTTAACAGGTTTGAATTCAGAGTTTTCCTTCTCCTAGACTGGTTACCTAGTCAAGGTTAAAGAGCCCAGTCTGCCCTGCTATTTATCAATAGCTGGAGGGAGAATTGGATTCATACATTTCCCAAAGGTATTAGCACTATGTGAAATTCAAACAGCTTCCTCCAGGAATTGAATTCGGGTCGACGGGTCCATTTCCTATGACTCTAACCATTAGGCCACGTGCATCTTGGATTATAGGATGGTGTCGTGATATGTTCTATAACCAATGATGAGTATGTAAAATTTCCTAGTACTTTGGGCCAGATTGGCTTGGTTTAAAGTCCTTGTTTAATTGTAACATTATAGGGAGTGTGGTGGACCATCCACACTTTTTGGCACAGTCGATAGGAAAGAATTGGTGCATCAAGGGTTGCCACAAACCCAATCAACGACCGACCTCAGGAATTTTGAATTCAGAGTTATCCCTCTCCTAGACTGGTTACCTACCCAAGGCTAAAGGGCCTAGTCTGCCCTACTATTTAACCCATAGCTGGAGGGAGAATATATGGATTCATACCTTTCCCAAGGGTATTATCGCTATGTGAAATGCCAACAGCTTCGTCTAGGAATTGAACTCGAATCGACGAGTCCATTTTCCGCGACTACTAACTACTAGCCCACGCGCCTCCACTCGTCTACCCGGATCTTAATAGCATGTCAAACCCTCAAAAACACTTCAATTTTATAGTTCTTCTATAATGCTCCCTTTCTGAAAATCTATAAACAATTTCTTCAAATAAGAAATTTTCTCCTGACAATGACCTAAGGTCGAAACTAGCTGAGAATAAACAACATACAAGAAATATTCCTGATTGTCTTAATACTTTTTGTTCATACTATATATATATCATATCTATAGCAATATATTCTTATCGGTCTATATATCTATATCAGTCTGTCCATATCTATCTATCTATGTCTATCTTTCTATTCTTATCTATCTACCTGTCTCTATTCTTTATTCGGATCTATCTATCTATCCATTTAGCTAGCTCACACTTTTTATCTATCATAAATATGTCATTATCTGTCTATATATCTATATCGGTATGTCCATCTCTTCTCTCTCTCTCTCTCTCTCTCCTCTCTCTCCTCTCTCTCTCTCTCTTCTCTCTCTCTCTGTATATATATATATATATATATTATATATATATATATAGAGAGAGAGAGAGAGAGAGAGAGAGAGAGCGAGATATTATAATATTATATATATATATATATATATATATTCATGTTGTATTTTAGGGGTCTCCGTATGCTTCTCTCGGTATATATTTTTATGTTTTTGTAAAAGTTGGGCGTTATTACGAAGCATGTAAAAATAAATGAATGAACTCGATGTTTTGGAGTATTGGATTCACTTATTTTTTTATTATTATTTTTGTCATAAATTTTTGGGTTTGTTAGATACCCTTTTTCAAATAAATGTTGCTCCTGTTCAACGGATCTTTTGTCTTTGTTGTTATTGACAGCGGCAGCGTCTGTAACAAATATTATAATAACGGAGTATTCCGATGTCGGCATTCAGTCCCCTCACATGAGTTTGTAATTTTAGAATCCATTTGGTTTCTGCTAGTTTTCGAGATTGCGTTGTTGGAAATGCGTGTTCTATTAAAATACATTTGAGGTGTGTAAGGTTGTGTGGTACGGTGATAAAATGAAGTGCTATTGTACTATGCGGGGATTTGAGTTTTGTTGTGGATATGTGGTTATTTAGTCTTACTCTAAAGGGTGCTGATGTTTCTCCCACATATCCGCTATTTGTGCATTGTGTGCAGTATATGTAATATATGATATTAGCGCTTTCGGATGTTAGGTGTGGCGGATGGATTGTTATGTTCGTGTAGGGTATTTTTATTTCGCTTTCCGCAAATTTGGCATCAAGGCTTGTTGCATCTTTTGTTACCTTTCTGTATATATATATATATATATATATATATATATATATATATATATATATATATAAACGAGTTGAAATATATTCATCTAAACAATCCTTGTTGGAAGTGACAGGGTAAGAAAGTCTCACTAATTTCTTTATTAAGTTTTTCTCGGATCATTACAAGGAAACATACGTATATGGAACAAAGGAGTGTTAGAATTGAACATGTTGGGTTTTTTATGGATATTGTACGAATTCTTTAAACTATGGAGACATCGTATATTACCTGATATCCACACGTTTATTCTTTTGCAAGCCAGCAAGATGAATTTAATAAAAAAATGGCAAGATGTCCGCTGTCTGTCACTTTCAATCAACATTGTTTAAAGAGTCACATGTACACACACACACACACACACACACACACACACACCACACATATATATATATATATTTATTTATTTATTTATTTATAGATATGTTTATATATATATAGGTGTGTGTATTTGAATATGTACATACAGACATATGTATATGGCTATGGACAAATATATATCTATGCATATATATATACATATATGTAACTATATATATATATATATATATATATATATATATATATATATATATATATATATATGTAGGCACTCCTACACACCGGCATATGTATGTATACGTTCATATATATGTATACGTTCATATATATATTTATGTATATTTATATAAAAGTGTATACATACACATATATATATATATATATATATATATATATATATATATATATATATATATATATATATAGAAGAAGAAGAAGAAGAAGAAGAAGAAGAAGAAGAAGAAGAAGAAGAAGAAGAAGAAGAAGAAGAAGAAGAAGAAAATATGTAATTTCATTGACTTTTCGTATTTTTTCATTCATAATTTAGGCCATGGTTAGTGTTAGGTTTTTCGGATATGGTTTCGGGTAAATTTCGCTATCCTATTAGTATCAGAAAAAGTAACCATAGCCATAAATAATAAAATCATTCCTCATTTACAGCTAGGGTTAGGCTTAAAATTAGGATAATAATAATAATAATAATAATAATAATAATAATAATAATAATAATAATAATAATAATAATAATAATAATAATAATAATAATAATAATAATAATAATACCAATTGTAGTTGGTGCACTTGGAACAGTCCCAAAAGGATTAGAAAAGGGCTTGGAAAGTTTGGATATCAGAGGAAGGATTGAAACCATTCAGAACACTGCACTGCTGCAATCTGCCAGAATACTCAGAAGAGTCCTGGAGACCTGAGGAGACTTGCTGTCACTCAGGCTCCAGTGAAAGACCATCAGCTAACACTGATGTGAAAACT
Organism: Doryteuthis pealeii; assembly: GCA_023376005.1. Classification (NCBI taxonomy): domain Eukaryota; kingdom Metazoa; phylum Mollusca; class Cephalopoda; order Myopsida; family Loliginidae; genus Doryteuthis; species Doryteuthis pealeii. The sequence continues at coordinate 13,627,324 of CM042172.1, read as the reverse complement.
CAAAAGGAGTAAATAATAATAATAATAATAATAATAATAATAATAATAATAATAATAATAATAATAATAATAATAATAATAATAATAATAATAATGCTTAATTTAAACCTAACCCTAGCCGTAAATCATGAAAGAATTCATTATTTACGGCTATGGTTAGTGTTCGGATTACTTTTTCTGATATTAATACTTATGCAAAATTTATCTCGAACCATATCCGTAACCCTAACCCTAACCATAGGCTAAATTATGAATGAAAAAATGAGAAAAGTCGAGGAAATCACACATCTTCTTCTTCTTCTTCTTCTTCTTCTTCTAATAATAATAATAATAATAATAATAATAATAATGATAATGGAACATGAAAGTGAAAGTGATACCAATTGTAGTTGGTGCACTTGGAACAGTCCCAAAAGAATTAGAAAAGAGTTTGGAAAGTTTGGATATCAAAGGAAGGATTGAAATCATTCAGAACACTGCACTGCTGCAATCTGCTAGAATACTCAGAAGAGTCCTGGAGACCTGAGGAGACTTGCTGTCACTCAGGCTCCAGTGAAAGACCATCAGCTAATGCTGATGTGAAAACTCAAAAGGAGAAAATAATAATAATAATAATAATAATAATAATAATAATAATAATAATAATAATAATAATAATAATGCTAAATTAAAGCCTAACCCTAGCCGTAAATGATGAAAGAATTCATTATTTACGGTTTGCTAGAAAAATGTCAGTATTCTCTTAACTTATTGCCATTATAGATATATATCATTTTTATGAGTTTAAAAGTGACAGGCAATGGGGCTTACTCCAGAGATAAGAAATTAATCTATCTTATTATTTTATATACTCCCTTTTCGGTCGTATTTAGCGTGTCAATATATTATCCAGTATGAATTATGTAAAGAAACTAGACAAAACGTGACCGTTATGTCACCCATCGAGCTCTGGGTAGATGATTGAGATTAGGGAAAAGGGAGTTTTCAAGGGGTATTAAATTCAAGAAAAATAATTTCGACCGGACAAAAACATTAAATTAAATTAAAACTGAAGAACAGAATGGTTATTCTGAAGACCAACCGAGGAATCCAAGAATGTGTTAACAGGAATGGTGAACAGGTAGTGACAGTTTTTCATCATATATATATATATATATATAAAATAAAGATAAATCTGATGAGTCAGACGAACCTACTATTAGTTTCGCTTAATGCTCTTCAGGGCTAAGATCTGACTCTTGATTATTATTTATTTATTATTTGCTCTACTTAGTTATTGAGCACTTTTTACTTATTAGCTCATTCTCCTAGCAGTTATATGAATATATATATATATATATATATATATATATATATATATATATATATATATATATATATATATATATATATATATAATATCTTATATATCTTATATATCTTATATACATATATATATATACATATAAATTGTTTTTACTTTTGGCCAAATACTGTACCAATAGATTATTTTTTGTTGGTACGACTATCTTGGTCTTTTCTTTTTTTCAAAAAAATTTTTCTCCCCGGTTGATGTTTGGTAGTATATTTTTACAATCAAACTATTTGCTGGTTTTTTTCTCACCCCGAGGATTTACCAACACGCCATGTATATTAAATATATATATATATATATATATATATATATATATATATATATATATATATATGCGTGTGTGTGTGTGTGTGTGTGTGTGTTGTGTGTGTGTGTGTGTGTAAGGTATCCAAAACTGGTAGTAAGGGATGATTTTACATGGGATCTTCAAAATCTCACTGATTAATTGTTGCATGTTTTAGTAGGTTCAAATTTTTATATAAATCCCTAGAGAGAGCTCAATGTATAATAATCTATTTTAGATTAAATACAGAGCAATATCTACCTATGAAAGGAAGGAAAAAAAACTCAATAAATCGTCATTCAGTAATAAATTTATTTCGACCAAAACTTAAAAGGCTTTTAGAAATTTAAATAAATTCCTAAAATCCCTAAAATTGTCTCATCAGACAGGCGGCACAGATAAAAATGAATTGAAAACCTGAAAAATGTTTTTAACAGAATCCCTCAAATGTGTATCAAACAGCAAATATAAGTTTACAAATTCAAGCTAACAAGGTTACAACGTATCTTTTAAATTTCATTTTTTACTGGATATATTCAAAATGTATATGTTTGATCTTAATATTTAAAATAGAATAAAAAAATAGAACCAAAATTGTCTAGACTATATTAAAAAGGTTTAAAATGATTAAGGAGAGGTTGTTATTAACTCCGACTAGTAGAATTTAAAACATAATCAATCTTAATAAATTAGAATAAATTTGAATAAGAAAACCAAACAAATAATAAAACATAATAAAACAATAAAGAATGAATTATATATAGATTGATAAAAAATAAAGATGAAAATAAAAAATAAAATAAATAAATAAATAAATATATATATATATATATATATATATATATATATATATATATTTATTTATTTATTTATTTTATTTTTAATTAAGCACATATTCTCCCAAAAATTGTCGGCAAAAAAGCCATTCCAAACATACCGTGTTTACAACTTATCATATCGTCGTGTAATAAAAGTCACTGAAGAGGAATATTAACCTACTCTAAACAAATCGTAAAATCTGGGAAGTCCGTTTGGTGTAGAGGTTGTGATATCGGCCTGTCAGCTTGGCAGTCCGGTTTCAAATCACGCACAGGGCGGCCTTCCTATCTATAGCTCTGCTGATGAGGCCTAATAGGCCGAAATGTACATACAGATATTGATTTTTCTCGATTTGTTTAGCCATACATTTAAATAGGCATTCCCGCCTAATTCATTATTAATTAATTAATTTTCAAAATTAGGTACGACTCGAATTAAGCACATATTCTCCCAAAAATTGTCGGCAAAAAAGCCATTCCAAACATACCGTGTTTATATATATATATATATATATATATATCATTTTATTTTTAATTCAAGATAGTTAGAATGTAGCAATATTTACGGGAAGTTAACCAGACAAGATTAGATAAATATATATATATATATATATATATATATATATATATATATATATATATATGAATTCAAACCCATTCTCAAAAGATATTACAAAGGTAAGAGACGGATTTTATATTCTCTAATAACTTATAGAATAATTATATTAACTTGATGCTTCAAAGGAGTCTAATAATAGATGAGAAAAACTTTCTATCAGGGACCCCACTCTCAAAAAGTGTTTTAATATTTTTGAGAGGGGTCCCTTGGAAAGGATTTTTCATTTATCCCCCTCATTTCATTCATTTTTATTTCATCCATTCATTCATTTTAACTATATATATATATATATATATATATATATATATATATATATATATATATATATGAGTATAGATATATTGGTAATTTTTCCGAGATGAAATAATGGAAAATAAAGTACTCAATTACAAATGTAAGAGCTGTATTTTTTTAAATATCACTGTTTATACAGAGGTTTTAGTGGGCATCTACCTATTATATATATATATATATTATATATATATATATATATATATATATATATATTAACTATCACCGTTTCTTGCTTTTTGTGTAAACATTTGATGAAGATTTGATTGATATTCGAAGATATTTGAAAATTACAATATACATAGAAATAGCATTGAAATTCTATTTAAAAATGTCTAGCATTTGTAAATCCCAAAAGTAAACAAATCAATTATCCACGGTTACCACACTCTACCCATTCGTCGCTAGGTAGCCGCTTCTAGTACATATGCAAAGGCCGGTCGGTATGTAGGATTTGAACGCGGATCACGGTGTTCATTTTCCGACCACGATAACCGTTACGCTTTGAGCGCTTCCCATCCACTTCCGAGTCGTAGCAGTAAAACGTTGTTGGTAGATTTGTTTAATCTTAGATGACAGTAAGTAAATGTAAACAAATTATACGAAACCAATCATTTAGTCAATACACCAAAACAATGATTGCTTCTTTTTTTTAACGCGTTTCATTACTTTGTTTTTTCTTTGCTTTGCTTTGCTTTAAAACGAAGCGATAATTCCCGCTTTGTCTATTTAACAAAAAGAGCGGAAAAAGTCCAGACAAAGTAATTTGATATTATACAGAGTTTAAAGATAATGATAATTCTCCACTTAGATTTAAAAAGCTAAAAAAAAAAAAGCAAAAGAAAATAAAAGTATAAAGAAAATTGAAATCACCACCTGACATGAAATTAATTCCGGTAAAAAAAAAAGTAAAACTTTTTAAATGCGTATAATGTCCGAAACGTATCCGCACAGAACGAATAAAGAAGTACGATGATTGGTAAAAACGTAATGGCATTTTCTTTATTTCATGTGAAGTTTTACAGACACACACATATATATCTTATTATAATGGAGATTGTATATATATATATATATTATATATATATATATATATATATATATATAATATATTAGTTGATTAAGTAGATAAAACAGGTTTTTTTGGATTTTCCTATATCTCTTATTATAATGGAGATTGTGTGTTTTTCTGTCTGTAACCGAAACTAAATCACTACTCAAGTCACAATTCCCTTTATTTATTGGCGTCACATTTACCATGAATTTATTTTTTTAGTTAAACCTCAATTATTGATAAAATTGTTATATCTTATTAATACTGTGGGTTAATCTACATGCTAATAACATGCAAGTATATTTATATATTCAACAAAATAGCGGTTTACAGCGTGAACGAGAAGGCTAATTTCTTATTATAATGGAGATTGTGTGTTTGTCTGTCTGTAACCGAAACTAAATCACTACTCAAGTCACAATTCCCTTTATTTATTGGCGTCACATTTACCATGAATTTATTTTTTTAGTTAAATCTCAATTATTGATAAAATTGTTATATCTTATTAATACTGTGGATTAATCTACATGCTAATAACATGCAAGTATATTTATATATTCAACAAAATAGCGGTTTACAGCGTGAACGAGAAGGCTAATTTCTTATTATAATGGAGATTGTGTGTTTGTCTGTCTGTAACCGAAACTAAATCACTACTCAAGTCACAATTCCCTTTATTTATTGGCGTCACATTTACCATGAATTTATTTTTTTTAGTTAAACCTCAATTATTGATAAAATTGTTATATCTTATTAATACTGTGGATTAATCTACATGCTAATAACATGCAAGTATATTTATATATTCAACAAAATAGCGGTTTACAGTGTGAACGAGAAGGCTAATTTCTTATTATAATGGAGATTGTGTGTTTGTCTGTCTGTAACCGAAACTAAATCACTACTCAAGTCACAATTCCCTTTATTTATTGGCGTCACATTTACCATGAATTTATTTTTTTTAGTTAAACCTCAATTATTGATAAAATTGTTATATCTTATTAATACTGTGGATTAATCTACATGCTAATAACATGCAAGTATATTTATATATTCAACAAAATAGCGGTTTACAGCGTGAACGAGAAGGCTAATTTCTTATTATAATGGAGATTGTGTGTTTGTCTGTCTGTAACCGAAACTAAATCACTACTCAAGTCACAATTCCCTTAGTTATTGGCGTCACATTTACCATGAATTTATTTTTTTTAGTTAAACCTCAATTATTGATAAAATTGTTATATCTTATTAATACTGTGGATTAATCTACATGCTAATAACATGCAAGTATATTTATATATTCAACAAAATAGCGGTTTACAGCGTGAACGAGAAGGCTAATTTGAATATTGATATTAAGAATTTGATTTTAATAAATATATGCTTAGTATTATTGATTTCTAATTGTTTGGTTTTCTCTTAACGAATCTGAGCAAAAATCTCGGGGATAAATTTTAAAAGAAATCCGTAAACAAGACGAAAGAACTGTAATTTTATTAAATACTTCATAATCTAACTAAATAGATAAATTAGGAAAAATGAAAGATGGGAGTGATGGAAAATGATGGAAGAGTTAGATTCAAAGCTGTTCTATTTTTCAATTATACCCCCTCAGTTTATCATTTTCTAAATAGTTTCTAATTTGATACAATATTTCATTACATCAAAACCTAAATACTTGCACCCGAAGGGTGCATATATTTGCTGGTATATGTAAGAAAGTTTTATAGAAAAAACAACAAGATGTTAAAAATTTTTGCTGACAGAAATCTGTTTCGACATTATGAATATGTCTTTATCAAAGCAACATTGTAAGCGGAAAAACGAAATGAATATATCATTAATTACGAGGCACAGAACGCTCTCGATCAGTACCGGAATTTTTTTTTTAATTTAAAAAATACGTATTTATTGTTAAAAATAAAATAAATTTTGTTTTTAAAATTATAAGCATTTTTATCATAAAAAGCTCAAAAGCGTTTGCAGTAAAAATGTATATGAATATCAAAAAGTTCAGGAAAATGTTCCGGTTACAAATGAAAGTTTAAAAATGTAACAAGTCCAGCAACAGGAATCTGCAATGATGATAAACTCGCAGAGTCGGGATCCTTATTACTTACGAAATATGAGCCTCCGGTGATATGATTTAAGTAATTCCAATTTTGTTTTTTCCGCTTACAATGTTGCTTTGATAAAGACATATTCATAATGTCGAAACAGATTTCTGTCAGCAAAAATGTTTAACATCTTGCTTTTTCTATAAAACTTTCTTACATATTGTCGGATTCAATATACATTTTTATCTTTCATATATATATATATATATATATATATATATATATATATATATATATGGAGTATATGTGCTTAATTGAAGTCGTACCTAATTTTGAAAACGGGGTTTCGAGTCACACACGGAGCAGTCTTCCATGTCTATAACCTTGCTGATGAGACCTAATAGGTCGAAATGTACATTCAGGGATTGACATTTTTTCGTTTCGTTTAGCCTTACATTTGAACATATATGCCCGCCTAAATTCATTAATTATTAACTAATTAATTTTCAAAATTAGGTACGACTTCAATTAAGCACATATCCTCCAAAAATTGTCGGTTTAAAGCCATATAATAATAAACACATTTGTTTGTTTACTTAACCTCATATATATATATATATATATATATATATATATATATATGAGTAAGAAAAGGTGGAATGAAAACATCACACAATGCTGTTAAAGAAGAAAACAATTTATAATATAATCATAGCTGATACTGATCAATATTTCGATTTTACTAAAATCATCATCAGAGCTCATTCACTCCGTGGTTGTTTGGGTCGGAGAGGATGGTAGATGTTTTCGTTCAAATGTATGTGTTTCCAAAGACAGGATAAACAACTACGGGAGTGAATGAGCTCTGATGATGATCTTTGTAAAATCGAAATATTGATCAGTATCAGCTATGATTATATTTTAAATTGTTTTCTTCTTTAACAGCATTGTGTGATGTTTTCATTCCACCTTTTCTTACTTATATTGTCGGATTCATTTCCTTTCTTTTAAATTATATATATATATATATATATATATATATATATATATATATATATATATATATATATATATATAACCCTTAACTTGTTCCTTGTAAATTCCTACTATAAAATAAACTGAACCCTCATTTTATGTCCGTGTTTTTGCAATAAATGTTTTATTTTTCTTGCACCCGTTATTTTACAATACTAAATTTATTTTCTTTATTTATTTTAATATTCACTTCAATCTGTATATTTTAAAGTTTTTATTTTTTGAGAATGGTTAGTTTTAAAGTGGGGGTTCGTTTTACACTTCAACTTTTTACTAGTAAATTCCTACCATAAAATTAGGCTTGGCTCAGATAATGCCCAAGCCTAATTTTATGGTAGGAATTTACGAGTAAAAAGTTGAAGATTACCTTTTGATGTTGTTATTTCTTTTCTTTTTTGTTTGGCTTTGGTACTCTAAAATAAAAACGTCAGATTTTAATCATCGTCGACGCAAAAAACAAAATTACGGTCATAAAAGGAGGATCCAATTTATGCCTAAATTGTAAAACGGAGAGATTTTGGTATGTACGTGTCGACGTATAACTCAAAAACGGGAGATTACTCAGATTCANTCAAAATCTTGCATACACAAGTGATATCGTTCTGACTAAGAAATGCTCCAAATTTGGTTATTGATTTTTACTGAGTAAGGGATATAATTAACTTATCAAACGAAAATCAAACGATTTTTCGAAAGCTATAGTATAGCTGCTGCTGCTTCTTGGTTTATCAGCAGAAGCTTGAGTGCTGATTTTTTCAGCTACCCGAGAAAAAGAAGAAAGAAAGAAAGAAAGAAAGAAAGAAAGAAAGAAAGAATATCAGCTTCCAGTCATGACTAAATTTTAACGTAAATTTTTTGTCCAAATCTTTAAAATATTTATTTTATAATCTTTCTAAATATTTTAAAATATTTTGCTTGGGAGAGCCGATTATACGAAGTAAAATCATACTTCGTATGTTTTTGTGACTAACTTTTAAAGTAAAATCAAATCTTTGTCCACAAGTTTACGGTTACATTTTTAAAAAATAAGATTTTAAATGTCAATAAAAATCAGTCACCAGTATAGGTTGTATAAATGTAAATAAAAAAAATGATAAAACGAGCTGTTTTGTAATTAATACTAATGGTTAAAAAAAAGTCTTAATAGTTTAGAGAACTAATGAAACGTTTTAAAACGATATGTTTTTAAAATACTATCTTGAGTTTAAACAAAAATAGATATTGCAATACGAAGAATTTAATGTTTCGATTCTCAGCTTCTTTTATCGTTAAGAACTGGATTTGAATTGTCATGTACAAAAATTAAAAGAAATAAATTACAATGTATTTCTAACCCATCAAGCAATTAAAAACTGAATTTTAAATTGTCCCAAAATACTATTATTATTTTCAAACTGGAGTTTCAATTTTTGGACCATTCAAAAAAAGAAACATAAAAAAAAAACTGATAATTTTTTTTAATTCAGCTTACGGAAATAATGAAATTATGAACAAAAACAAATTCTCTCAGAGATTTTTACTGGCAACGCTTTTGAGCTTTTATGATAAAAATGCTTATAATTTTAAAAATAAAATTTATTTTATTTTTAACAATAAATACGTATTTTTAAAATTAAAAAAAAAATCCGGTACTGATCGAGAGCGTTCTGTGCTCGTAATTAATGATTATTCATTTCGTTTTTCCGCTTACAATGTTGCTTTGATAAAGAACATATTCATAATGTCGAAACAGATTTCTGTCAGCAAAAATTTTCTTACATATACCAGCAATATATGCACCTTCGGGTGCAAGTATTTAGGTTTTGATGTAATGAAATATTGTATCAAATTAGAAACTATTTAGAAAATGATAAACTGAGGGGGTATAATCGAAAAAATAGAACAGCTTTGAATCTAACTCTTCCATCATTTTCCATCACTCCCATCTTTCATTTTTCCTAATTTATCTATTTAGTTAGATTATGAAGTATTTAATAAAATTCAGTTCTTTTCGTCTTGTTTATGGACTTCTTTTAAAATTTATCCCCGAGATTTTGCTCAGATTCGTTAAGAGAAAACCAAACAATTAGAAATCAATAATACTAAGCATATATTTTATTCTTCTTAATATCAATATTCAAATTAGCCTTCTCGTTCACACTGTAAACCGCTACTTTGTTGAATATATAATATACTTGCATGTTATTAGCATGTAGATTAATCCACAGTATTAATAAGATATAACAATTTTATCAATAATTGAGGTTTAACTAAAAAAATACATTCATGGTAAATGTGACGCCAATAAATAAAGGGAATTGTGACTTGAGTAGTGATTTAGTTTCGGTTACAGACAGACAAACACACAATCTCCATTATAATAAGAAATTAGCCTTCTCGTTCACACTGTAAACCGCTATTTTGTTGAATATATAAATATACTTGCATGTTATTAGCATGTAGATTAATCCACAGTATTAATAAGATATAACAATTTTATCAATAATTGAGGTTTAACTAAAAAAAATAAATTCATGGTAAATGTGACGCCAATAAATAAGGGAATTGTGACTTGAGTAGTGATTTAGTTTCGGTTACAGACAGACAAACACACAATCTCCATTATATAAGAGATATAGGAAATCAAAGAAAACCTGTTTTTATCTACTTAATTAACTAATTATATATATATATATATATTATATATATATATTATATATCCTTTTATAATAAGATATATGTGTGTGTCTGTAAAACTTCACATGAAATAAAGAAAATGCCATTCCTTTTTTACCAATCATCGTACTTCTTTATTCGTTCTGTGCGGATACGTTTCGGACATTATACGCATTTAAAAAGTTTTACTTTTTTTTTTTACCGGAATTAATTTCATGTCAGGTGGTGATTTCATTTTCTTTTATACTTTTATTTTCTTTTCCTTTTTTGTTTTTAGTTTTTAATCTAAGTGGAGAATTTATTATCTTTAAACTCAAATTACTTTGTCTGGACTTTTCCGCTCTTTTTGTTAATAAGACAAAGCGGGAATGACGCTTCGTTTTAAAGCAAAGCAAAGAAAAACAAAACAAGTAATGAAACGCGTTAAGAAAAAAGAAGCAATCATTGTTTGGTGTATTGACTAAATGATTGGTTTGTATAATTGTTTTACATTTTTTACTGTCATCTAAGATTAAACAAATCAACCAACAACGTTTTACTGCTACGACTCGGAAGTGGATGGGAGGCGCTCAAAGCGTAACGGTTATTGTCGTCGGAAAATGAACACCGTGATCCGCGTTCAAATCCTACATACCGACTGGCCTTTGTATATGTATAGATGAAGACGCCTAGTTTAATGGGTAGTGTCGTAGTAAATGGACGTCGACCCGAGTTCAATTCCTGGACGAAGCTGTTTGCATTTCACATACCTTGGGAAAGGTATGAATCCAGTTTTTTTCTCCAGCCGACTGGACTCTTTAACCATGACAAAGTAACTAGTCTAGGAGAAGGAAAACTCCGAATTCAAACCTGTTAAACTCCGCTTGAGAAATTGACTTTGTGTCGCATCCTGCTCGTACAGAGGAGTTGGTATATATATATTATATATATATATATATATATATTATATATATATATTTTATAATAATAATAATATATTAATAATTTGAAGGCAATTTACAATGCGTAAAATATATAACAAAAGATGTTGTTTTTTTGTCTTATCGATTTCAAAGACACTTTATCTTCAGAGACGAAAATCAGAAATGGACGTGCTTAAGTTTTTTTTTATTAAATTTAATTCAAATTTTATAATAAATATGATTTATATTTTAAAATTGATATAAAATTCAATCTACATTTTTTAGTTTTACATGTTTTAGTCGAAGTTAAAATAACAACCTCTCCTTAATCATTTTTAAACCTTTTTAATATAGTTTAGACAAATTTTGTTCTATTTTTTATTCTATTTTAAATATTTAAAATCAAACATATACATTTTGAATATATCCAGTAAAAAATGAAATTTAAAAGATACCTTGTAAACTCATATTTGCTGTTTGATACACATTTGAGGGATTCTGGTAAAATAATTTTCAGGTTTTCAATTCATTTTTATCTGTGCCGCCTGTCTGATGAGAAAATTTTAGGGATTTTAGGAATTTATTTAAATTTCTAAAAGCCTTTTAAGTTTTGGTCGAAATAAATTTATTACTGAATGACGATTTATTGAGTTTTTTCCTTCCTTTCATAAGTAGATATTGCTCTGTATTCAATCTAAAATAGATTATTATACATTGAGCTCTCTCTAGGGATTTATATAAAATTTGAACCTACTAAAACATGCAACAATTAATCAGTGAGATTTTGAAGATCCCATGTAGAATCATCCCTTACTACCAGTTTTGGATACACACACACACACAACATACACACACACACACACACACATATATATATATATATATATAATATTATATATATATAATATATATATTTAATATACCTAGCGTGTTGGTAATCCTCGCGTGAGAAAAAAAAACAGCAAATAGTTTGATTGTAAAAATATACTACCAAACATCAACCAGGGAGAAAAAATTTTTTGAAAAAGAAAGACGCCAAGATAGTCGTACCAACCAAAATAATCTATTGTACAGTATTTGGCCAAAAGTAAAAACAATTTATATGCATATATATGTATATAAGATATATATATATTATATATATATATATATTATATATATTATATTCATATATATATATATATATATATATATATATATACATATATATATATATAATATATATATATATATATATTCATATAAACTGCTAGGAGAATGAGCTAATAAGTAAAAGTGCTCAATACTAAGTAGAGCAATAATAAATAATAATCAAGAGTCAGATCTTAGCCTGAAGAGCATTAAGCGAAACTAATAGTAGGTTCGTCTGACTCATTAGATTTATCTTTATTATATATATATATATATATATATATATATATATATATATATATATGATGAAAAACTGTCACTACCTGTTCACCATTCTGTTAACACATTCTTGAACTCCTCGGTTGGTCTTCAGAATAACCATTCTGTTCTTCAGTTTTAATTTAATTTAATGTTTTTGTCCGGTCGAAATTATTTTTCTTGAATTTAATACCCCTTGAAAACTCCCTTTTCTCTAATCTCAATTATCTAACCAGAGCTCGATGGGTGACATAACGGTCACGTTTTGTCTAGTTTCTTTACATAATTCATACTGGATAATATATTGACACGCTAAATACGACCGAAAAGGGAGTATATAAAATAATATGATAGATTAATTTCTTATCTCTGGAGTAAGCCCCATTGCCTGTCACTTTTAAACTCATAAAAATGATATATCTTATTATAATGGAGATTGTGTGTTTTTCTGTCTGTAACCGAATCTATATTCCTACTCAAGTCACAATTCTCTTAGTTATTGACATCACATTCTCCATGATTTTATTTTTATCTAAACCTCAATAAATTGTCTTACATTATTAATACTGTTAACTATGTCTCCATACTGACAACATGCAATTATATTTATCTATACAACAAAATAGCGGTTTACAGTGTGAACGGGAAGGCTAATTTGCATATTAATATTAAAATATCGAATTTAATAAATATGTGCTTAGTATTATTGATTCTAACTGTTTGGTTTTATTTTAATGAATATAAGCAAAAATCTCTTCAATGAATCTTAAATGAAATCCATTAACAAGATAAATAATTGTCATTTTATTCTTTACTTCCCTCTTATAAATAAATACTTAAATTAGAAAAAATAACAATGAAAGACGAGAGTGATGAGAGTAAGTTTCAGTTGTTCCATTTTTTATTATACTCCCTCTGTTTCAAATCTTTTATTATACTCCCTCTGTTTCAAATCTTTTTATCTGTATTCTTATTTAGTTTCATTAGCCTTTCTAATTTAATACAATATTTTATTACATTAAACTTAATACTTGCACCCGGAGGTGCATATATATGCTAGTATATCTATAATGGCAATAAGTTAAGAGAATACTGACATTTTTCTAGCAAGCCGTAAATAATGAATTCTTTCATCATTTACGGCTTTCTCCTTTTGAGTTTTCACATCAGCATTAGCTGATGGTCTTTCACTGGAGTCTGAGTGACAGCAAGTCTCCTCAGGTCTCTACGACTCTTCTAAGTATTCTAGCAGATTGCAGCAGTGCAGTTATTACTATTATTATTGTTCACTCCTTTTGTGCACCAACCACAATTGGTATCACTTTCACTTTCATGTTCCATTATTATTATTTACTCCTTTTGAGTTTTCACATCAGTGTTAGCTGATGGTCTTTCACTGGAGCCTGAGTGACAGCAAGTCTCCTCAGGTCTCCAGGACTCTTCTGAGTATTCTGGCAGATTGCAGCAGTGCAGTGTTCTGAATGGTTTCAATCCTTCCTCTGATATCCAAACTTTCCAAACCCTTTTCTAATCCTTTTGGGACTGTTCCAAGTGCACCAACTACAATTGGTATAACTTTCACTTTCATATTCCATAACTTTTTCAGTTCTCTGGCAAGGTCCAGATATTTGTCAATTTTTTCATTTTCCTTTAACTTCACCCTGTGATCCGCTGGCACTGCAAAATCCACCAGTTGACAAGTTCTTTCTTTTTTGTTAATCAACACTAGGTCTGGTCTTCTTGCTGGGATAAGGTGATCCGTTTTAATTTCAAAGTCCCAGAGAATTTTGTGCGTTTCGTTCTCAAGAACAGATTCTGGTTTATGCATATACCATTTTGTTGTGTGGTCAAAATTTAATTTCTTGCATAATTCCCAGTGGATCACCTTCCAACCCAGTCGTGTCTAGTTTTGTATTCTCGTTGTGCTAGTTTGCTACATTCGCAGAGTATATGGTTAACAGTCTCATCTCTATTAACACAAGTCTACATTTACTATTTTGTTGGGTCTTATCAATTTTCGCTTTGATGTAGTTTGTCCTTATGGCATTATTTTGTGCAGCAATTATTAATGATTCTGTTTCCCTTTTGAGGTTTTATTATTATTATTATTATTATTATTATTATTATTATTATTATTATTATTATAAGAAGAAGAAGAAGAAGAAGAAGAAGAAGAAGAAGAAGAAGAAGAAGAAGAACATGTGTGATTTCCTCGACTTTTCTCATTTTTTCATTCATAATTTAGCCTATGGTTAGGGTTAGGGTTACGGATATGGTTCGAGATAAATTTTGCATAAGTATTAATATCAGAAAAAGTAATCCGAACACTAACCATAGCCGTAAATAATGAATTCTTTCATGATTTACGGCTAGGGTTAGGTTTAAATTAAGCATTATTATTATTATTATTATTATTATTATTATTATTATTATTATTATTATTATTATTATTTACTCCTTTTGAGTTTTCACATCAGTGTTAGCTGATGGTCTTTCACTGGAGCCTGAGTGACAGCAAGTCTCCTCAGGTCTCCAGAACTCTTCTGAGTATTCTGGCACATTGCAGCAGTGCAGTGTTCTGAATGGTTTCAATCCTTCCTCTGATATCCAAACTTTCCAAGCCCTTTTCTAATCCTTTTGGGACTGTTCCAAGTGCACCAACTACAATTGGTATTATTATTATTATTATTATTATTATTATTATTATTATTATTATTATCCTAATTTTAAGCCTAACCCTAGCCGTAAATGAG
>CM042172.1:13589614-13607114 GCA_023376005.1 Doryteuthis pealeii | reverse complement strand
ATATATATATATATATATATGTGGTAATGAGGATCAGTACATGTCTAGTTTAACCCTACTGATACAGATAAACCGTAGTGAGAGTTGGATGTGCCCCGTGGCATCAAGTGGTCGGATAGTATATGATGCGATATATAAGAAAATATTGCGGTAGATAGATGGATGGAAAGATATGAATAAAGAATAGGGATTGGTAGATCGATAAGAATAGATAGATAGATAAGTATATAGATAGATAGATAGATAGACAGATAGACCGATAGATAAATAGGTATATAGATAGATAGGTATATAGATAGATAGACAGATAGACAGACAGAAAGATAGATAGGTAGACCGATAGGTAGATAGATAGGTATTTAGATAGATAGACAGATAGACAGACAGAAAGATAGATAGATAGGTATATAGATAGATAGACAGATAGACAGACAGAAAGATAGATTGATAGGTAGACCGATAGATAGATAGATATATAGGTATTTAGATAGATAGACAGATAGACAGACAGAAAGATAGATAGATAGGTATATAGATATACGGTTAGATAAGGATATATATATATATATATATATATATATATGTGTGTGTGTGTGTGTGTGTGTGTGTGTGTGTGAGAGAGAGAGAGAGAGAGACAGAGACAGAGACAGAGACAGAGTGAGATAGATGGATAGATAGATAGATAGATAGATAGCTATGGACATACCAATATAGATATATAGACAGACAATGATATATTGTGATAGATAAAATACATTGAACGGGCGAGCGAGTGAGCAAACGAGCTAGATAGATAGATAGATAGATATGGACATACCAATATAGATATATAGACATATAATAGTATATTGTGATAGATAAAATACATTGAACGAGCGAGCAAGCGAGCTAGATAGATAGGTAGATATGGACATCCCAATATAGATATATAGACAGAAAATGATTTATTCTGATAGATAAAATGCATTGGACGAGCGAGCAAGCGAGCAAGCGAGCAAGATAGATAGATAGATAGATAGATAGATACATATTAATATAGATATATAGACAGATAATGATATATTCTAAGAGATAAAATACATTGAACGAGCGAGCGAGCCAGCGAGCGAGCTAGATAGATAGATAGATAGATAGATAGATAGATAGATAGATAGATATGAACATACCAATATAGATATATAGACAGACAATGATATATTGTGACAGATAAAATACATTGAGCGAGCGAGCGAGCGAGCAAACGAGCTAACTAGCTAGCTAGCTAGCTAGATAGATAGATATAGACATACCAATATAGATATATAGACAGACAATGATATATTGAACGAGCGAGAAAGCGAGCAAGATAGATAGATAGATAGATAGACCGATAGATAATTGGCTTAAATTATCTAATTATTATTTCCCCTATTTTTTAATTCGTTTTAATTATATATCTTTAAATTTTCTAATGAGATCGAATTATTTCTTCCGGTCGGAAATCTGCCATTGTCAATGATGGCGTTGGGGCTCATTAATTACCTCATCTTACCGAATATCTTCTATCAATAACGACATCCGAAACGTCTTTCATCTCATTGTCCTTTGACAGTCTCTCATTAATTAAGAACATTATCATCTTCATCACTAACATCCTCATCATCCTCTTCATTAATGATAGGATCTTTTTATATTAATTTTTGAATTGATTTTAGTTTTTTTTTATAGTTTTATTTTGCTTTAATATTATTTGTATTATTCGGACTATTGTTCTCATTTTCATTGTTATCTGTACAACGTTTCTGCCTATGTGCCCTCCGGCCTTCTTCAGGTATTTCTTGTCGGACTCGGGAACCTTCTTTTCGAACTCGGGAACCTTCTTGTTGTAATCGGAAACTTTCTTGTCGTAATCGAGAGCCATCACGGAACTTTGAACCTAACCCTTTATTCAGTCCACGGGGGTATCCTGTTCTCATTCCGCTAACCATAGCTGGGGTACAGGCGTTAAGCTGTGTTAATTATTATTCCATGTTACTGCTGCCCTTGACCAGGATTGAACCTGCAGTCTAGAGATAACTGTCATTTAGAACTCTTAACCTAACTCCTTTATCCACTACACTATGTGTCCAATTGGACACATAGCCTAGCCTTATTTTTTATTTTTTTATTTTGTTTTTTACACACGTACAAGGTCGGTCTGTCTATCAAGTTATGAGACTGTACAAAAAAATCAACCCTGTCTGCTGGGGCTTGAGAATATGCCGACTGCCCCTCTGCAGAGGAGGAAGATCCGGCCCCTTAATGTGGCTAACCGTGATGCTTAAGGCTGAAACTCTGGTGGCTTAGCAGTCCATGACATGCAACACTCCACTTTGGTCGTTACTTAGATTAGACGGGAGGTCGAAAAGACCCCTCCGATCATTCAGCTGGTCATGTCAAGCTCCAACACTTTTTATCACATATGTGCTAGAAGGTGGTGGCTGAGGGATTATTGTTTTGGATATGACGTTAAAATCTATCTGATGGTGAAGTTCTAGTTATGGAGCTAAGAGGAATGTGAAGAAACCCTTTATTCCCATTACTCCCAGGTCCACTCTGACCCGGAGTAGTAGTATCTGTCAGTCCCATCTATAGGTTAAATAGAACAATATCCAAAAAGATAGGTTTTAAAAAATGAGTTAAAAATTGAATACCCACCAAAAACGAATAAAAAACGTCTTGGCATAAATGGGTTGACATGCCTTAAAATCTATTAATAATGGAGATTCGCTTTTGGTTTTTGTCTGTAACAAAAATTACGTCACTGCTTACGTCACATTAACCAAAATCCTCATAACATAGAATAAATACACTCAAAATTTGAACATGCAACATTAGACAGTCCTCATTGTTTTTTAAAACAAGTTTTAATAAATACATGACTGGTATTATATATCTATATATAGTTTGTTTTATTTTAATATATTTTTAAAGTTTACATTTCAAATTGTTTTATTTTTTAATCCTTTAATGAATTTGATGATTTTACTTACTTAGGGTACAAACTAGCTGACATTGAATTTTTTACTCCCACCCCTCAGGCATTATGTTTCAAAAATCTATTTTTACATCGCCCGGAGGGTGCTTTTTTATTTTGTACTAGTCCAAATAATCAACCAATGTAAAAAAAAATTACAACTTATTCAATAATTCTACTGGAAGTCTTCAACTGACACTGCCTTCAGTTGATTCGTCATGTACTGTTGCATGTTCTTAGCATTTCCCAATTCATTTCTTGGTTAACAACTTATTTAGTAATGTACTTTGTTCGCTCTATTATAAAACAGGACTGGAAGTCTTCAACTGACACTGCCTTCAGTTGCCCTGATCAATGTTTCTTCAGTCGGTAGAGCGTTCGGCTAGGAATCGCAAGGGCCTGGTTCAATACCGACCCTCGCCAACTCAGCGTATGAGTAGCACACGGATCGCTGAGTTGGCGAGGGCCAGTATCGAACCAGAAACCTTGTGGTTCCCAGACGGACACTCTACCGACTGAGATGCTGATCTTAATCTGATATCGTTATCAAGCTGTTTATAATAATAATAATAATAATAATAATAATAATAATGGGACTTCGAGGTACAGATGGATCACCTAATCCCGACCAGGAGACCGGACCTAGTACTGATTGACAAGGAAAAGAGAACCTGTCATCTCGTGGATTTTGCCGTCCCGCCCGACCACCGAGTGAAAATGAAAAAAAGCAAAAAGATTGACAAATACTTAGACCTTGCCAGAGAACTAAGGAAGCTGTGTAACATGACGATGAAGGTCATATCAATTGTAACTGGTGTCCTTGGAACGATTCCAAAAACTCTGGAAAAGAATTTGGGTGAACTGGAAATCCGAAGAACCGAGAACATCCAAACTACAGCACAGTTGGGATCGGCTAGAATACTCAGAAGTGTCCTGGAGACCTGAGGATACTTGCTGTCACTCAGCCTCCAGTAAACTACCAGCTACGGCAGGTATGAAAAACTACTACTACTACTACTACTACAACTACTACTACTAATAATAATAATAATGATTCCCAAGGAAAAGAGTCTGTGTAAACTGGAAGTCAGAGGAATAATCGGGAACATCCAAACTGCAGCATTGTTAACATGCTGGGGTCAATGAATGATAGGGATGGTTGTCGAGAGATTGTCATGGATATCCGCGCTGCTGGCGCGACATGATGATGATGTTGATTTAATATCCTTTGTTCTAAATTATCTGGCTCAAATCTGTACTATGTTTAATTATGTCTTTCCGTTTCGTTTTATCGATCTCCGTTGATTTGATTGATTTTGGTTGGTGTTAATTTTTTCTTTGAAGTATTTTTCATTTGATTTTCTCTTCATAAACATTATTTTCATTCATCGTTTGAATAGCAAAAAAACACTTTTTGTTTGTCCCAAAGACAAATGACTTTGCACACGCACGCACGCACGCGGGCGCGCACACTCACACACACACACACACACACACACACACACATGAACAGACACATAAACAGACACACACACACACAGACGCAGACACACACACATAAACAGACACACACACACACATGCACATACACACACAAACGAACACAAACAGACAGATAGACACACAGACACACACATATAAACAGACACGCACACATGTACACGCACACATACACACACATGTACCACACACACATACGCACACACATAGACACACACATACACGTACACGAACACACACAGACAGACACACATAAACAGACACACACACACATACACACACACGCGAACAAAACACACAGACGGACAGATAGACACACAGACACAGACACAGACACACACACATAAACAGACACACGCACAAACGAACGCACACGCACACACAGAGACGCACGCACACACATACACGAACACATGCACACACAGACAGACATATATAAACAAACACACATATGTACATACTCACAGAGACACATACACATACACATGCACACACAGACATACACACATAAACACACACACGCACACACACACACACACACACACAAACGAACGCAAACACACACAGACAGACAGACCCACACACACACAAACACGTGCACACAAACGAACGCAGACACACACAGACAGACACACATACACAGACACACACATAAACAGACACACATACACGTACACACACACACACAAACACACATAGACACAGACACTGACACATATACACACACGCACCCCCACACATACATGGTGGACTCTCCCTATCGCGAACGATAATTGACGGTGAGCAGTATGTGATTTGTTTCCTCCAATGTTGTGCATTTTTATCTATAAGACATTTTATGATCTTACTTCTTCTGACTATACCGCATTTGACCCTCTTCTATTTCTTGTAAGTTGTCTTGTTAATTGTTTTAACTTATTGTACAGCGTTTTTTGCATGTATCCGTTAGCACCGGATACTGGTGCTGAATAAATATATTAAGCACTCAATTTCCACTATGTATCAATTCACCTTGACGATACAACAATTTCCTATTTAGAAATGACAAATTTTGAACTAAAATGTATCTTATTATAATTGAGATTCGACGTTTGTCTGATTGTAACCGAAACTACGTCACTGGTTACATCACAATATTCTCGAGAATTGGTTAAGTTTATCAGTGAGTATTTAATTCATAGTCAAAATCATTAATATATTGATAGAATAAATCTTATTTATTAACGATGTCTCTATGAAAATCTGAGTTAGATTTGCGCCAACAGAGCCCATGTTGTTAGTGCGGTTTAAATCCTGCAATGGGTCTTATATATCACTAAGAAATAAATGGTTTACATAATATTTTGGGTGGTTAATTTGCATACTGGTTTTAACAAAACCGGATTTAATAAATAATTACTTGATGTTATTCATCTCAATCAATGAATGAAATCTATGAATGAAACCAATTAAAATATAATTAAAATAAGAGAAAATATTTTATATGCGTTCTTATTTAATTTAGTTAGTCTTTCTAATTTAATCTACCTAATTACATTAAAACTTAAATACGTACGCCCGGGGGGTGCATATTCTTACTGGTGGGATTTATAGTAATCCCAGTAATCATCTGATTTCATTATTACTGGGGTAATAATGAATACAGATATGAAAGAAATTAATACAGAATTCTGCTAAAATATGACAATATTATGATATTTTCAGAAGAATTCAGTTGTCATGGTTCTTTCTCTGAATGTTTGAGATGAGGCTTGATGATTAGTCTTATCTGCGTTATTCAGACTTTTGTCCCCATCTTTATTGTTATTTGTACAACGTTTCGGTCGATATGCCCTCCGGCCTTCTTCAGGTATTTCTTCTCGGACTCGGGAACCTTCTCGGACTCAGGAACCTTCTTGTCGTAGTCGTGAACCTTCTTGTCGTAATCGGGAGCCATCACGGAACTTTGAACCTAACCCTTTATTCAGTCCACGGGGGTATCCATGAGTCCAATTGGACACATGGACTAGTGGATAAGGTAGTTAGGTTAAGACAGTTCTAAGTCACAGTTATCTCTGGATTCCGGGTTCAATCCTGAGTAGAGGCAGTAACATATAAAAATAATTAACACAACTCCTACCCCAGCTATGGTTAGCGGAATGAGAACAGGATACCCCCCTGGACGAATAAAGGGTTAGGTTCAAAGTTCCATGATGGCTCCCGATTACGACAAGAAAGTTCCCGAGTTCGAAAAGAAGGTTCCCGAGTCCGAGAAGGTTCCCGAGTCCGACAAGAAACACCTGAAGAAGGCCGGAGTGCATATCGACCGAAACGTCGTACAAATAACAATAAAGATGGGGACAATAGTCCGAATAACGCAGATAATACTAATCATGGTTCTTTTACTAAAATAATCCCGTATAAAAACGTATAAAAATCTCCTGATATAATTATTCAGATTCTTATCTTTATAAGAAAAATCGTTTTATATCGCTTCATTTTTTCAGATTTCATAAAATTAAATAGGAGCGGGGAGACCCCGTACAAATATTTTCCCTAATAAATTTTAGAAAAAAAACAAACTATTTCAAACATAATTTCATTAAATACATTTTCGTGAAAATTTGACTGTTACTTGATTTTTCATTGAATTTTTGGACCAAGACACCATTAAGCACCCCAGATGAGACCTAGATTCAAAAGAACATGTTTTGCTTTTCACCGTTAAAATCAGGTTGTTTGTTAACAGACGATTTTAGACGCACTTTTTAAAAATGATAAAACTATAAACGAAAGGCACATTTTTATATCAAAGACACTTATTTTACTTATTTCATGTTGTTAATTCAATAGAAATTCTTTTTTAATTATAAAACTTTTAACGTTATACACGTTTAACACGGGAATAGTTAAAGCTATAAAAAGTATATTATAAGGTTATAATAATATCAGCTAACCCTAACCCTAACCCTAAGCCCTAACCCTACCAAATTTTTTTTTTAAATAAATACTTTTTAATATTAACTATCCGTAGAGGCACAACAATATTAGTTTATCTTTAGTGCAAAATTAATTTTTTTCACATATGCTAACAACAACAACATGAAATAATTAATTTAAAAAAAATTAAAATCAAAAACTATTTTAGTATAAAAATGTTACTGGTTTTTATCGGCCGGTTGTTTTGTTGAAAAGCTATACCTTACAATAACCTATTATTAGAAAGAAAATGGAAAGAAAAAATTAGATACATGAAGAAAAAATATATGTAAATATATAAATAAAAAATTAAATTTAAAAAAAAAAGCATAAAAGAAATAATGATAACGTCAGGTGACTAAGGCCTCAGTTCACAAGAGAATATTCATATAGATAATGTTTTTTGAGGGCGGGGGGGTAAATTTTACACGTCAAATTGGAGGTCCATAGAAATCAGTGAATATTAACCCCTTCATCTCCAAGTACATTTGAAATTGTACGTACATTGTTGACATACAAATTCTTATAGTTCATACCGAGTGAGTAGTGAGGGAAATGTTTCCTCTATTCATTCACTGGGAAGTAAGATAAACTTTCAAAAGAAAATAAGAGAAATAAAATAGGGAAAACACATTGTTTAGATAATGCCTCACCAATTATATATTTTAATAGTATACAATCTATTGTAATGATATACAATTTATCATAATAAAATGCCTCGTGTATTTGTATATTACATTGTCTGTAATATGTATGTGTTAATTGCATGTATGTGTCTCTTTCTTTGCATCGGTGTGCGTGTATGTGTGTCTTTTCTCTTTTCTCTCTTTATCTCTCTCTCTCTCTCTTTCTCTCTTTTTTTCTCTCTCTCTCTCTCACTCTCACTCTCACACACACAAACACTGATTTCGGTATGTGTGTCACTCATTATTTTTTTTTCTCTCTCTTTCTCTCTCTTTCTCTTTCTCTTTCTCTCTCTTTCTCTTTCTCTCTTTTTTGTCTCTCTCGTCAGTTTGTATGCATGCTTTCTATATATATATATATATCTTTCTCCCCTCTCTCTCACACGCATACACACAAAAAAACACGGTACGTGTGTGTGTCTCTCTCATTATTTATCTCTCTCTCTTTTCTCTCTCTCTTTCTCTCACTATCTCTCTTTCTCTCACTCTTCTCTCTTTCTCTCACACTCTCTCTTTCTCTCTCTCTCTTTCTCTTACTCTCTTTCTTTCTTTCACTCTCTTTCTCTCACTCTCTCTTTCTCGTTGGTATGTGTGCGTGTGTCTTTCTTTCTCTGTCTCTCCTTCTCTCTTTCTCTCTCTCACCACACACACACAGAAAGACACTGGTTTCGGTGTGTGTGTGTCTCTCTCATTATTTCTCTCTCTCTTTCTCTCTCTCTCTTTCTCTCTCTCTCTCACTCTCTCTCTTCTCTCTCTCTTTGTCGGTGTGTGTGCGTGTGTCCTCTTCTCTTTTCTCTCTCTCTCTCTCTCTCTCTCACACACACACACACACACACACACACACACACACACACACAGACGCTGATTTTAGTATGCGCGTGTGTGTGTGTGTCTCTCTCTCTTTCTCTCTCTCTCTCTATATATATATATCCCTTTAGATATGTACTAGAAGCAGCTGCCCAGCATCACCTGTTAGAGCGGTCAGAAACCCTCGTATATTAAGTAGAATTTCAATGCTATCTCTCTATATATTTTAATCTTTGAATATCTTCAAAAATAAATCAAATCTTCATAATTTGTGCACAAAAAGCAGGAACCGTTGATATTTAATGTGTATATATATTTACTTTGTTGTTAATTATTTTATATTCGTTGTTTTATTCGGACATATATGCATACATACATACATACATACATACGTAGCAATAGCATAATATTTACAGATCACTGCCGTCCCTCACAATCCTATAACTCACCACCAGAACCTTTCCTCTCATTAGCCTTCAAATGACTCATCAAACCCGCTGCATATCCACAAAGTTTGATGCAAATATGACATAGGAAGGACGTCCTTTTCGTTGTATCAGAAGGATCAAATGATAAAATGTTATGCTTATGCACCAGCATATGTCTCTTAAGACCAGAAGCTGACTTACAGACTTTGTTACAGATTGCACAAGACACATTGTTCGTGGGTTTTGCATGAATTGTCCCTGAAGAAATTTCCTATGATTGACATATCCGGTCTTAGAAAGCAGAATTCGACCACATGTTTGACATTTCCAGCCCTCCATGTTCTCTCCACTATGATATGTGTATCCCTTTCGAAGTTGACGCTTGAGATTTTCATGCTCAATACTGTCACTCTTAAAACTGCTACAACCATCATCCACATGAATTATCCAGTCAGTTCTCTTTAATTCCAGTTTTTTCCAGTTGTCAGAATCTTTTTAATTTTTACAAGGTTATTTTTTAAACAATCCTTATACCTCTTCTAAGGCTTATGCTGTGGATTTTTGTCATCATGCAGCTGACCGTAATGCAGTTACTTTGGCATTCTAACATCACTCATACGCTCATGACCTACCCATCGCATTTGGGCCGTTATGTTAAGAATTTCATCCTGCCCTTGTAAGAACTACTGTGTTAGGTGTGTTGGAATTCCACTTGATGTTTAGAATGCGTTTCTGATTAAAGTGTTCAAGAATTTTCAAATGTCTTCGAAACAATATCCATGTTTCCGAGGAGTACACTAGAACACTCAACACTTAGGACCTACAGCCCTTCAATTTTGTTTTATGGATAATGCTGGCATTAGACCATAACCATTTTTCAAGCCTTGCATAGGTCACCGAATGCACACAGCAACTCAAAAAGTTTTAAAGAATATTCTCTTGCTACCTGAAACATACCTCGTTTTCTCAATGGTAACCATTCTCACACACACACACACACACACACACACATACACACACACCACACCACACATACACACAACCTTGAGGTTTATTTCGCTGTCGTTTATCGCAAAAGATTTATACACACACGCGCAACCACACACCTAAAAAATGCACAATGCTTTCTTTTCGATACACACACTTACACAGTCCCATACTCACACCGTAAAAGAGAATCTTTGACGTCAGATTTCAAACCATCTCCTTTTTTCAAACCTCAAATTTTAAACAGACTGAATAACAAGGACTACCACTCGCTTTTCTCGTTATTCTGTGATAAAAGATTTCTTATTACCTTCCATATACCAACAAATGCTCTGAAGATGATCTAATTAATAGATCGAAACACTGCAGCGTCGGCCAATAAACTCACCCCTTAACTCATTTAAACCTGTGTTTTTTCATTCTTTCTTAATATACTACATACCGTCGGATTCACTTCTTTTTCTTCACATACATACATACATACATACATAAGGGGCCGGGTTAGCTCAGTCGGTAGAGCGTTCGGGTAGAACCACAAGGTTCCTAGTTCGATACCGGTCCCCGCCAACTCAGCGTATGAGTAACACAGGGATCTGTGCGGTAAAGTGAGGAGCTGATGGTAGGTGTGGCGCTCCACCTCAGATGCTAAAAACAATCTCCTTGGTCTAGCGCTATTGAAAAGGGGATAGACTCCCTCGCTGACTGGCTGATACCGACTTCAGGCCGCACCGTCGACTTTACTTTACTTTTTATATGTATAGATGGATAACGATTGAAGGTTTCAAGGGAGATAACTCTATTTTGTAATGATGAACGTTTTTTTTTATTAATTCTGATAAAATTGCAGACGGTAAGAAATATTATTCTCATTAACGTGTCAAAAAAATCTCAGCATCAAAACTTTTTCTTGTTTTCATTTTTCTCACGATGGCAGAAAAATTAATTGGGGGTCGGGTACACCTGATTAATTATGTTACCTTCTTAGAAAGGTCATCGAAGTGCAAAGGGACAAACGTGTACCGGATGTATAAAGATATCGGAACAAAGTCTAGACAAAGACTTATTTCTTTATTCATTATTTCATTACCTTACATCACTGGTGCTCAACCGGGGTCCATAAGGACCCCCTTCGGGACCATATAACATTTTTTTAACTATACAAATGCAATGGGATTTTTAAAGTGTACAGTATGATTAAAAGGGATCTATAGGTTGAGGACCATTGACTTAGTGGGTATTAGTTCATAACCAACACGAAGTCCTTATAATGCGTTTGTGCATACATAGACCATTAATTGATTTTTCATAGAATTTTTAAAAAAACCTCTAGTCATAACTTGTTTTTGGCTATGTTAAATTTTAATCGATTTAATGGTGCAATAATGTAAACATTGTTTTTCATACATAATTTTCATTATTTCCATGAGCTGGAATTTTTTTTTTAATTATCCGGAGTTTTTTTTAATGTTTCTTCTTTCGAATCGACAAAACTTTTCAAGATAATATTAACCTTTATGCAAGTTTTATTGTGTTAAATGTAGGGGGTAAATTTCGCAGGGAAAATTGGTGGTACCTAGTCTTCATATTAGATTCTGTTCAACTTGTTCAAATTTGTGTTAATAATATAAGAATTAGTGGGTATTAGTTCATAACCAACACTAAGTCCTTTTAATGCATTTGTGTATACATAGATACACTAACACAGAACATTCGGTAAGTAAAGACAAGCAACTAACTCTCATAAACAATGCACATACGAATATAAGAATTAGTGCTCTGGTTCTCAACCGGGGTCCATATGGACCCCCAGGGACAATATAACATTTTTGGGGCCCAGGCAAGCAAAATGTATTTAACTATAAAGATCCAATGGGATTTTTAAACATTGAATGGCTATGGTGGATCCACCAGTGCAAAGTAGGATTAAAAGGGGTCTATAGGTAGTAAAAAGGTTGAGAACCATTGACTTAGTGGGTATTAGTTTATAACCAACACTAAGTCCTTATAATGCATTTGTGTATACATAGATACACTAACACAGAACATTCGGTAAGTAAAGACAAGCAGCTCTCATAAAAAAATGTACGTATGAATGTTTAATATATGTTTGGGTAAGTCTTAATATTAGATTGGTTGGTTGGATTTTACGGCATGTCAAACCTTATTGGGTAATTTTATTTTTAAAAATTCCAGATATCGTTAAAATATAGGTTAAAAAAGGATGAGATCCATTGCCTTACATGATCGAGAAACATAACTAAAATTAATTTCACTATGTGACTTTTTATATCGATGGCACCTTTCCATCCACTAAGGACGAGGGCGTGGTGTCCAAAAACAATTATCTGCATCTGCGCAAGTGACTCTGCAGGCCAATTCCTGAGTGATAGTCTTTGGTGCACTGAATGCACACATACTATGATGCTTTCTGGGGCTGCTGTCTTTTCTCCCTGTTTCTGGCTCTCTTTGCTGTCGAGGCTACTCTCCTTTCTGCCTCACCCCTCTCCGTGCCTTGCTTAACGTTAAGGCGTCAGGCCGTTTTACTTTTTGTATCTACCTCCCACGTGTTTGTGTCAATATGGCATATCCTCATGACTCTCCTGCAGACATCTTTAAAGCGTAGGCGTGGTCTACCTACCGATTTTTATATATACTAGCCACAATATGCACCCTCCTGGTGCAAGTATTTAAGTTTTAATGTAACAAAATATAATGATAAATTAGAAAAGCCAATGAAGCCTAATAAGAATGCAGATGAAAAGATTTTAAACTGTATAATCGAGAAATATAACAACTGAAACTTACCCTTCCTTCACTCCTGTCTTTCATTGCTAACTTTCCTTATTTAACTATCTAGTTAAGATAGGAAGTAAAGAATAAGAATACAGTTATTTCTTCTTGTTAATGGATTTTTTAAAAGGTTTATCCCAGAGGTTTTTGCTCA
Organism: Doryteuthis pealeii; assembly: GCA_023376005.1. NCBI lineage: Eukaryota > Metazoa > Mollusca > Cephalopoda > Myopsida > Loliginidae > Doryteuthis > Doryteuthis pealeii. The sequence continues at coordinate 13,593,812 of CM042172.1, read as the reverse complement.
TAATCTATTAAGATAAAACCAAACAATTAGAAGTCAATAATACTAAGCACATATTTATCAAAATCAAATTGTTGATATCAATATGCAAATTAGTCTTCCCGTTCACACTGTAAACCGCTATTTTATTGTATATATAAATACAATTGCATGTTATTAGTATGTCAATACGGCCAACAGTATTAATAATGTAAAGTAATTTTATTAATAATTGAAGTTTAAATAAAAATAAGATCATGGAGAATGAGATATAAATAAGTAAGGGAATTGTGACTTGAGTAGTGATATAGTTTCGGTTACAAACAAACACACAATCTCCATTATAACAAGTATTATTTGGAATAATCGGACTATTGTCCTCATCTTTATTGTTATCTTTACAACGTTTCGGTCGATGTGCCCTCCGGCCTTCTTCAGGTATTTCATGTCGGACACGAGAGCATTCTTGAACTTGGGAACCTTCTTTAACACGTGTATCTCAGCTATGGTTAGCGGAATGAGAACAGGATACCCCGGCGGATTGAATAAAGTGTTGCGTTCAAAGTTCCGTGATGGCTCCCGATTACGACAAGAAGGTTCCCGAGTTCGCAAAGAAGGTTCCCGAGTTCGCAAAGAAGGTTCCCGAGTTCGAGAAGGCTCCCGAGTCCGACAAGAAATACCTGAAGAAGGCTGGATGGCAAATCGTCCGAAACATTGTACAGATAACAATAAAGATGAGGACAATAGTCCGAATAATCCAAAAATACTAATTTTCAAGCCTCATCTAAAAAATTCAGAGAAATGAGATATTCTAAGATTCATATAAAGAAAACTATTGACTCAGTTGAACATGCGTTAAATCATACCTCCCACAAAGTACCTTTCTATTGATAAAGATTCATGATAAATGAATAGGAATGATTATTACCATATCTCCTAAACACATATATTGCTTGGAATTTCTGCCAAGACAATTAGGAAAGGTTCGCAAATACGAATTCTTCATGATGATAAACACGAATATTCGGAATATATTGGCAGCGATTACCTCCAAAATAAAGGCTCCCTGTCTAACGGCAACCCAGGATTACGAAACGTAATTACCTAGTTTATAGGTATCTTTTCTCTTTCTGATGGATTTATTGTGCCGACAGTGGGATGATATACGATAAAATCCTAATCAAAGGAAAAAGACTGAAGACGCTTTATCGTTAGAGTTACGAGATGTAACGTAATTAAATATACGGTTGTCATTGTCACGCTAAAAAGAACGAAATCTGCTCTTAATAGGAAATATATATTTATGAGGGTAGGTCGATTTTGGAACTGTAATGTCTCCCATGTGGAGAATGTTGCAAATTAACATACAAAATTATCACATAAAACATTATTTTTCAAAACTTTGCCTTCGTTTGAGGAAATAGATGAAAATCTTTTAAAATGTTACAGCTTAATTAATGAGGTAAAAAGCAGCATATTAGAGATGTCGCTTATAATGGGGGATATTTTCAATTTGAACTCTAGTTATAATTATGAGGGTAGGTCAATTTGGGAACTGTAAGGTTTCCCATGTGGAGAAAGCTGCAAATTAACATACAAAATTATCAAACTAAACATTATTTTTCAAAACTGGCTTTTTTGGAGGAAAAATGTTATCCTGTTACAGCTTAATTAATGAAGTAAAAAACAGCATATTAAAGATGTCGTTTGTAAGGGGGAATATTTTCAGTTTGAATTCTAGTTATAATATCTTATTCATTTCATTTTAGTAAAATGAATAAGGTATTATAACTAGAATAAATAACTAGAATATAAATTGTATTATAGAGAATTGAAAAGAAGATCTGTGGAATATGAGGGTGAAAGTGATACCAATTGTAGTTGGTCCACTTGGAACGTCCCAAAGTGCTTAGAAAACAATCTGTTGGAATTGAAAATCAGAGGGAGAATTGAGAAATCCCGACAACAGCACTGTTAAGATCGGCTAGAATACTCAGCAGTGTCCTGAAGACCTGTATCCATTCGTAGAATCCAAAGGAATAAGTTCATCCTTACTTCATCTGCAGTTCCCATCAGTTGGCTTTATTGGATGGTTTGTGGTATGGAATGTGAGTGACCGTACAACAGCAGTAGGGTAGGGCGATTTTGGAACTGTAATGTCTCCCATGCGGTGAAAGCTGCAAATTAACATAAAGAATATCCCACAAAATATACTCCTTATAAACTTTACCTTCGTTTGCGGAAATAAATTTCAATATTTTAAAATGTTATCCCTGTTAGAGTGTAATTAATGAGGTAACAATAAGTATATCAGATGTGTCGGTGATGATGGAGGGGATATTTTGAATTTTAATTCTAGTTATAATATCTTGTTCATTTCATCTTAGTAAAATGAAATGCTGTCGGCTGGGGCGTTAGAATGCACCGAGTAAGACTCCCCCAATGGGGCCGCCTGTTGGCCGTGGGTGGCGACCCGTGATGCTTAAGGATAGAGCCCAGGTGGATGAGCAGTTCATGACATGTAATACTCCACTTTGGCCCTATCTTGGGCTAGACGGGCGGTCGGAGAGGCCCCCTCGATCAATCGGCTGGTCACGTCAAGCCCTAGCACCTATATGATTTTCCCAACCCTATTGCCCTTATGGCAAGCCCCAACACCTTTTTATCATATGGGTGCTAGAAGGCGGTGGCTGCGGGTCTACATGTCCTGGGAATGACGTTAAACTCTATCTGATGGTGAGGTTCCAGTTTTGGAGGTTTGGGGAATGTGGAGCACCCCTTCATCACCATTGTTCCCTGGTCCACTCTGACCCGGAGTGGTAGTACCTGTTAGGGTCCCATCTATCTGTGAAATAGAAAAATGTATTTATAAAAAAATTGTATTATCCATTAAGAATTGATTTATTTCAAAACTTTATCGGCATTAAATGACCCACTGAGGTTGAATGCCGTAAACCAAACCAAACCAAACAAAACAAACAACTTTTTCTGTTTTAAATATTGAAATTGTTAAAAGTTCTAACCATTCTGTTGCTAAAACGAGCATTTTCGGTTCATTTTAGTAGACGATATTTGATTTGGAACAGTACCAAAAAGCTTAGAAAACACTCTGTTGGAATTGAAAATCAAAGAAAGAATTGAGACCATCCCGACAACAACACTGTTAAATCGATAGAATACTCAGCAGTGTCCTGGAGACCTGTATCCGTTCGTAGGAATCCAAAGGGAAAAGTCGCTTATAAGTTCGTCCTTACTTCTTCTCCAGTTCCCATTAGTTGGCTTTATTGGATGGTTTGTGAGATGAAATATGAGTGGCCGTAATACAGCGGTAAGGTAGGTCAATTTTGGAACTGTAACGTCTCCCATGTGTTGAAAGTTGCAACTAACATAAAGAATATCCCCCAAAACATTCTCCTACAAAACTTTACCTTCGTTTGCGGAAATTGATTTCAATCTTTTAAAATGTTATCCCTGTTCCAGCTTAATTAATGAGGTAAAAGCAGGATATCAGAGGAGTCGGTGATGATGGAGGGGATATTTTCAGTTTTAATTCTAGTTATAATATACATAATGCATGGAACAAAGTTTTCAAGCGATGAAGTGAAGAACACTATGACCAAATAGTTAAAAACTTAGTCCAAAGATTTCTATGCTGAAGCTTGTTTTTTTTGTGTGTGTATGGGGGTGGGGGGTGTTTTAAAGAATGGAGATTATATTGAAAAATAAAGCAAAAAATATTTTCCTTTATTTTTTAAATATTAAAATTGCTAAAAGTTCCAACCAACCAAATAAAATATTAAGTAAATGGGACAAGTACAAAAAAAAGCAAAAAAAGAATAAGACAATTTCTCTTTTTATTTCTTCTTTTCCTTTCTTTTCTTCCTACTTTTCTATACCTCAAAACAGTGGGAATAGATCTAAATATTGATGATATTCAAACCGAGCAAGCCCTCCCTTTGCTTGCAAAGAGAAGGCTTACTGGTTAGAATATATAATGTTTCCAATATTTTGAGGTGATAGAATGAGTGTGATCTGCTCTCAACCGAGAACCAGTCAACACTAAATAAGTTGGCACAATTAGGATTATTTATTAGATGCTCGCCTATAGAGGAACCATACGTGTTTCTCAGTGCATCATTGGGACCGACGGTTCCATTTCTAATCTTGGTGGGGACGTGTTGCTTAATGCGGGCATCCAACCGCTGGTTTGAATATCATCAAT
>CM042172.1:13569614-13584614 GCA_023376005.1 Doryteuthis pealeii | reverse complement strand
TTAAACAGAATCCTTGTGTTCCTCAGTGTTAAGCAGAATCCTTGTATTCCTTAGTGTTAAGAAGAATCCTTGTGTTCCTTAGTGTTAAGCAGAATCCTTGTGTTACTTAGTGCTAGGCGGAATCCTTGTGTTCCTTAGTCTTAAGCAGAATCCTTGTGTTCCTTAGTGTTAAGCATGATCCTTGTATTCCTCTGTGTTAAGCAGAATCCCTGTGTTCCTTAGTGTTTAGCAGAATCTTGTGTTCCTTAGTGTTTAGCAGAATCTTGTGTTCCTTAGTGTTAAGCCAAATCCTTGTGTTCCTCAGTGTTAAGCAGAATCCTTGTGTTGTTTATCCGTTGGTCCGTGTCAGATACGAACAACTGAACGCCTTTAGAGATCGGCCATTAAATAGTTAACCAACCACGTATTCAAGCGTGTTGATTGAATCCTCGCGGCCATGAAGAGTTTATAAATTTAAGGGGTGGGCCCAGCACACCTTATATAGCAAAATATTCCAACAGCAAAGGCAGTCGATTCGCGTTCATTTGCCGATGTTTTTTTTTTTTTCGCTCGCCTTCCCAGTGTCAGTGGGTACTCGCTTTCTCAAACCAAGGCATTATACAAGGTATGTCAGAAAAGTTACAGGACTTTTGTCACAAACATTTATTTAAAATCAAAACTACAAACTACAAGTTATTCCTTTCAAAGTAATCCCTATCGAGTCTAGTGCACTTTACCATCCTTTTCTGCACGCTTGAACTTGAAATATCCGAAATGTAAAGAAACTTAAAATGCACACTCAGTATCGTGTTTCTAAACAGTACAAATTTGAAGCGCAATGCTAGTTGTTCATGTTGTTTTTCATTACTATTATCATCATTATTATTATTATTATTATTATTATTATTATTATTATTATTATTATTTGTTTGAGATTAAGAGAAAATCTAATAAAAGTTTAGAGGTTATTTTTATTGGTAAATTGATGAATATGAATACAAAAATATCAAATATAAGAATGTTTATTAACTTTTATTTTTCACTTAATTCTTTCATGAATATCTTATTATAATGGAGATTATGTGTCTGCATGTAACTGAAACTGCACTACTGGAAGGATTCTTCCGGGATTCTCCGTAGCTCTGTCGTCTCAACCTTTTTGATATCGTGCACATTCTCAAAACGGGTTCCCTTGATGACCTGTTTGAGCTTGGGGAAGAAGAAAAATCAGATCGGGCGAGTAGGGAGGTTTCTCCAGCACAGTGATGTTCTTCTGGGCCAGGAACCCTCGGATACTCAGAGCAGTGTGGGCAGGTGCTTCTCATGGTGAAGCACCCACGCATTGTCCTACCACATCTTTCACCTATTCTCGCGCACTAAACGAAGGTAAACGCAGCTGTATTTCTTTGTAGACATGGTAGTTGATCGTCTTGGCCCTGTGGTTAGAACTCGCAGTGGACGATGCCCCTCATATCGAAGAATGCGATCAACCTGCAACTTTTTGAAATACCATGTATGCCAGACAAAGTCGAACCCTCCTTTCACATGGATTTTATTCAACGAACTTTGATCTACTAAACATTACTCAAAATATCAATACCAGGGGTCATAAATTAAAACTCTTTAAAATATTTTGTAAAGCAAATGTAAGACAACATTATCTTAGTAACAGAGTGGTGAATACATGGAATAAACTACCATAATCAATAGTGAATGCCCCATCTCTAAACTCCTTTAAGGCAATGTTAGATAATCCGTGGAAAGATTATAAATATTCTGTGGAATTAAGATGAATGTTTAAAGGAACAGCTGACAGGTCTCAGACCTAATATACTAGCTGAAAAATATTATTATTATGAGTTTTTTCCATCAGCGTTAGCTGATGGTATTTCATGGTGTCTGAGGGACAACAAGCTTCCCTCAGGTCTCCAGGACTCTTCTGAGTATTCTAGCCGATTGCTGCAGTGCAGTAGTCTAGATGGTCTCAATTCTTCCTCTGATTTCTAGATCCTCCAGTCTTTTTTCCAAGTTTATTGGTGCCGTTCCAAGTGCACCAACTACAATTGGTATCACTTTCACTCTCATATTCCACAGCTTTTTCAATTCTCTGGCAAGGTCCAGGTATATATCTATCTTTTCATTTTCCTTCAGCTTCACCCTGTGATCTGCTGGAACCGCAAAGTCCACCAGTTGACACGTTCTCTTTTTATTGTTAATCAGTTATTATTATTTAATCCTTTTGAGTTTTCATATCAGCATTAGCTGATGGTCTTTCACTGGAGTCTGGGTGACAGCAAGTCTTCTCATGTCTCCAGGACTCTTCTGAGTATTCTAGCAGATTGCAGCAGTGCAGTGTTCTGAATGGTTTCAATCCTTCCTCTGATTTCCAAACTTTCCAAACCCTTTTCTGATCCTTTTGGGACCGTTCCAAGTGCACCAATCACAATTGGTATCACTTTGACTTTCATATTCCATAACTTTTTCAGTTGTCTGGCAAGGTCCAGGTATTTGTCCATTTTTTCATTTTCCTTTAGCTTCACCCTGTGATCTGCTGGCACTGCAAAATCCACCAGTTGACAAGTTCTTTCTTTTTTTATCAACACTAGGCCTGGTCTTCTTGCTGGGATAAAGTGATCCGTTTTTATCTCAAAGCCCCACAGAATTTTATGTGTTTCGTTCTCAAGAACAGATTATGGTTTATGTATATACCATTTTGTTGTATGGTCAAAATTTAATTTTTTGCATGATTCTGAGTGGATCACCTTCCCAAACCAGTCGTGTCTAGTTTTGTATTCTCGTTGAGTTAGTTTGTTACATTTGCAGAGTATATGGTTAACAGTCTCATCTCTATTACCACAAAGTCTACATATACTATTTTGTTGGGTCTTATCAATTTCCGCTTTGATATAGTTTGTTCTTATGGCATTATTTTGTGCAGCAATTATAAGTGATTCAGTTTCTCTTTTGAGTTTCCCTTTCTTAACCATGTCCAAGTCTTTTCATGTGCAACCTCTTCGATTTGTCGTTTGAAGTGTCCATATAATTGTTTTTCTTCCCATTTTTGTTTTCTAGTCTTTGTTGGTTTTCTATTTGTCAATCTGTCACTTCTACTATTGTTGGCCGCCATAAGTAATTTTTCTTTGCTCTTTCTTGTGTAATCCTCAAGTTGTTGGATTGTGGTTTCTACACAGTCCTCTATGTTGGCAAGACCTCTTCTTCTTTATTATTATTATTATTATTATTATTATTATTATTATTATTATTATTAGCAAATATATGCACCCTCCGGGTGTAAGTATTTAAGTTTTAATGTAATTAAATAGTATATTAAATTAGAACGGCTAATGAAACTAAATAAGAATGCAGATAAAAATATTTGAAACAGAGGGGGATATAATCGAAAAATAGAACAACTGAAACTTACTCTTCCACCACTCTCGTCTTTCATTGTTATTTTTTCTAATTTAAGTATTTAGTTAAAATAGGAAGTAAAGAATAAAATGACAGTTATTTTTTTCTTGTTAATGGATTTCATTTAAGATTTATTGAAGAGATTTTTGCTTATATTCATTAAAATAAAACCAAACAGTTAGAAATCCATAATACTAAGCACATATTTATTAAATTCGATTTTTTAATATCAATATGCAAATTAGCCTCCCCGTTCACACTGCAAACCGCTATTTTGTTGTATATATAGATATAATTGCATGTTATTAGTATGTAGATATGGTCAACAGTGGCTTCGGCCTCTGGACCATTGCTATAATTAACGGCGTCGATCCCAGGGGCCATCCCCCCAGGCAACACCTGCCCCCTTGATTTAAAGGGGCATGGCTGGGTTTATCGCCCAGTGCCTGAGGCGCCCACCTTGAGGGGGAATACCGACGGGATCGACGCAATTTTTCACCCGCCACCCCATGAGCTTCGGTTTGTGGGTGGTCCCACATAAATAGGGCCTTGTGCCTGACCCGTACAAGTGGGGTACGTGGAAAATATCATGTAGATATGGTTAACAGTTGTAACGTAGCCGTTCGTCACGGTACCAAATAGATATACGTTGTATACTTCTTACGTCTTACTCTGGTCTATTCTTCCGACCGTCTTCTGATCATCTAGTCTTCTGTCTTCTATCTTGGTCTGGTCTTTCTTATCTGGGTTCCGTGTCTGGTTCTGTTGGGGACCATTTCTTATCAGAATCCTTGTGTCATTGTTAGCTTTTAGCAATAACAACAAGACTTCGATTTACTTTTGATGTTATTTTATTCTGGAAACCCAGACCAGACAAATGCGCGCGGAGAGTCACATCTTGCTAGCTTCTAACTCTGCAACTGACTAACTCCTGCAACTGACTTACTGAGTTGCCCACCTTAAACCGGAAGGGGGCTTTCTATCGGGGTTCCGTTCTCACGATTCTATCCCCAGAAAGCAAGGTGAGAGTGAGGTGAAGCATTGTCACTCACTCTCAAGGCCATCAGCTGTACTGATCGCCATAAGGATGTCTATACTACCTTAAAAAGTAATAGGGATCCAATTAATATGTAACACAGTATTAATAATGTAAAACAATTTTATTAATAATTGAGGTTAAAATTAAAATAAAAATAAAATTATTGAGAATGTGATGTCAATAACTAAGGGAATTGTGACTTGAGTAGTAATATAGTTTCGGTTACAGACAGAAAAACCCACAATCTCCATTATAATAAGATTATTATTATATGATTAAACTTTTGAAAAATAATTTTTTGTGTTTGTATTGATTATGTATTAAGCATTCCGAGGATCATGTCAGTAGAGATTTAAGGCAGCAGATTATACACAACTAAAGAATATCTGCTATTCCATTAGTCGATGGAATTGCAGATACAGAAGTGGATTCGTATTTTTTACTGAAAGGCACCAATGACAAATCTATGATAAAGAATTTATTTACTTTTCGAATTGCCAATTCTGTTCTTTAATATTTTGGTAACTGTGGGGCGAATATGAACCAATGAAATATTTGAAAGTTTTCATAGAAGAACGAAGAAAAGAAATACACGACAAATATTTTCCAATCAAAGTGGAACAACTTGTCTTTTGGGATTTCTTAAGGCGTTCAGTTCTGTCGGACATTCTTGCAGACGTCATATTTAAAACGAAAATCTATTAATAATGAAGATTCGGTCTCTATTTTTATATAACCGAAACTACGTTGATGTGTACGTCACATTACCCGAAATCGTTAATCATAGAATAAGGAATAACCTATGAAGCAGATTTAAAAAATTGCATAAGGACTTTAAATGGAAAAAGATTATTTGCAATATTGTAATTAATTTTAAAAATTATTTTTACTTTCGCTCATTATCAGTAACAAGGGGTTAACTGAAAAATTACAAATAAATAATTACCTACGTGTAATATATTAAAAATAATGATTTAATTATTAATTCGACCTGATTTTGAAGGAGAGAGACATAGGTATTGTCTCAGTCCAGTCTCCTCCACGCGGCGGCATAATCAACATGGGCTAATAAAACCTGATCAAGAACAAACAGGTCTTCTTGTGTTTGTAGCAAATAGACGTCTCTCAGTATCAGCGATTATGTAGTTAACCAGTATATAAGCTTAAGTAGTGTATTGTAGCATACCTTATATATCCAAATATTCGAACATAAATAAGAACTTAATAAGCCGACAGGGGTTTGAACTCGTGTATTACGGTGTCACAGTCCAACACGTTAGCTACTACGCCAAAAAGACTCATGCCTATACCGTTTTGGATTTTGAATTATTTGCAGCATTTCTTTTATTGTCTTTCAGTTGTTCGAAGTTTCTGCTATGTCGAATAGGATAATTAAAATGAATCCTTGCTGGGGCAGCGGAGGTTGGCGGCTGTTGTCACGATTACGGTCTGCCCTTTCATTTCCTGTTGGATATTGGAGATTGTCACGTTCTCCTGATTCGTCTGAAATAGAACTTCGATCTTGAGACTTTTTGAACGGACATTTCAAACAAATATAAAACAAAATCAATTCCCTTCACAATGTCAGTATTCCAGCCCCTCTCTCTCTCACTCTTTCTCTCTCCCTCTCCTCTTTATTTTTCTCTTTTTCATTTATGTTTTATTTAGTCCAAAACTAATTCAATACTTATTGTCGTTCGTGAAAAAGAGTGTTCCCACCCCTCAAAACAATCCGAACATTAATAAACTATATATATATATATATATATATGAAGAAAGGAAGGGAATCCGACGGTATGTAGTATATTGGGAAAAATGAAAAAAAACACAGGTTTAAATGGGTTAAGTGGCGAGTTTATTGGCCGACGCTGCAGTGTTTCGATCTATTAATTAGATCATCTTCAGGGCATTTGTTGGTATATGGAAGGTGATAAGAAATTATTTATCACAGAATAACGAGAAAAGCGAGCGGTAGTTATGTGTTATTCAGTTTAACAATTTTTGAAGTTTGAAAAAAGAACGGTTTTGAAATATGACGTCAAATATTCTATTTTACGGCGTTGGTATTGGATGGTGTATGTGTGTGTATCGAAAGGCAATATATGTGTGTGTGAATGTGTGTTTATGTGAGCATGTGTTGTATTTTAATATTTAGCAAGCTAAATTAACAGACAATTATTGTGAGTTTGATTCTCACTGAGTAACCCGTTGATTTGTCCTTAAGCTCAACTAAGTGTCTCCATTTGCATGTCTCTGTCTGTGTCTCTCACCATTTATATATATATATATATATATATATATATATATATATATATATATATGGAGAAAAGTAGACAAACACGGATGTTATGGAAACTTGATGTGTAACATCCCGTGTTTGTCTACTTTTCTCCACATACTGTCGGATTAACCTCCTCACATTTCTACCATATATATATATATATATATATATATATATATATATATATATATATATATAATTGAAATGATCACGACAACCAAACGTGGCGAATACCGCGTACGACGTGTGGAACATTGTACAGCTTTTTCGACCTAATTAGATCTCATCAGCAGTGTATACCTACGATCTCCCCCCGACAGAGATCGAACCGGAGAAACCAGAATGCAGAGTCAGAGACTCTACCCCTAGGCCACCGGCCACGCCACACACAAAACTCGCTTAATCAACTTGTCAATGACAAATGCGCCACTACAATAAACTGGTGTGTCGTATAGCTGCATCCACAACATAATAGAGGACATGGTTTACCTCTCGGAGTCACGTCTTCCCGGCATAACGGCACGCATCCAAGTACTCATACCCATGCTGAACACAGAAATATAGGAAATTTATTTATACATAGAGAGAATTTGATATTTATAATTGGAATAATCACGACAAGAAAACTCGACGAATACTGCGTGCAAGGTGTGGAACACTGTACAGCGGTTTCAAGCTATTTAGGTCTCTTCAGCAATGTATACCTACGATCTTCCTCCCGGCAGAGATCGAACCGAAGAACCCAGAACGCAGAGTCACAGACTCTACCCCTAGGCCACCGAACAGCATACTTGCCATCATCTGCGAGTGGATGGACAAAGGTCGCATAACCAAAGACCTACTGTATGGCAAATTAGTAGTAAACTGATAGGGAGACCACGCCAACGCTTCAAAGACATCTACAAAGCCATGAAGACATGTCACATCAACACTAACACATGGGAGGTTGGTGCAGAAAAGTTATGACGAGATTTGCTGTCACTCACACTTCAGTAAAACCCCTTCAGTTAAAATGTAATACCTGAACAGACTTGCTGCAACTCAGACTCCAGTGATATCCCACCAATTAAAATTCAAGACCTGAAGAGACTTGCTGTCACTCAAACTCCAGGGATACCCAGCAATTAAAATTCAAGACCTGAAGAGACTTGCTGTCACTCAAACTCCAGGGATACCCCAGCAATTAAAATTCAATACCTGACGAGACTTGCTATCACTCACACTCCAGCCTCAACAATTAAAATTCAATACCTGATGAGTCTTGCTATCACTCACACTCCAGCGAAACACCAACAAATGAAATTCAAGACCTGACTAGTCTTACTGTCACTGACTCTCCTGAAACCCCAACAATTAAAATTCATCGAGACTTGCTGTCACTCACTCTCCAGTGAAACCCAAACAATTAAAATTCAAGACCTGAAGAGACTTGCTGTTACTCAGACCTCAGGGAAACCCCAACAATTAAAATTCAAGACCTGATGAATCTTGCTGTCACTCATTCTCCAGTGAAACCCCAACAATTAAAATTCAATACCTGATGAGTCTTGCTGTCCCTCAGTCTCCAGTGATGTCCTACTAATTAAAATTCAAGACCTGGGTAGACTTGCTGTCACCCAGACCTCAACGAAATACCACTAATTAAAATTCAAACCTGACGAAACTCACACTCCAGTGAAACCCAAAAAATTAAAATTCAAGACCTGGGGAGACTTGCTGTCATTCACATTCCAGTGAAACTCCACCAATTAAAATTCCATACATGATGGCATATTGCTTTCTCGCTAATTAAACACCATCACTTAAAATTCAAAACCGGGGGAGACTTGCTGTCACTTAGACTCCAATAAAAACCAACCAGTTAAAAATGGTGTGAAAATCTCGTATAGAGTGAAAAATAATAGCAAACGTTAATTAGAGTTAATTGTCTACTTTGATGTGTTTGAGTTTAAAAAGATAAAAAGGCGAACGTAAGAATAATAAGCAGAGAGAAAGCGCGCCATTTTAAATTTAATAAATTCCACGGGGAAAATGGCGCTTTTGAATGTGTTCTTTCTGCATTTATAAACGCCATTTTGTTTTTTATGTTATTTTCTTTCCGAAAGAGAAAAAGTCGCCCTTTTGATGTTTAAAATCTGTAAAGCACAAATTGCCGTGAAAAGTTGCGCTTGTAACGAGCAATTTTCGCAGCGGATTTTGGCAAATATTTGAAAGTTCGGAAAAGAGAAAACAAAACAATCGAAGATTATAAAAATGAATTAAATTAATTAGGGAAAATGACGAAATGTTTTGTTTATTTAAAAATATTTTCTGCATTTTATCATTTAAATAATTGCATTGCTTTTTCGTCGTTTGATTACATTTTAATTCATTAAAGGAACGCTAGGGTGATATTCAGGTTATTAATATGAATAATTATCCCATTATTAAAAGAGTTCCTTTCCGTTGTTTGAGTAAATGATACAGAAAAAATACTGGTTACCCTCATAATACAGCAAAAGAGTTCAGAATCATTAGAAAAAGAGACCTTAGTGGAGTGGGAAACCGCTGATAACGGTTCAAATGGTTGATGTACGACAGAATAGTTATCCCATTATTAAAAGAGTTCCTTTCGGGTGTTTGAGTAAATGATACAGGAAAAAATACTGGTTACCCTCATAATACAGCAAAAGAGTTCAGAATCATTAGAAAAAGAGAACTTAGTGGAGTGGGAAATCGCTGATAACGGTGCAAATGGTTGATGTACGACAAAATATTTATCCCATTATTAAAAGAGTTCCTTTCGGGTGTTTGAGCAAGTGATACAGATAAAAATACTGGCCACCCTGATAATACAATCAAAAGAATTCAGAATCATTAGAAAAAGAGACCTTAGTGGAGTGGGAAACCGCTGGTAACGGTGCAAATGATTGATGTACGACAGAATAATTATCCCATTATTAAAAGTGTTCCTTTCCGTCGTTTGAGCAAATGATACAGATAAAAATACTGGTTACCCTGATAATACAATCAAAAGAATTCAGAATGATTAGAAAAAGAGACGTTAGTGGAGTGGGAAACCACTGATAACGGTTCAAATGGTTGATGTACGACAGAATAGTTATCCCATTATTAAAAGAGTTCCTTTCGGGTGTTTGAGCAAATGATACAGATAAAAATACTGGTTACCCTAATAACAGTAGAGTTGGTAGAGAACGTTGCAAATTAACATAAAATTACTACACAAAATATTTTTCTTCAAAACTTTGTCTTCATTTGAGGAAATGAATTTTAAAGACTAAAATAATCGTAAATTGTTATTAATTCAGTGTTACCTAAAAAGAAAACGAGGTTAAATTAAAACCGCGTCTTTAAGAAAAAAATGTAGAAAATCTATTAATAATGGAGATTGTCTGTATTTCTGTCTGTTACAAAAACAACATCATAGCTCTACATCACAGCTTACGTCACAATATTCTTATGCTATATACACCCAAAATTTGAGTAAGCAATTTTAAAAATTGTTTTTTTCTCGTCATTTTTTTTTACAGTATCAAGAAGTTAACTAAAAAGTTTACAAATAAATAAGTACCTACGATTTTGTGGAAAATTGATGTGGAAAATATTCAAAATAATTGTTTGATTATTACATGCACGCAACATTTTATTTGAGAGGGACAGGGCTCAGTTTTCATTTCAAATTGTTTTTATTTTTTTTTACTCCTTTAATAAATATAAGGATTTGTCCTTCTTATGATACAAACCCTCTGACATTGAATTTTTAACTCCCACCCTCTCAGGCAATGTCTTTCAAAAATGAATTTTTACGACGCCCGGGGGGTGTTTTCTGTTGCTAGTACCTTTAATAATAGATCTTTTTTGAAATTACAATATCCATAATGTTCTCAATAAATGAAATAAAAGTTTTTTATTTTGATTAAATTTGGTAAAATATTTTTTTTAGAATACAAATAATTACGAATGCGGTGTCATTTTCATCGTGTTATTTTTATCAAGGGAACAAATAGAAAATATCTCCTTTTAACGTGTATTATATCAAAATAGACTTAATTATCTAAAAAAAAATAATACCATAATAATCACTGTTATTTTCAAAGTTATTGTCTTTCACTCACATTCTCTAAATGTAGAAACTTTCCATTTATTCTAAATTCTAATCTCATTTCTATTCTAATTTGGAATTTTTTATTCAATTTTTTACAATTTCTGATAACATATAATAACTCATTTTCTTTTCAGATGTCTTATTATAATGGAGATTCTGTGTTTATCTCTCTGCAACTGAAACTATTACTCAAGTCGCAATTCTCATTGTTATTTACGTCACATCCTCCATGAATTTATTTTTTTAAATTTTTAAATCTCAATTATTAATAAAATGCAGCAAGTCTCCTCAGATCTCTCGGACTCTTCTCAGTATACTAGCCTTCTCAACAATGCTGTTGTTTGGATAGTCTCGTTTCTTCCACTGATTTTCAATTTCACGGCCCACCGTGAAAAAAGTTTGGTGATCATGTTGCATAGCGCTCGACTCGGGCCACAAAATCGTACATATTATATACTGTTGCTGGGTCGTATGTGTTAGTAGTGGAGTATAAAGATACACACGTAGACATATGTAGTAGTAAGACTTTGAACGTTTATTTCTTTTCCCCTCGTGGTGCGTGTGGTGGACGAGCGTTGACAATGGGAACTACTACTACTACTACTACTACTACTACTACTACTACTGTTGGGATCTCAGGCACAGAGGGATGAACGAACCTCACTGCCCGCTGGCAGCGTGGGTGCGTGACCGCGGCCACGCTGGTCACGCACGGTCTCGTCGGCTGTCTCTCATGTGACTGACCAGCTGCTACTGCTGACCCCTTAAGTAAAGGCAGCCGCCCACACATCCATTTTGTTCCTTTGACCGGAAGTTCTTTCTTCCCCTTCCAGTCTCTTTGTTCAAATTCCCGTTTGTACAGAGGAAGTCTTTTGTTACCCTTACTTTTGTTACCCCAGACTTTCTGTCTAAGCTATCTATTATTTTCTTTTGTTCAATTTCTTCTTTGTCCAGGTTTCGAATTTCCCGCGCAAAATAAATGCGACGATCCTAAAACATAACAATCACTGTTTTAGACAACACTAATAAAAATACAGGCTGCGTGGTTTGCGAGATGGAAGGTAAGCAACCGCACAACTGCTGTTTTTGTCGGGTTGCTGATTTCAGAATTTTGCAAGAAAGTAGTTTCCACTACAAAATGTTGTCTGTAAGAGAAATATGAAGACATGCCACATCAACACCAACACATGGGAGGCTTGTGCAGAAGATCGTGTGACCTGGCGCCTCCTCGTCAAACAAGGAACGAAAATGAGTGAAAGAAAAAAAAAAGAGAGGAAAGAAGCCGCCGCATATATGAGAGCCAAAAGGAAGGAGAGACAACGGCAATTCTATCAAGCGTCACCGTTTCTTTGCGGTCACTGCACCAGAGATTGCCATTCAAAAATTGGTTGGTTCAGCTATTCATGCAGTTGTAGAAAGAAAAAGGTGGACACTACGCCATTGTCTTTAATAGAGAGGAGGATGCCAATGATTTCAGAATTTACTGAAAGCAACGCGTAGTATACTTAATGGACACAATCGATGGCCTTTAAGCGTATGATTAATAAAGAATCAAAGGCATATAGAAATATTTAAGGACAAAAAAAAAATAACCGTCAATCGAAATATATTTGTAAGTGGTAACAGACAACAGGAAATGGAACGTCAACCAAAAATCTAGGTGGCAGCACATAACAGGAAATTGAACATCACCTATAATTTTTGTCCTTAATATCAGGCTTTTAAAATTCCTCCCTTGATAACAAAAATATTGACAGGGAAAACTGAAGCTTTATAGGTAAATATATATATATTAAATATATTGAGGATGGGGCCGGGTTAGCTCAGTCGGTAGAGCGTTCGGCTAGAAACCACAAGGTTCCTAGTTCGATACCTGCCCGTATGATTAGCATCGGGAACAGTGCGGTAAAGTTCTGAGCTTATGGTAGGTGTGGCGCTCCGTCTCAGACGCTGAAATAATCCCCTTGATCTAGCGCTAGTGAAAAAGGAATAGATTCCCTCGCTGTATGTTTTTTAAAACTTTTATATGAGGATTATTCAATAAATATGGTGAAGTTTTGGTAGCAGCCAGATAGACAGATAAACCGATAGACGAAATAGCCATCGACTAAGAGATGCCCAGACCAAGAAGAAGAAATACAGAAGCTGCTTCTAAGAATCGTAGGAAGAAAAACCAGCCCAAGCTACAAGACGAAATAGAAGTAAAAGATTAACTATGAGAGACACAACCACGGGTATTTCTCATACAATAGATACCGTCCATGACGGGCATGCCCATAAGTATACGTTGTAAGTAAAGGAATGGCGATACCATTATATTGCGTGGCCGACCTTTTGAATGTGGCCTACAAAATTATGTCTCTCTTATAATATGTGGCCTACCATAAAAAGTATATTATAAGGTTATAATAATAACTGGTAATCCTAAACCTAACCCTATTTCAGAATTCTAGAATATTTTAGAATTAAATAGAACTCTGATTCATGTAAATTATAAGTAAAAGTACGTTTTTCTTTTGCGTAATAAGTTTGGAAACTTAAAAGTTTTTAGTGAACTTATTAACATAAGCATATCTGAAGCTCTCTTCTACGTCACAAAGCAATATGACAGCTCATAACTCGGAAAACTCGTAAGTTGAGACATTCGTCATTTCAAGGTAGCTCTGTTCTTTTTCTTTGAATTAATAAATTTTAAAACTTCAAAGTTATTTGTGAATTCATTAATATAAGCGAGGTCGCTTAAATTTTAACGGTGCAATTGTAGTACGGGGCCTACCTTTTGTATATGGCCAACGAAATCATGTCTCTCTTATAGTATGTGGCCTACCATAAAAAGCATATTATAAGGTTATAATAATAACGGCTAACCGTAACTCTAACCCTAACCCTATTTCATGATTTTAGAATATTTTAGAATTAAATAGATCTCCGATTCATGTAAATTATAGATAACTTCGTTTTTAATTATTCTTAATTATTATATACAACTCATGACTGAATTGCATTTCTTGAAATTGAATATATGTGAAAAATAATTAATTTCAATGAATTGCCTACAACTTATATCTATGAATATACTCTTACTGAGGTAGGACACATTCAAACTGGGTAGGCCACATACTATAACATAATTAAAAAGGTAGGCCACATACTATAACGACACCGAATCTTGTCTAAAGAGTTGGTAAAACAATATTGAATTAGCACGACCTGTGGATATACCACAGTATGATAATTTAATTATCACGACGTTTCATATCCATGATACTTCTCATGATGTCTTCTTCTTTTTCTTCTTCTTCTTCTTCTTCTTCTTCTTCTTGTCGTTGTTGTTGTTCTTCTTTATATTCATTCTTATTCTTTATATTTGTTCATTCATTCATTGTTATTGTTCTTGTTTTTCTTCTTCTTTACATTCATTCTTCTTCTTCATATTCATTCTTCTTCTTCATATTCATTCTTTATATTTGTTCATTCATTCATTGTTCTTGTTCTTGTTTTTCTTCTTCTTTACATTCATTCTTCTTCTTCATATTCATTCTTTATATTTGTTCATTCATTCATTGTTATTGTTCTTGTTTTTCTTCTTCTTTACATTCATTCTTCTTTTTCATATTCATTCTTTATATTTGTTCATTCATTCATTGTTCTTGTTCTTGTTTTTCTTCTTCTTTACATTCATTCTTCTTCTTCATATTCATTCTTTATATTTGTTCATTCATTCATTGTTATTGTTCTTGTTTTTCTTCTTCTTTACATTCATTCTTCTTCTTCATATTCATTCTTTATATTTGTTCATTCATTCATTGTTATTGTTCTTGTTTTTCTCCTTCTTTACATTCATTCTTCTTCTTCATATTCATTCTTTATATTTGTTCATTCATTCATTGTTCTTGTTCTTGTTTTTCTCCTTCTTTACATTCATTCTTCTTCTTCATATTCATTCTTCTTCTTTATATTTATTCATTCATTCATTGTTCTTGTTTTTCTTCTTCTTTACATTCATTCTTCTTCTTCATATTCATTCTTCTTCTTTATATTTATTCATTCATTCATTGTTCTTGTTTTTTCTTCTTCTTTACATTCATTCTTCTTCTTCATTCATTCTTCTTCATTTATTCATTCATTCATTGTTCTTGTTTTTCTTCTTCTTTACATTCATTCTTCTTCTTCATATTCATTCTT
>CM042172.1:13557114-13564614 GCA_023376005.1 Doryteuthis pealeii | reverse complement strand
GATAGATAGAAAGATAGATCGATGGGAACAGATTGAGATAGATAGATATATAGGAAGAGATGGAGACAGACAGATAGATAGATAGATCCCTGTGCTACTCATACGCTGAGTTGGCGAGGACCGGTATCGAACTAGGAACCTTGTGGTTTCTAGCTGAATGCTCTACCTACTGAGAATGCCGAATCAAGCCATTTGATAAAGAAAGAACCCGGGTTGCAACAGGGTCTGCTGTTGCTGCAGTGGAAAGAAATAAAGAATAAAATGAAGAAAGAAAGAAAGAAAGAAAGAAAGGAAGGAAGAAAGGAAGGGAGGAAGGAAGAAATAAAGAAAGGAAAAAAAGAAAGAAAGAAAGAAAGAAAAAAGGAATGAAGAAAGGAAAGAATGAAGAAAGGAAGGAAGAAAGAAAGGTTTGATTGTAATGTTTTACGTCATATCAACCTTTTTAAAGTCATTTAAAGTCGAACAGTGCATTTTGATGAATAAAGGACTCGGGTTGGAAGAGTATATGCTGTTGTTGAAGTGGAAAGAAAGAAAGAATGAAACGAAGAAAGAAAGAAAGGAATGAAGGAAGAAAGGGAGAAAGAAAGGAAGGAATGAATGAAGAAAGGAAGGAATGAAGAAAGGAAGAAAAAAAGAAAGGAAGAAAGAAAGAAAGGAATGAAGAAAGGAAGAAAGAGAGAAAGGAAGAAAGATAGAATGAAAGAAAGGAAGGAAGAATGAAGAAAGGAAGAAAAGAAGGAAGAAGAAAGGAAGAAAGGAAGTAAGGAAGAAATGAAGAAAAGAGGAAGAAGAAAGGAAGAAAGAAAGAAAAGGAAGAAAGAAAGAAGGGAAGAAAGGAAAGGAATAAAGAAAGAAAGAAAGAAAAGGAAGGAAGAAAGAAAAAAAGAAAGAAAGAAAGAAGAAAGAAAAAGGAATGAAGGAAGGAAGGAATTAAAAAGAAAGGAAGAAAGAGAGAAGGAAGAAAGATAGAATGAAAGAAAGGAAGGAAGAATGAAAGAAGAAAGGAAGGAAGGAATGAAAGAAGGAAGGAAGGAAGAAATAAAGAAAGAAAGGAAGGAAGAAATGAAGAAAGAAAGAAAGAAAGGAAGGAAGGAATGAAAGAAGGAAGGAAGAAATAAAGAAAGAAAGGAAGGAAGGAATGAAGAAAGGAAGAAAGAAAGAAAGGAAGGAAGAAAGAAAGGAATGAAGGAGGGAGGGAAGAAATTAAAAAAGAAAGAAAGAAAGAAAGGAAGAAAGAAAGAAAGAAAGAAAGAAGGAAGGAAAGAAAGGAAGGAAGAAAGAAAGGAAGAAAGAAAGAAAGAAAGAAAGGAAGACAGAAAGAAAGGTTTGATTCTTATGTTTTACGGCACATGAACCTTTTTAAAGTCATTTAATGCCAAATCAAGCTATTTTGGTAAATAAAGGAATCGTGTTGAAACAGTACCTGCTGTTGCTGAAGCGGAAAGAAAGAAAGAAAGAAAGAAAGAAGAAGGATCAAGAGATAAATGGAAATAAAGACAAGGAAGAAGGAAAGAAAGAAGAAAGTAATGGAAATGTAGTAAAAATGAAAGAGGGAAAAAGAAAGAGAGAGAGAGAGAGAGAGAGAGAGAGAGAGAGAGAGAGAGAGAGAGAGAGAGAGAGTAAAGGAAATGTAGTAAAAAGACAGCAAGAGAAGTGTAGCGTAATTGTTATGGTCTACAGGGAATTCAGGAATTGAAAAAAAACGGTAATCGGATTTCTGGAGAAAGAAAAGAAAAAGAAATAAGAACATAGGTTAACGTTTGAAAGAATAAATACACAACGAGGTGCAACCAATGACCGAAGAATGACCCCGGAAATAGATTTAAAAATAAAAACGGAAGTTCCTGGTTTTGGCCGGAAACGGATGTGACGCCGGGACGAGAAACGGAAAAGGAGAAAAATCTTTCTTTTTTTGGCTGAGCTCTGGTGGGAGTCAGACGTTGCTCCCGGTTCCCTGTATGGGTTTGATATAATAGTACTGAACATGAATTACGATAGAATAGTTTGACCATACTTTCTCTCTCTCTCCCCTCTCTCTCTCTCTCTCTCTCACTTTCTTTCTCTCTGAAAAGAACCCACGAGCCTGAAAGGAATAAAAAAAACCTTTGTGACTATACGACTTAAGTATGATGTTTCTGAACTAACGACAACTACTACTGCTAAACGTATACTACTACAAGCTCTATGCGACAGAAGACAGAGAGAGAGAGAGAGGGAGAGGGGGGGCAAGAGAAATATATTGAAAAAGACAGAGAGGAAAAGAAAAACAAAAAGAGAGAAAGAGAGAGAGGGAGGAGGGGAGAGTAAAGGAAATATAGTAAGAGAGAGAGAGAGAGAGAGAGAGAGAGAGAGAGAGAGAGAGAGAGAGAGAGAGAGAGAGAGAGAGAGGAGAGGGGGGGAATAGAGGGTAAAGTAAAGGAATGTATTTAAAAAATATAGAGAGAAAGAAGACTGAAAGATAGAAGGAATTATGGGTGAGTAAAGAGAGTAAAAGTAAAGAAAACTTAGTAAAAAACGAAAGAAAGAAAAAGAGATTGAATGAGAGAGGGAAGTAAAGGAAATATAGTAAAAAAGAAAGAGGGGAAAAGAAAGAGTGAGAGAGAGTAAAGAAAATATAGTAAAACAGAGAGGGAAAAAGAAGACAGAAAGAGAGAGAGGGATATATATATATAGAGAGAGAGTAAAGGAAATATAGTAAAAAAGAAACGGGGAAAAAGAAGACAGAAAGAGTGAGAGAGATAGATAGATAGAGAGAGAGAGAGTGAGAGAGAAAGAGAGAGAACAGAGAGTAAAGGAAATATAGTAAAGAAAAATGGAAAAAGAAGACAGAGAGAGAGAGAGAGAGAGAGAGAGAGAGAGAAAGAGAAAGAAAGAGAGAGATAGAAACAGAAAGAAGACAAAAAGAGAGACGTAATTAAAGAAAATATAATAAAAAGAAAGAGACAAAGTAAATGAAATATAGTAAAAGAAGAAAAAGTGAAAAAAGGAATGAACTCTACAACATTAAGAGCAACTACGGAATTTAAATAAACATTAAACAAAAGGAAAAAAAAAAGATTTAAAAAGTGAATAGAATTCGAAAGAAATGACAATAGAAACGAGACCATTTTTTTCGTAATCCAACTGTAATTTTATCCTATTTTTGTCGTGAAATTAATGATAGAATGCACTCATGTTCGGCGTTCGACCTGGACGAAAATACGATACTGATTTAATCAAATCGATTTCACTTCTGTTAACCCGAATGACGGAAAGAAGTAAAAGAGATCTAACAATAGAAACACGGAAAATGCTGTTAAATACCTCAAGGTAAACGAAACGTTTAGCCAAAAAAACCCAACAAAACAAAAAAACCCCCAAAAAAACCACCCCCAAAAAGAACACCCCAATAAAAACGAAAAAGAATTTTAAATACATAAAAGCCCATAAAAAGAAATAAGCGACTTCTTATTGATATTTACTAAATATAAATTTCTATAGCTTGTCAAGGTTGCGAGTTGTAGAATTACTAGGGTGAGTCAAAAGTTTTGCAATACAATGGTGCCTTTACTTACGAGCAGTCATTCAGTGAGTTTTTTTTCTTGTATTTAAAGTTAAAATTTGAGCCATAACTCTTATATTAATAAGTTCACTAATAACTTTTAAGTTTCAAAATTTATTACTTCAAAGAAAACTACAAAAGTTTTGCAATACAATGGTGCCTTTACTTACGACTGTTCCAATCAGTCAGTCATTTTATTCCTTGTATTAAAAGTTAAAATTTGAGCTACGACGTTTATATTAATAAGTTCACTCATAACGTTTAAGTTTCAAAATGTATTACTTCAAAGAAAACTACAAAAGTTTTGCAAATACAATGGTGCCTTTACTTACGACTGTTCCAATCAGTCAGTCATTTTATTCCTTGTATTAAAAGTTAAAATTTGAGCTACGACGTTTATATTAATAAGTTCACTCATAACGTTTTAAGTTTCAAAATGTATTACTTCAAAGAAAACTACAAAAGTTTTGCAATACAATGGTGCCTTTACTTACGACTGTTCCAATCAGTCAGTCATTTTATTCCTTGTATTAAAAGTTAAAATTTGAGCTACGACGTTTATATTAATAAGTTCACTAATAACGTTTAAGTTTCAAAATGTATTACTTCAAAGAAAACTACAAAAGTTTTGCAATACAATGGTGCCTTTACTTACGACTGTTCCAATCAGTCAGTCATTTTATTCCTTGTATTAAAAGTTAAAATTTGAGCTACGACGTTTATATTAATAAGTTCACTAATAACGTTTAAGTTTCAAAATGTATTACTTCAAAGAAAACTACAAAAGTTTTGCAATACAATGGTGCCTTTACTTACGACTGTTCCAATCAGTCAGTCATTTTTATTCCTTGTATTAAAAGTTAAAATTTGAGCTACGACGTTTATATTAATAAGTTCACTAGTAACGTTTAAGTTCAAATGTATTACTTCAAAGAAAACTACAAAAGTTTTGCAATACAATGGTGCCTTTACTTACGACTGTTCCAATCAGTCAGTCATTTTATTCCTTGTATTAAAAGTTAAAATTTGAGCTACGACGTTTATATTAATAAGTTCACTAATAACGTTTAAGTTTCAAAATTTATTACTTCAAAGAAAACTACAAAAGTTTTGCAAATACAATGGTGCCTTTACTTACGACTGTTCCAATCAGTCAGTCATTTTATTCCTTGTATTAAAAGTTAAAATTTGAGCTACGACGTTTATATTAATAAGTTCACTAATAACGTTTAAGTTTCAAAATTTATTACTTCAAAGAAAAATACATTGATACCTAAATATAAATTTCTATAGCTTTCTCCTTGTCAAGGTTGCGAGTTGTAAAATTACTATATGAGTCAAAAGTTTTGCAATACAATGGTACCTTTACTTACGAGTGCTCAAATTTAAGAATTTCCGAGTTACGAGCAGTCAAAAATTTGTGCTACGGCTCTTTTTTCCCCTGTATTAAGTTCACAGAAAACTTTCAAGTTTCCAAATTTATTACGCCAAAGAAAAATACAGTGGTGCCTTGAACTGTCAATCAGTCAATGTTTTGCTTTGTATTAAAAGTTAAAATTTGAGCTACGACTCTTATATTAATAAGTTCACTAATAACTTTTAAATTTCAAAATGTATTACTTCAAAGAGAAATACTGTGATACCTAAATATAAAGTTCTATAGCTTTCTCCTTGTCAAGGTTCCGAGTTGTAAAATTACTGGGGTGAGTCAAAAGTTTTGCAATACAATGGTGCCTTTACTTACGAGTGCTCCAATTTATTAATTTCCGAGTTACGAGCAATCAGTCATTGATTTTTTTCCTTGTATTAAAAGTTAAAATTTGAGCCATGATTCTTGTATTAATAAGTTCACTAATAACGTTTAAGTTTCAAAATGTATTACTTCAAAGAAAACTACAGTGATACCTAAATATAAATTTCTATAGCTTTCTCCTTGACAAGATTGTGAGTTGTAGAATTACTATGGTGAGTCAAAAGTTTTGCAATACAATGGTGCCTTTACTTACGACGAATTTCCGAGTTACGAACTGCCAATCAGTCAATGTTTTGCTTTGTATTAAAAGTTAAAATTTGAGCTACGGCTCTTATATTAATAAGTTCACTAATAAGTTTTAAGTTTCAAAATGTATTACTAAAAGAAAATTCAGTTCTACTTTAACATACGGGTTCCCCAATTTACGAGTTTTCCGAGTTACCAGCTGTCACTCGATCGGTTTTTTGCTTTGTATTGAAAGTTCAAATTTAAACTATGATCCAGCTTCAGATACGCTTATGTTAAGAACTTGTATAAAAACTTTTAAGTTTCCGAATTTATTACGCCAAAGAAAAATAAAGTGGTGCCTTATCTTACGAGTACCCAGCTTACGGGCTCTCACTTCGTCAATTTTTTTTTTTTTTTTGGGGGGGGGTTATTTTTTTGGTTGTTAAATATGTACCCAAATACAATGGTACCATGACAAGTTGTTTGAGTTACAAGCAGTCAGTCAGTCAATTGCTCCCAGGTCCACTCTGATCCGGAGTGGTAGTACCTGTTAGAGTCCCATCTAATAATGGATCTGCAGAACTAACATTTTTGCCCCTTCCCTACCCAGGTGACGCCGGGTAGCCGCTGCTAGTTCTTGTATAGAGAAGCCTACATATGAAAACTGACAAAGACAGTTATGAAAAGTAGATTCTGTATCTTAAACCCATTTCTATATGAAATACGGTAGGCTTTATACGAAATACCAGCCTCTAATGTAAGAGCGAAGAAAGTCTTCTTCTTCTTCTTCTTCTTCTTCTTCTTCTTCTTCTTCTTCTTCTTCTTCTTCTTCTATCTCTCCCTTCTTCTTCTTCTTCTTCTTCTTCTTCTTCTTCTTCTTCTTCTCTCTTTAATCACTCTTCTTCTTCTTCTTCTTCTTCTTCTTCTTCTTCTCTTCTTCTTCTTCTTCTTCTTCTTTCTTCTTCTTCTTCTTCTTCTTCTTCTTCTTCTGTGTAACTAAGACTTGGTGTGCGGCAAGTCTATAGGAATCTTTCAAATCTTTTTTGCTTGACTCGAATTTCAGCACTTCACTCTATTGCATGTAGACATTTACAAGATGCCTTCAGGTCACACTAATCCAATAATGCAATCCCAGTTAATACAACTCTATCGTAACAAATACGTAACAATGTACGAATCTATCTATCTATCTATCTATCTTATTTTCACATTATCTAACTAGATCTCTCTCGGTCGCCCTGTCGGCTGCGGCGTTAGGATGCACCGATTGCACCTCTGCAGGGCCACACACACACACACACAACACACACACACACACACATATATATATATTATATATATATATATGTAACACGGTTTGTTTTGAATGGCTTTTTGCCGATAATTTTTGGGAGAATAAGTGCTTAATTGGAGTCGTACCTAATTTTGAAAATTAATTAATTAATAATGAATTAGGCGGGAATACCTATTAAATGTATGGCTAAACAAATCGAGAAAAAAGGAGTGTCATAAAAGTGCCCAGTTTGAAGCCGCCCTGTCGGCTGTGGCGTTAGAATGCACCGACTGCACCTCTGCAAAGGGGTAAGACTCCCCCCAATGGGGCCACCTGTTAACCGTCGGTGGTGACCCGTGGTGCTTGAGGATAGAACCCAGGTGGATGAGCAGTCCATGACTTGAAATATTCCACTTCGGGCTTTTCTTGGGCTAGACCAGCGGTCGGAGAGGCCCCTCCGGTCAATCGGCTGGTCCCGCCAAGTACTAGCACCTATATGATTGCCCCAACCCTATTGCCCTTATGGCAAACCCCCAATCCTTCTTATCATATGGGTGCTAGAAAGCGGTGGCTGAGGGTTTACATGTCCTGGGAATGAATTTAAACTCTATCTGATGGTGAGGTTCCAGTTCTGGAGGTTTGGGGAATTGCTCCCTGGTCCACTCTGACCCGGAGTGGTAGTACATGTTAGGGTCCCATCTATAG
>CM042172.1:13540298-13557014 GCA_023376005.1 Doryteuthis pealeii | reverse complement strand
ACTTTACTGAGTGTGCCCACCTAAACCGAACGGGCTTTCTATCGGGGTTCCGTTCTTCTGGGCTGCCAGCCGATGCATCCCGCAGAGAAGCAAGGTGAGCAGTGAGGTCGAAAGCAATTGTCACTCACGTAGGCCTCAAGGCATCAGCTATACTGATTGCCAATGGATGTGAGCCAACGAGATGTTGCTCATATCTGACATTAGAAGAAGGTAATTGCAGGGATGCCAATTTAATTGTTAATCAGAGTGACCAAGAAAGAAATGAAGAATGAATAGAAAGTCATTTTTTTCAGATACAAGGTGTAAAAAAGTACCAAAAAATATCGATATTTTTTTACACGCCTTGTATATATATAAATATATAGTATATATGAATGTTTGTGTGTGTGTGTGTGTGTGTGTGTGGTGTGTGTGCGTGTGCGTGCGTGTGTGTGTGAATGTGTATGTGAAGAAAATGGAGTGTTTGACAAGTGGAAAATAGAAAAACACAGTATTCCAAAAAAGATAAATATATTTTTGATGGAGAAGTTGACGTTATAACGTTTCGGTTTTTTCTACCCTCATCGAGGCATGGATTTTCTGAATTCTCTCATTTTTCGAAATTCATCCAGAGTGCCTACACAATTCACGTCCCGATGTAGGTTTCAAAAACCGAGACGTTACAATGTCGAATTCTCCCATCAAGAATAAACTCATCCTTTAGAATACATTGTTTTTGTGTTTTCTACATGACGTCGGATTTATTCCTATTTTACCCCCATATATATATATATATATATATGTAATATATATATATATATATATAATACAGGTTTCGTTGAAATTGAACATACAATTCCTGTCTGACAAGTCTTTCATTGATCCGTTCTAATCTTCGGCCATCCTTCTTCTGGTATCAGGGTGGAACTGGTATCCCAGTCCACCGAATGTCTCAACACTAGCGCTTTCGGCAATACACTTTGCATCCTCAGGTGGGAAACGATGGAATAGTTTTCATGTCTCGTTTTTAACGAGAACGAGTAGAAGCAAGGAATTAGTGGGAGGTAATATCAATTGGTATTGGGAGGTTTTTGGAATGGTAGTAGTTTGAACAAAGCAGTGGTGATTTTTTTTTGGGGGGGGGCACAGGTTGTGATAGGGGGAGGGATAATGGAAGTAATGTAGGCAGAAAATTATAAGCATTTTAGGATATGTTGACTTACTTTCAAAGTTTATTTTGTTTAGGGTAGTTTTTTTTGTTTTATATATAAAGCTTCAATTATTTGAAGTTTTTGTTTGTTTTTTTCTCTATGTAGTGTGTGTGTATTTTCAGTTAGAATTGTGCGGTAGGTAGAGGGGGCATGAATGTGTTTTAAGATGTTGATTAATGGAGCTGGAATCTGATAAGTGTAGGGTTAATCTACGTGATAATGTAGTCGTCGTGTGGCCAATATATGTATTATTGATTTTGGAGAGACAGTCTCCTACGTTACATTTAAATTCATACACGATATTGGTCTAGTGAAAGACGCGTAGTTTTGGGGGAGGTGTTGTTGCAGGTGACCAGATTTGTAGTTTTGAATTTTTTGTAATAAATGATTAAATTGATTTTTCCGTTAGTGTCAGTGGAAGACACATTGTTACGTATTAATTTTTTTAACACATTTTCGTCCAGTTTATAATTTTTGTGCATCTGATTACAGTAATAGATGTTTTGGTTAGGGCTATTGGATGTGCTATTGTTTTCATTATGGTAAATATTATGGAGAGTTTTCCGGATTTGTTCATCAACAAAATAGTTAGGGAATTCATTACTGATGAGAGTTTGCTTAATATTTTTTATATAATATTTTGGGATCTTTAGCTCAGTCGGTAGAGTGTTCGGCTGGGGACCTCAAGGTTCCTGCTTCGATACCGACTCTCGCCATCTCAGCATATGAGTAGCACAGTTTCATTTATTTAGACTGGTAAATTTTCGGGACTGCTACGTCCCTTCGACTGACCGGGAATAGTAGTAGTGATCTTGTGGCGATTGCCGCGTGTTTTAGGCTGGACTGTGGGGCCTGGTTTCTGGTTGGTTCGTTGGTGATTGATGAGTTTTCTACTCTGTGTGTGGTCGTGTGGTGGGGGTCATGGAGTTGGAGGTGTGGGGTGTTGTAGAAATATATATATATATATATAATATATATTATATATATAAATATATATATGAAAACTATATAGTTCTTGTATCCCTGAAGGTACAGCGCCTCCTCTGATGTGAAGTCCAATGTTCGAAAAACATTCTCGTCCACAGATGTCGCATGTGAAGGCTGTCCCTGAAGATTTTGATGGGCCAGTGCTTTGTTGCCACCGCTTTCTTCTGGACCTCTTGGTTTTATAGTGTTGCGCCAAGGTGACCTCAGACATGAAAAGTCTGCTACGGAGAGTCTGCCGTCAACGATGGCGGTCCTGAGCCAAATTTTTCCAGTTAGAAGGGGTAATGCCAAAGCACTTGAGAGCATTCTTGTAGTCAATCTTAAAGCGCAGCTGGGAGCGACCAATCTGTCTTTTACCAGACGAAAGCTCTGCATAGAGGATGTCCTCCAGGATTCGTCCATCATCCATCCGGCGGACATGGCCCGCTATCGGAGACGACGCAGTCTCGGTAGAGAACACAAGCTGGGGAGTTGAGCTCTCTCTCTAGAACTGCTGTGTTAATGATCCTGTCCCTCCAGGTGATGCCCCGTACACGTCTAAGGCAGCGAGGGTAAAAGCTATTTAGCCGCCACTCTCGGTGGGAGTTCAGAATCCATGTTTCACTTCCATACATAAGGGTGCTTATAACACATGCCCTATACACTTGTACCTTTGTACATATAGTGAGCCTGCTGCTGTCACACACTCTCGTTGTAGAGCTTCCCAAAAGAAGGCTGGAGAACGAATCGGTTGAAACATTATTTCTTTCAATATAGTGAATGGCAAGTGGAAATGGCAAAAACAAAAACAAACAAACATACCCCCCTAAAAGGATCTAAAAAAAAAAAAACAAAAAAACAAGAAAAACAGACGATGTTCTTAATGAATGGTGAAAAGAGAAGAATATCATTTTGAGAGACATTGCAATCGTTGTCGGCCAAATATAGCGGAAAATTACTTTCGCGCGCTCTGAGATTCGCCATTTGCAAATTGCTTTATGGAACTCTTCAGACAAAATTACGAGATTGATATCCAAAAATAAAACGACAGGGAACACACTTCTGTCAACAAATAAGATTCAATCCACATAGATAGATAGATAGATTGATTGGTATATATATAGATGTATAGATAGATACATACACACTTAGGAGGCTGAGTCAAAAAGTATGTCATTTTGTTCAGGTATAATGACCAACACACGAACATGTATCATACATAAAATGAAGCAGGTCTTATGTGGATCGCATCCCTACTTAGCCAAATCAAAAGAGTAATGACATTTTGTTTAGTACAGGTATAATTACCAACACAAAAAACGTGTATCATACATCAAAATGAAGCTGGTCCTCTGTGAATCACATAGGCGAGTCAAAAAGTAATGCCATGTTATTTAGGACAGGTATAATTACCAATACAGAAACATGTATCACACATAAATGTGAAGCTGGTCCTCAGTAGATCACATCCCTACTTCTCCACAGTGGTGATTCAAAAAGTAATGCCATGTTATTTAGGACAGGTATAATTACCAATACAGAAACATGTATCATACATAAATGTGAAGCTGGTTCTCTGTGGATCACATCCCTACTTCTCCACATAGATGAGTAAAAAAGTAATGACATTTTATTTAGGACAGGTATAATTACCAACACATGAACATGTATCATATATCAAAATGAAGCTGGTCCACTGAGGACCACATTCCTACTTCTCTACATAGTCAACGTTTCTCTCAATAGCGATGTTCCACCTTCAAATGAGAGCATGTATCCCTCCCATAGATAGAAAGATAGATAAATACATACATACATACATATGAACACATTGTTGGAGATAGAAATGGACTAATATAGATAGATAAATTGATTGATAGATATAAACATGCATACATACGTACGTACGTATATACATGCATACATAGGAACAGATTGGAATGGATATGAATGAACTTACATAGATTGATAGATAGATAGATCGATAGATACATTCATACATATATATATATATATATATATCAGGTAAAATATAAGGAATGAAAGAACAAAAATCAGACAAAAATGTGTAGTATATTTCGCTCGGCTTCCAGCTTTTATTTATAAAGCTGAAGAACCTGAAGACGCCGAGTTCAAACTCCAGCGAAATATACTACACATTTTTGTCTGAGTTTTGTTCTTTCATTCCTTATATTTTACCTCATTCTGTCCGATTCATTCCAACCCCCTTTTCCTCACACACATATATATATATATATATATATATATATATATATATATATATATATATAAATTTAAAAAAAATCTTTTAAATCAGGAAATACCTGTGCTGAAGAGAATATTTTTAGTGGATATAGTGTGCACGGAACTAGCTCCACTTCTTGGTAATCAGAGTCAGAGAGACAGTGTGATGAACAGATTCAACAAGACTGCAAGACAAAGGTACCTCAAGTGGCATTGCTACGCGCCTGGATACCAACCCAGGTATTTCTACGTCCTCGCGTAAAGTAATGTGCTAGATGGCCGTTGAGCAAGAAGCTTCTTCCGCCCTTTGACAGGTCTTGATTTTCGTCCTGCTGGGAGTCTAGCCACCCTCCTCACCAGGCAAGCTTGGTGGGGTTACGGTTTAGTCACCGATGACCCGACTATGAAACAGGTAGTACTGGATTACATAGTACCCGTAGCACTTTTGGCGACCTGACTATATATATATATATATATATATATATATGACTATATATATATATATATATATATATATATTATTATATTATATATATATATATATATATATATATATTATATATATATATATATATATATATATATATATCTTTTTTGCAGTATTAAGGTTTTTTTGTTTGTGAACTGATTTGACATTCTTCTCCGACCCAAACAACTACGGAGTGAATGAGCTCTGATGATGATTTTTGTAAAATCGAAATATTGATCAGTATCAGCTATGATTATATTATAAATTGTTTTCTTCTTTAACAGCATTGTGTGATGTTTCCATTCCACCTTTTCATACT
The DNA here is from genome assembly GCA_023376005.1 of Doryteuthis pealeii. Lineage (NCBI taxonomy): Eukaryota > Metazoa > Mollusca > Cephalopoda > Myopsida > Loliginidae > Doryteuthis > Doryteuthis pealeii. The sequence continues at coordinate 13,551,826 of CM042172.1, read as the reverse complement.
TATATATATATATATATATATATATATATATATATATATATATGCATATGAACGGATTGGGAGAGAAATGAATAGATTAAGATAGATAGATAGATAAATAGATAGATAAATAGATCGATACATAATTGTTTAAACAAGATGAAAATGTCTTTTTAACCAGGTACTTAAAGCATTTGTTTCGACACATAATACAAAAAGAGATATTTTTTAGCTTCACAATACACCCTTTCAAGTCGGCGAAAAGACGATACAATATCCGGACAAAATTGGCTAATAAATAAATACGCTACTACATGACACCATCCGGGATAGTATTGGTAAGCCGGGATAGCACAGTCGGTAGAGCGTTCGGCTAGAAACCATAATGTTTCTAGTTCGATACTGGCCCTCGCCCATTCAGCGTATGAGTAGCGCAGGGATCTGCGCGGTAAAGTAAGGAGCTGATGGTAGGTATTGCACTGCACCTCAGGCGCAAAAACTATCTCCTTGGTCTAGCGCTAGTAAAAAGGAGATAAACTCCCTCGCTGGCTGACTGATACCGACTTTCGGCCACCCTGACGACTTTACTTTCATATATATATATATATATATATATATATATATATATATATATATATATGGTGAATGCCACTTCTTCACAGAATAAGGCCATTTCTACAAGTTCAGCTGTGAGCACGCAGTGCCCAGGCGTTCAGCTTTGTTTTTATTCACTGTCATACATATGAACCTCTTCACAGGTTTCCTCTCATGTGCGACCGTACGTGACTGAGAAACCCAGCCTTTGACAGGCGGGCCCTGCCACACGCGTCATATATATAGTCCGGCTTAAATGTAGGAAATGTATCCATGACGTTCGTCATGTGCTATTTGCAGAGAGACCGCTTCAGGATTGAGTGTTCGAGCCGTTTTAACTCAAACCTCAGCTATCATAGACAAGTTTTCTCCATACTGCACGATTCGTAGCTATTCTCTCCCACTCATGAACATTTATGTTGAGAGTTTTGATGTTTTTGATAGCATCCCTAAAATGCTTTTTGGGCTTGTGCCTTGGACGCTTCCCACATTGCAGTTCTCCGTAGAACAATATATATATATATATATATATATATATATATATATATATATATATATATATATATATATATATCCAAATTACTGACTGCTAAGTAAGGGATGGTCCTATTTGGGATCATCAGATCTCAATGTACGAACATACTGCATGGTCTTGTAGGTGCAAATAAATATACTCTTACAAGGATTCTTATAAATCCCCAAAAAGTGCTCAATGTATAATAATCAATAAATTAGATTATATACAGATCAAGCCTGTTTATTTATTTATTTATTTATTTATTTTTAGATTCCTTGTACTTGTAAAACCCGTATGACGAGGCTAAGACTCATTTTTTGAGTCTCTGGTCGAAATAAAAATATAACATGATGAAAGTTTGTTAAGTTTTTCTTTCTTTGAAAGTATTAGCGCTATGTGATATGTAAACAGGCTCGTCCAGGATTTGAACTCGGACCGACGAGTCCATTTCTAACCAGTATACTACTCGCTTCCATGAATAGATTATATCCGAATGGTTTGTCTTACCCACTTGCTTAGTACAAGTAATTAAAATCACAGTGAATATCATGAGAAGATATTTTGTTTATTGTCATAATGTAATAACATAACAGTTTAATACGGTCTCATTTTCAGAGCCAAACAATAAAACTCTGTGATTTAATTATCCCGTGTTGATGGCATCATAGAAATTCATCTTGGATCCGGGGGATGGGGGCGTGTTTTGCAAATAAGTTTTCGAAAATCCTATTATCCGAATCTTGTAAAAGAAACCAACCACCCTACCACCGACCAACGTCCAACCAACCAGATGTTTATTTACGAGAGCTGAGTCAAAAAGTAATGCCATTGTGTTTAAGACGGGTATAATTACCAACACAGAAACATGTATCGTACATCAAAATGAAGCTGGTACTCTGTGGATCACATCCCTACTTTTCCACATAGGGATGTCAAAAAGTAATGCCGTTTTTAGGACAGGTATAATTACTAACACAGAAACATGTATCATACATCAAAATGAAGCTGGTCCTCTCTAGATCACATCCCTACTTCTCCACATAGGGATAAAAAAGTAATGCCATTTTTTTAGGACAGGTATAATTACCAACACATGAACATGTATCATACATCAAAATGAAGCTATCCTCCCTAGATCACATCCCTACTTCCACATAGGGATGTCAAAAGTAATGCCATTTTATTTTGACAGGTATAATTACCAACACAGGAACATGTATCATACATCAAAATGAAGCTGGTCCTCTGTGGATCACATCACTACTTCTCCACATAGATGAGTAAAAAAGTAATGCCATTTTGTTTAGCACAGGTATAATTACCAACACATGAACATGTATCATACATCAAAATGAAGCTGGTCATCTGTAGATCACATCCATACTTCTCCACACAGGTGTGTCAAAAAGTAATGCCATTTTATTTAGGACAGGTATAATTACCAACACAGAAACATGTATCATACATCAAAATGAAGCTGGTCCTCTGTGGATCACATCCCTACTTCTCCACATAGTCAGAGTTTCTCTCAATAGTAATGTTCCACCTTCAAATGAGAGCATCTATCCCTGCCTTGTAAAATTCTGTTGACTGTTCTTTGAGTCACTTCTTCATTACAGATTTCACTTCCTCGTCACAGGAATAATGTTTTCCTCTCAAACCCTCTTTCGTGAGGCCGAAGAGATGATAGTCTGAAGTAAACATTATTACAGTGACGAGGAAGTGAAATCTGTAGCGAAGAAGTGTTTCAAAAAACAGTCAACAGAATTTGAGGGGCAGGGATATATGCTTTCATTCGAAGGCGGAACATTACTATTGAGAGAAATGGTGACTATGTGTAGAAATAGGGATGTGATCCACAGAGGACCAGCGTTATTTTGATGTATGATGATATATGTTTCTGTGTTGGTAATTATACCTGTCTTAAACAAAATGGCATTACGTTTGAGTTCTCAGTTTTGATTGAATCCTATCAAGAAAACATTTGATATCATCCATCTATATATATTCAGCCACAGACACTGTGTTTCGACGTATGTGGCTTGACATAGCAGGCTACCTCCAGCCCAAATTGAAACCCGATGGATTTATCATCAGTCAAAATTCCTAACCACTGGGCCATCAGTACACTGATAAACAAGAGCGAGAATTTAACTAATAAATACATACATGTGTATCTATGCTAAAAGCCACCAGAACGAGCTCCAAGGGATATAGAAGAGATTTGTATTTAAATGTAATTGACAGCGGTCAGCGAAATCCCCTCTAAATAGATCAACCCACCAGGACAGTGGAGCATATATATATATATATATATATATATATATATATATATATAAGGTAGTCGTCGGGGCGGCCTAAAGTCAGTATTAGCCATACAGCGAGATAGCCCTTTTCACTTGCGTTAGACGAAGAAGATTGTTTTTTTAGAGTCTGAGGTGGAGTGCCACACCTAACATAAAATCCTCACTTTACCGCACCGATCCATGTCCTACTCATACGCTGAGTTGACGAGGTCTGGCATCGAACCAGGAACATTGCGATACCTAGTCAAGTACTCTACCAACTGAGCTAACCGGCCATATATATATATATATATATATATATATATAATATATATATATAATATATATATATATATATATATATATATATATATATATATAATATATATATATATATATATATATATATATTATATATATATTATATATATATATATATATATATATTATATATATATATATATATATATATATATATTATATATATATATATATATATATATATATATATATATATATATATATATATATATATATTATATATATATATATATATATATATATATATATATATATATATATATATATATTATAATACACACACACGGGTTAAACTCAGATAGGTATTTTAAACTCTTACCAATATTTAAACCCACCGTACCAATGACCCACATATCTACACCCAAACCAACCCCGCCAATGAATAGGGTAGTGAAGACACAACTTTCATGAGAAAAAGGTTTGTCTCCAGTATATGTTTCCATGTGCCTTTTCATAGAATTATGTGAAAATGTACTCTATTTCACATTTTTTCAAATTTCTATTTTCCATTTAAAATATTTTTAGATTAAGAGGCCCCTTCCTGGGGCTAACTCTTGATTTCTTTATGCATAATATTTACACCTTATTTCAGGATGGAGGATGTTATTTGATCCTCAAATAATATTTTCTTCCTTCTGTCCCACTTCTCAAATCTTGAGGAAGTGAAACAGCAGAGAATAATTTTCTTCTCCTCAATGGACCACTTAGCTATGTTATAGTTTTCTTTCTAGTGGCCATTACTTGGTCTTGCCAGATTCCAGGACCAATATCAGGCTGGTCTGGTGGGGTATCCAACTTAGTGTTGTTACTTGTGGTAGCAACACTAGGAGAACGTACACTGTTAATTTCCTCATCATTTAGCCCAGTGCTTAGCTTTGACAAGGTGAATATTTGGTAAGGGTTTACTTTCAAGGAGAAGTATCCTCATACCAGATACTAACAAACCACTGTACAGAGAGACCGAAGACACTCGAGGTGGTGTCTATTAGGCTTTTCCAATTCTCACCAGTAGGCTTTGTGGATTTTCACATTGCACATTCATTAAAATACTGATCCATACACTTCACAAGAAAATGTTTCAAGAGTGTGTTTGCATATGAACCTTTCAATATAGAGGAATTTCCTATTAAGTAACGAGTATCACCAGTGCGACACAACAGGTATCATTTAAGACCTGGTAGCGTGCAGTCTTTACTCTACATCATTGAACTTCGGAGACCCTGTTCCATGTTTTAACTTGTAAAACCGTAGCAGATTTTACACACACACACACACACACACACACACACACACACACACACACACACATATATATATATATATATATATATAAGAGAGTTTCATAATTTGCTTGAAGCATTGTGTATGTATTGGTTAGGAGGTTGATTTAGAAGGCTATCACAATGCAGTTTGGAATAAATAAAAAATAATAATACGGTAACAATGGTGTTGTGTGTTGACCTGTATTTTTATTCTTTCTTGAATTTTCGAGGTAATGCCTCTTTATCAATGAATTGAACAAGCAGTACAGCTATGGCATTTCTTTCCAAATGATTTTTTTTGAAAATGACGTTATTTTTTAAATAACTGTATTCCCATGTGAGCGTGAATGCGTTTATTTTTGTTTGTACGTGTGCATATGTTGAAATGCCCGTGACATTGAAAATGCGTGTTGGTTGTGACGTTAAGACTGTATCCTAGCGCGGGATTTTGTACGTGTGTGTGTGCGAATGAAAAAGCGTATTTGTGTTTTGTGACCATATATTTTATATATATATATATATATATATATAAAATGCTAAGTAAACAGTATAATTTATATTCTTGTTTATATTTCTCCGAAATTCTTCTTTCATTTGTAAATCCGTTTTGAGGATTATCTGAGGAATTAAGGTGAGAAAAGTTTGTGACACTCCAGGAAATTGTTTTATCTGATTTCCTGATAAGAATTTAAATTCAATCTAATTATTTTGCTGTACTATAGGAATTCCAGAAAAAGTTGAAATAAGATATTTACAAAAAGAAAATATAACAGGACCCGTTACGAAGTTTAACTTAATTTCAGTCTTTATTTCGTACGTTCACACACACACACACACACACACACACACACACATATATATATATATATATATTATTATTATTATTATTATTATTATGCTAAACCTGATAGAATCAATGTTTGTCTCCTAAAAGCTTAGTGTACATGCCATAAAAGGATGTTATACAGGAAACCATGGGTAGCAGCGTGGGGGATGTGAGACACGGCAGATGATCCCAAAATTGAACAATGGCGTTGCTCATATGATGCTGGGCTCAGGAACCCTAAACGGGTCAATAGCCAGGATCAAATAGTTAAGTTAGAAAACGACTGCTCCTCATCACTAGCGCCTATTGATGAGTCAACAAAACAGCCACCGATAGTTATCTATGACATCGAAAGAATCCAAAATCCAAAATCCCTGACAGTACGCAATGTTGCATAGAGGACCTCCCGAGAATGATGAGTGATAGGAACGGATGGAGAGAGATTGTCATGGATATCCGTGCTAACAGCGCGACATGATGGTGATGATGACTGTTTAGGTTAAAAAAATATTTTCGGAAAAATGTACAGTCAAACGTATCAGGTCTGTTTGTTATTGTCTTCTTGTTCAATTCGCTTAGATAGTTTTGTTCCCCCTCTCTGTCTCTCTGTCTTTGTCTCTCTCTCTCTCTCTCTCTCTCTCTCTCTCTGTCTCTCTGTCTCTGTCACTTTCTCTCTCTCTCTCTCTCTCTATATATATATATATATATATATATATGAAAGCTGATTATATATATAGTAAGTAAAGTCAACGGGGCGGCCTAAAGTCGGTATCAGCCAGTCAGCGAGGGAGTCTATCCCCTTTTCAATAGCGCTAGACCAAGGAGATTGTTTTTAGCATCTGAGGTGGAGCGCCACCCCTACCATCAGCTCCTTATCATATATATAGGGTGATAAAAAATACTTTTTTTGAAAGTCAGGCCTATTTTTTAGGTCAACCTATATATATATACATATATATATATATATATATATATATATTATATATAATATATATATATTTACCGGGTGATCCCCCCCCAAAAAAAAAACTGACTTTCCCAAAAAGTCTGTTCTTTTTGGATCACTCTGTACATGTATATAAATATAAATGTATGTGTTGATGTACTGGTATAATATATATATTATATATATATATATATATATATATATATATATATATAATTTAGAATTCCATAGCTGTAGGCATTAGACAATAAATTTGATCCTATCCCTTTTAGTCGAATTGGTGGGTTCTGCCTGGGGTGCGTCTCCCTGGGTCTAGACACAATCAATTTATTCTGCTTCCAAGATCAGCGAATTAAAGTGTCCTTCTGGGTATTTTGATGCCGCACGATTTATCTATATTAAATTAACTGGAAGGACGTAAACTAATCTCAGTTGGAGAATATTTTTCGGTTGACTTCTGATTTGGGTCGGAAAATTAACACGGAAAGTTTTTTGGTGGTAACCAATGACAGTTTAACTACAGTCTATGAATTAACATTTTGCGAATTGGGTTACGATTTTAGGGGATTAAGGTTGTTTTTAATTATGTATTGCTTAAAAAAAACAACAAAGAACCCAAATTACTATACATTTAATTAACCATTGAAATTAATTATTGAATGTATTATTGAGTCAGTTGTTTGTGTTAGTATTGCAATGTATATTTTCAATTAAACTTAGTTAAAAAAATATTTTTCAACATTAAACGTATAGTAATTTTTTTTTTTTGTTGTTTATTTTTTTTTTAAGCAATACGTAATTAAAAACAAAGACCTGTATGGTGAATTAGTAGAGAGTATCCGACCGTGAGGGAGACCACGCCTGTGCTTTAAATATGTCTGCAAGAGGGATATGAAGACATGCCACATTAACCCCAACACACGGAAGGCATGTACAGAAGACCTGTCGCCTCCTCGTCAAACAAGGAACGAAAAGGAGTGAAAAAGGGAGGAAAGAAGCCGCCACAGAAAAGAGAGCCAAAAGGAAGGAGAGACAACAGCAACTCCAGCAAGCATCACTGTTTGCTTGCAGTCACTGCACCAGAGATTGCCACTCAAAAATTGGTCTGTTCAGCCACCCACGCAGTTGCAGATAAAGAAAAAAAGTGGACACTACACCATCGTCTCTAGTAGACAGAAGAATTCCAACAACTATTTGTATTGCTCTGTACAAGGACGGATGATTAAATCCATAACAAAACAGTTATCTGAATTTTGATCTGAAATGTATATGTTACATGTGGGTCTTTATTCGTCTTTCTTTTATTCATAAAAGGAAACGTATCTAAAGATTAGGAATTCCCTTTGGTATATTTCTCTTTCTTAAGAGTTTTGTCAATACCAATCTCTCGTTGTTGGGCTTAACAATAAACACAGAATAAAAGAATAAAGGGGAGTTTATGTCCATTAAATCCATATAAATCCTCCTTTGTAAGGAAACCAGAAAATTTGAATAAAATATCAAGAAAATATTCCCCTGTCCATCCCATTCAATAAGACTTATTGACATGAATTATATATACTAGCAAATATATGCACCCTCCGGGTGCAAGTATTTAAGTTTTAATATAATAAAATATCATATTGAGTTAGAAAGGCTAATGAAACTGAATAAAAATGCAGTTAATAAACATTTGGAACAGAGGGGGTATGATTGAAAATGAGAACAACTTTGAAAGTAACTCTTCCATCATTTTCCATTACTCCCGTCTTTCATTGCTAAATTTTCCTAATTTAACTATTTAATTGAAATAGGAAGTAAAGAATGGAATTACAGTTATTTCTTCTTATTAATGGATTTCTTTTAAGATTTATCACCGAGATTTTTGCTCATGTTTATTAAAATAAAACCAAACAATTAGAAATCAATAATACTAAGCACATATTTATTAAAATCAAAATTTTAAGATCAATATGCAAATTAGCCTTCCCATTCACACTGTAAACCGCTACTTTGTTGTATATATAAATACAACTGCATGTTGGAAGTATGTAGATATGGCCACCAGTATTAATAATGTAAAACAATTTTATTAATAATTGAGCTTTAAATAAAAATAAAATCATAGAGAATGCGATGTCCATAACAAAGGGAATTGTGACTTAAGTAGTGATATAGTTTCGGTTACAGACAGAAAAACTCACAATCTTCATTGTAATAAGATATATATATATATATATATATATATATATATGAGAAGTAAACAAACAGACGATGTGTGTTGATATGGCTTTTTTTAGCCCGCAATTTTTGGGAGAATATGTGCTTAATTGAAGTTGTACCTAATTTTTGAAAATTAATTAATTAATAATGTACATACAGAGATACTGAAATGTACACTCAGAGATTGATTTTTCTCGATTTGTTTAGCCTTACATTTGAATAGGTATTCCCGCCTGATTCATTAATTATTAATTAATTAATTTTCAAAAATTAGGTACGACTTCAATTAAGCACATATTCTCCCAGTAGTTTGTTGTAGAGTTCAGGTTCCGTATGACAGCTCAATGCTTAATTTTCATAAAGAGAGCAAATTTATTTTTGAATAAAAATGCCTTAAATACCAGGGGTATCGTGATTATGGACCATTTCCACTCGTAGGTATTTGAGGACCACCGAGCTTCGTCAGACCACGCGGTGGGCCTCAGATATCCACGAGTGAAAATGGTTCATAATCACGATACCCCTGGTATTTAAGGCATTTTTATTCACAAATATATATATATATATATATGGGGGGGGATAAAATGCCTTAAATACCAGGGGTATCGTGATTATGAACCATTTCCACTCGTGGATATCTGTTGTTTTAATTGTTTTTTCAAATTCTTATAATATATATATATATATATATATATATATATATATATATATATATAATGCTACTGTGAACAAAACAACTATTGTGCAGTCAACAATGTCTTCTTCTGGAAGATGATGACTCTCAGGTCAGGCATGGTAATTCTATTCTTGAGGTAAACTCTAAAAAAAAACTTGGTCAGTCAAAAGTTTTGCTATATTTTTGTATATGGGTAATTCCATGTCAACTCATCAAGGCTATGTCACCCCCCCCCCAACCAATTTTATGTTATTGATGAGTTTTGACTTTTTCCTAGCAAGATCAATATCCCGATGTGGCACTGCATCTATGACAACATTATTTCTATTATTATTCCACATATATTGAACATTATTTGTACCAAAAAGATTGTTTAATATTTGCTCAGAACCGAAGCTACAACACCAGTTATTATTTTGCAAATCAGAAAGTATTAATAACTTAAAATTGCTTAACTTAAAGACATTTTTGATAGTATTTTTGGATTCCTTGTGCCAAAATGCTCTTGGCCATTTTCGGCCAACCCCATCAAATTTGGAGAGCAAAGAATCGAGCTAACTCCGTCAATTTTTGTAATTGGACGCTCAAATTTTGGGGATCATCTATTTTGAGGATAGTCCACACCTGCAAAAACTTTCAGAAAAATTGGAGGGGTTTTCTGGATGATTTGACATGGAATTACCCATATACTAGTGTGCAGTGTATATGATGTATCCAAGCAGTTCAAGCTGTACTAAGTACTAGTATCATTGGTAATATTAAACGCCGACTTCACCATCGAAAAATAAAAATACATTTATCTTTTTAGAATACTTTTTCAATACAACCCTCACACACACTCACACGCACGCGTACACACCACACACACACACACACACAACACACACACACATATATATATATATATATATATATATTTATATATATATATATATATATTGAGATTAAGTAAACAAATAAATGTGTTTATTTTTATATGGCTCTAAGCCGACAATTTTTGTAGGATATGTGCTTAAGTGAAGTCATACCTAATTTTGAAAATGAATTAGTTAATAATTAATGAATTTAGGCGGGAATATATGTTCAAATGTAAGGCTAAACAAATCGAGAAAATGTACATTCAGGGATTGACATTTTCTCGATTTGTTTAGCCTTATATTTGAACATATATGCCCGCCTAAATTCATTAGTTATTAACTAAATAATTTTCAAAATTAGGTATGACTTCAATTAACAAAATATCCTCCATATATATATATATATATATATATATATATCTATATATTATATATATTATATATAGGACACCTCACTTGTTGTAATGGTGTAGCAAGCTAGGATTCGCAGATCATTGTAACCTCGATTCTCATTGAGCGCCTCATTCTTCTGGCCTTGTGCCACATCTAAGTTAAGCCTAGTAAATAACTGTATATACATAGGGCAACAAACGTGGTCTAATGGTTTGCCAGCTAGATTTGCAGATCATTGTGACTTCTATTCTCATTAGGCGCCCCATTCTATTGGCCTTGTGCTACATCTAATCTAAGCTTAGTGAATAACTCTATATACATAGGTCACCACATGTGGTGTAATGGTTAGAAAGCTAGATTCGCAGATCAGTCTTCTGGCCTTGTGCCACATCTAAGCCAAGTTTAGTGAATAACTATATACATATATGTGTGCGCGCGCGTGTGTGTGTGTGTGTGTGTATGTGTGTGTGTAACTCATCATCTCAATTGTTTACATGTGAAATACTGCCTTCCACATGCAGACATGCTGCTACAAACAAAACAACAGTTGCGTGGTCGACAGAGACGTCATCAGATGACAACTCGATTCGGGCATGTTTTTTGGCGCCAAGCATTATTAACACAGACCCAGGGCGCCCTGCTCTCACTTACAATAAATCTCTCTCCTCTT
>CM042172.1:13538100-13540198 GCA_023376005.1 Doryteuthis pealeii | reverse complement strand
ATAACACATGCCCTTATACACTTGTACTTATGTACATATAGTGAGCCCACTGCTGTCCCACACTCTCGTTGTGGAGCTTCCCAAAAGAAGGCTGTAGAACGAATCGGTTGAAACATTATTTCTTTCAATATCGTGAATGGCAACTGGAAATGGCAAAAACAAAACATATCCCCCTAAAGATCTAAAAACAAAAAAAACAAAAACAAAAAAACAACAAAAACAGACGATGTCTTAATGAATGGTGAAAGAGAAAGAATATCATTTTGAGAGACATTGCAATCGTGTCGGCCAAATATAGCGGAAAATTACTTTCGCGCGCTCTGAGATTCGCCATTTGCAAATGCTTTATGGAACTCTTTCAGACAAAATTACGAGATTGATATCCAAAAATAAAACGACAGGGAAACACACTTCTGTCAACAAATAAGATTCAATCCACATAGATAGATAGATAGATTGATTGGTATATATATAGATGTATAGATAGATACATACATACTTAGGAGGCTGAGTCAAAAAGTATGTCATTTTGTTCAGGTATAATGACCAACACACGAACATGTATCATACATAAAATGAAGCAGGTCTTATGTGGATCTCATCCCTACTTAGCCAAATCAAAAGAGTAATGACATTTTGTTTAGTACAGGTATAATTACCAACACAAAAACGTGTATCATGCATCAAAATGAAGCTGGTCCTCTGTGAATCACATAGGTGATTCAAAAAGTAATCCCATTTTATTTAGGACAGGTATAATTACCAATACAGAAACATGTATCATACATAAATGTGAAGCTGGTTCTCTGTGGATCACATCCCTACTTCTCCACATAGATGAGTAAAAAAGTAATGCCATTTTGTTTAGGACTGGTATAATTACCAACACAGGAACATGTATCATATATCAAAATGAAGCAGGTCCCCTGAGGACCACATTCCTACTTCTCCACATAGTCAACGTTTCTCTCAATAGCAACGTTCCACCTTCAAATGAGAGCATGTATCCCTCCCATAGATAGAAAGATAGATAAATAGATATATACATACGTACATACATACATATGAACACATTGTTGGAGATAGGAATGGACTAATATAGATAGATAGATATAAACATGCATACATACGTACGTACGTAAATACATGCATACATAGGAACGGATTGGAATGGATATGAATGAACTTAGATAGATTGATAGATAGATAGATCGATAGATTGATAGATACATTTCATACACACACACACACACACACACACACACACACACACACACATATATATATATATATATATATTATATATATATATATATATATAAATTTAAAAAAAAATCTTTTAAATCAGGAAATACCTGTGCTGAAGAGAATATTTTTAGTGGATATAGTGTGCTAGCTCCACTTGTTGGTAATCAGAGTCAGAGAGACAGTGTGATGAACAGATTCAACAAGACTGCAAGACAAAGGTACCTCAAGTGGCATTGCTACGCGCCTGGATACCAACCCAGGTATTTCTACGTCCTCGCGTAAAGTAATGTGCTAGATGGCCATTGAGCAAGAAACTTCTTCCGCCCTTTGACAGGTCTTGATTTTTGTCCTGCTGGGAGTCTAGCCACCCTCCTCACCAGGCAAGCTTGGTGGGGTTACCGGTTTAGTCACCGATGACCCGACTATAAAACAGGTAGCACTGGATTACGTAGCACTTTTGGCGACCTGACTATATATATATATATATATATATGACTATTATATATATATATATATATATATATATATATATATATATATATATATATATATATATATCTTTTTGCAGTATTAAGGTTTTTGTTTGTGAACTGATTTGACATTCTTCTCCGACCCAAACAGCTACGGAGTGAATGAGCTCTGATGATGATTTTTGTAAAATCGAAATATTGATCAGTATCAGCTATGATTATATTATAAATTGTTTTCTACTTTAACAGCATTGTGTGATGTTTCTATTCCACCTTTTCATACTCATATATATATATATATATATATATATATATATGCATATGAACGGATTGGGAGAGAAATGAATAGATTAAGATAGATAGATAGATAAATAGATAGA
>CM042172.1:13523100-13533100 GCA_023376005.1 Doryteuthis pealeii | reverse complement strand
CGTGTTGCGTATGTTGTAATGCCCGTGACATTTGAAAATTGCGTGTTGTTGTGACGTTAAGACTGTATCCCTAGCGCGGGATTTTGTACGTTGTGTATGTGCGAATGAAAAAGCCGTATTTGATGTTTTGTGACCATATATTTATATATATATATAAATGCTAGGTAAACAGTATAAATTTATATTCTTGTTTATATTTCTCCGAGATTCTTCTTTCATTTGTAAATCCGTTTGAGGATTATCTGAGGAATTAAGGTGAGAAAGTTGGCGACACTCCAGAAATTGTTTTATCTGATTTCCTGATAAGAATTTAAATTCAATCTAATTATTTTGCTGTTACTAATAGGAATTCCAGAAAAAGTTGAAATAAGATATTTACAAAAAAGAAAAAAATAACAGGACCCGTTACGAAGTTTAACACTAATTTCAGTCTTTATTTCGTACGTTCACAACACACACACACACACACACACACCACACACACACACACACACACACACACACACATATATATATATATATATTATATATATATATATATGTATTATTATTATTATTATATTATTATTATTATTATACTTAAACCTGATCAAATCAATGTTGTCTCCTAAAAGCTTAGTGCACATGCCATAAAAGCATGGTTATACAGGAAACCATGGGTAGCAGCGTGGGGAATGTGAGACACGGCAGATGATCCCAAAATTGGACAATGGCGTTGCTCATATGATGCTGGCGGTGAGGCCCTAAACGGGTCAACGGCTAGGATCAAATAGTTCAGTTAGGAAACTACTGCTCCTCATCACTAGCGCCTATTGATGAGTCAACAAAACAGCCACCGATAGATATCTATGACATCGAAAGAATCCAAAATCCAAAATCCTTATGACAGTATGCAATGCTGCATATAGGACCCCCCGAAAATCATGAGTGATAGGGACGGATGGAGAGAGATTGTCATGGATATCCGTGTTAACAGTGCGACATGATGATGATGATGACTGTTTAGTTTAATGACACGAAAGTCATACTAAAATATTCCTTACTTTTAGAAAAACTTACCCATCTTTTACTACACATTCTTCCTATCACTTTCCCCTATCTATATATCTTGTATATTTACATTATTTGTTGTGCCATAACAATTCCAGAAAAGGTTCAAACAAGAAATTTACAAAATAATTATCCGTAATAAAGTTTAACTTAATTTCAGCCGTAACTTCATCATATTCACCACACACACACCACACACAACACACATACACACACACACACACACACACACACACACACACACACACACACACACATGTCATAATTTGCAATTAATTCAAAAACTGACACGTCTTTACATATAATTCTGCCTATCACTTCCCCCTCTATATATACATCTTATATATTTATATTACTTGTTGTGCCATAATAAGACTTCCCGGGTAGGTTCTAATAATAACTTTATAAATAACTAAAAATTATCCGTTACACACACACACCACACACACACACACACACACACACATATATATTTATATATATATATATATATATATATATATTATATCATATTATATTATATTATACTAAAACAGAACGAATCAATGTTTGTCTCCGAAAGGCTCTTTTACTGTTTAGTTTAATGACACGAAAATTATACTAAATTATTTCTTACTTTTAGGAATCAGTTATGTTTGAAAATAAATTCATTTTATTTGGTTCTTATTAGCTGTAATTTGCAATTAAGCCAAAATCACATCCGGCTCTTACTCTGTCTATCACTTCCCCCTCTCTATATATAACTTGATTACCTCCTGTTATATACATTAGTTTCTCTATGAGTGTAATGATACTGATTTAGAGAGTAGAAAATAACTTGTATGTCAAGTTTCACAAGCAGCTAGCCCGCAGCTTAAATTAGCTCAAACATTTCCTTTCATAGAAGACATCCAAAATGATTTTAATGCTTTTTTAAAATTTATTTAACCAGCAGTATTTATTTTTATGAATTTTTATTCGCTTTGCAAACTCTCTAACTCAATTTTCTACCGAGAGGTCAATGGGTGACCCAACGGATCACGTTTTCTCTTGCATATATATATATATATCATGTCACACAATTAGTACGAATATCCATGACAATCTCTCGCCAACCCTCCCTATCATTGTCCTAGGGAGGTCCTCTGCGCAGCATCCAGCATCTCTGCATAGTTGGTCAATGTAGGTCCTAGTTGGGCGGCCCACATTAGCATGTCCGTGTTTTGGCTTCCACAGGAGAACGTCGCTTATGAGCTCGTCCTTGCTTCTCCAGCAGTGTCCAGCATGTCTTGTCCGTCTCACTCGAATGGTTTGTGAGATGGGGGTCAGATGGGGTTCAGGTGGCCATACAGCTGTTTCTTTGTGGGGTGCTGTTTCCACGATTTGTTCAAGACTGCACGCGGATTCTTGTGCAGCTCCCATCTAGCTTATTCTCAAAGGCGCCCTCGTTAGGGTCCAGGTGGTGCAGCCATACAGCAGCAATGATATAACTACAGACTGGAAGAATTGTCGCTTATATATTATATATATATTATAATATATATATATAATATATATATAATGTGAACAAAAACATGATAATACAAACAGGAATATTTCTATGTTTTTTTTTTTTTTGTTCTAATTGTTCTCAGGAAATTTCGATCTTAGATCATCTTCTGGAGAAAAAATGACAAGTTGCAAAAAAATATTTCGAAAAATTTAACAGTCAAACGTGTCAGGTCTGTTTGTATTGTCTTCTGGTTCAATTCGCTTTAATAGTTTTGTTCCCCCCTCTCTGTTCTCTTCTGTCTCTGTCTCTCTTTCTCTCTCTCTCTCTCTTGTCTCTCTGTCTCTCTGTCTCTGTCTCTCTGTCTGTCTGTCTGTCGTCTCTTCTCTCTCTCTATATATATATATATATATATTATATATGAAAGCTGATTATATATATAGTAAGTAAGTCAAACGGGGCGGCCTAAAGTCGGTATCAGCCAGTCAGCGAGGGAGTCTATCCCCTTTTCAATAGCACTAGACCAAGGAGATTTTTTTTAGCATCTGAGGGGGGAGCGCCACCCCCTACCATCAGCTCCTTATCATATATATAGGGTGATAAAAAAATACTTTTTTTGAAAGTCAGGCCTATTTTTTAGGTCAACCTGTATGTACATATATATATATATATATTTACCGGGTGACCCCCCCCCGCCAAAAAAAACCCTTGGCTGGTTTTCCCAAAAAGTCTGTTTCTTTTGGATCACCCTGTACATGTATATAAATATAAAATGTATGTGTTATGATGTTATATTATATATAATTATATATATATATATATATTATAAAATATATATATATATATATAATTTAGAATTCCATAGCTGTAGGCATTAGACAATAAATTTGATCCTGTCCCTTTTAGTCGAATTGGTGGGTTCTGCCTGGGGTGCGTCTCCCTGGGTCTAGACACAATCAATTTATTCTGCTTCCGAGATTAGCGAATTAAAGTGACCTTCTGGGTATTTTGATGCCGCACGATTTATCTATATTAAATTAACTGGAAGGACGTAAACTAATCTTAGTTAGAGAATATTTTTCGGTTGACTTCTGATTTGGGTCGAAAAATTAAAACGGAATGTTTTTTGGTGGTACCCAATGACAGTTTAACTACAGTCTATGAATTAACATTTTGCGAATTGGGTTACGGTTTTAGGGGATTAAGGTTGTTTTTAATTATGTATTGCTTAAAAAAAATAAACAACACAGAACCCAAATTACTATACATTTAATTAACCATTGAAATCAATTATTGAATCTATTATTGAGACAGTTGTTTGTGTTAGTATTGCAATGTATAATTTCAATTAAACTTAGTTTAAAAAAATAATTTTTCAATTTTAAATGTATAGTAATTTGGGTTTTTTTGTTGTTTACTTTTTTTAAGCAATACGTAATTAAAAACAAAGACCTGTAAGTGAATTAGTAGAGAGTATCGACCGTGAGGGAGACCACGCCTGCGCTTTAAATATGTCTGCAAAGGATATGAAGACATGCCACATTAACCCCAACACATGGAAGGCATTGTACAGAAGACCTGTCGCTCCTCGTCAAACAAGGAACGAAAAAGGAGTGAAAAAGAGAAGGAAAGAAGCCGCCGCAGAAAAGAGAGCCAAAAGGAAGGAGAGACAACAAGCAACTCCAGCAAACATCACTGTTGCTTGTAGTCACTGCACCAGAGATTGCCACTCAAAAATTGGTCTGTTCAGCCACCGCGCAGTTGCAGATAAGAAAAAAAAAGTGGACACTACACCATCGTCTCTAGTAGACAGGAAGAATTCCAACAACTATTTGTATTGCTCTGTACAAGGACGGATGATTAAATCCATAACAAAACAGTATCTGAATTTTTGATCTGAAATGTATCTGTTACATGTGGGTCTTTATTCGTCTTTCTTTTATTCATAAAAGGAAACGTATCTAAAGATTAGGAATTCCCTTTGGTATTATTTCCTCTTTTCTTAAGAGTTTTGTCAATACAATCTCTCGTTGTTGGGCTTAACAATAAACACAGAATAAAAGAAGAATAAGGGGAGTTTATGTCCATTTAAATCCATATAAATCCTCATTTGTTAAGCAACCAGAAAATTGAATAAAATATCAAGAAAATATTCCCCTGTCCATCCCATTCAATAAGACTTATTGACATGAATTATATATATATATATATATAATATATATATATATATATATATATATTATATATAATATATTATGGCTTCGCAGTTTGAATTAATGTTACCATTGACTAGATGATTTGGCATTCCCCGTTTGTGGCATGGGCTGGTGGCCAAGTGTGTTGAGTCCCCGCTCTTTATGCTGTGGTCCGTTGGTTCAATCTCTAGTGGCGGAGATTGTGGTATGCACTGCTGATGAGACCAAAGGAGGTCGAAACAGCTGTCCAGTGCCCCGGATGTCGCAAATGGTGTTTGCCGAGTTGTCTGGTCGTGGTAATATGATTCAATTATCAAATATATATATATATATATATATATATATATATATATATGAGAAGTAAACAAACAGACGATGTGTTTTGATATGGCTTTTTTTAGCCGACAATATTTGGGAGAATATGTGCTTAATTGAAGTCGTACCTAATTTTTGAAAATTAATTAACCAATAATGTACATACAGAGATTGATTTTTCTCGATTTGTTTAGACTTACATTTGAATAGGTATTCCCGCCTAATTCATTAATTATTAATTAATTAATTTTCAAAAATTAGATACGAATTCAATTAAGCACATATTCCCCACCAATATATATATATATATATATATATAATATATATATATATATATATTATATATATATATTCTTAGTTGGGGTACCAAGTTTCTTGGTACAAGGTTATTCTAGGCTGGTCCTATTCTCAACCAGTAGTTCGCTGTAGAGTTCAGGTTCTGTATGAGAGCTCAATGCTTAATTTTTATAAAGAGAGCCAAATTATTTGTGAATAAAAAGGCCTTAAATACCAGGGGTATCGAGATTATGGACCATTTCCACATGTGGGTATCTGAGGCCCACTGCGTGGTCTGACGAAGCTCGGTGGGCCTCAGATATCCATGAGTGGAAATGGTCCATAATCACGATACCCCTGGTATTTAAGGCATTTTTATTCACACACACACACACACACACACACACACACATATATATATATGTGTGTGTGGTGTGTGTGTGTGTGGAAATGGTCCATAATCACGATACCCTAGTATTTAAGGCATTTTTATTCACACACACACACACACACACACACACACACACACGTATATATATATATATATATATATATATATATATATATATATATATATATATAATATATATTCGTGAATAAAAAAATGCCTTAAATACCAGGGGTATCGTGATTATGACCATTTCCACTCGTGGATATCTGTTGTTTTAATTGTTTTTTCAAATTTTTTAATATATATAATATATATTATATATATATATATATATATATATACATATATAATATATATATATATATATATATATATACATAGGGCACCACATGTGGTGTAATGGTTAGAAAGCTAGATTCGCAGATCAGTCTTCTGCCTTGTGCCACATCTAAGCTAAGTTTAGTGAATAACTATATACATATATGTGTGCGCCTGCGTGTTGTTCTCGCGTGAGTGCTTGCGCACGCGCGCTCGTTGTGTGTGTGTGTGTGTGTGTTAACTCATCATCTCATAATTGTTTACATGAAATACTGCCTTCCCACATGCAGACATGCTGCTACAAACAAAACAATAGTTGCGTGGTCGACAAAGACGTCATCAGATGACAACTCGATTCGGGCATGTTTTTGGCGCCAATGCATTATTAACACAGACCCAGGGCGCCCTGCCCTTCATCTTACAATATCATCAAAATTTGTCAGCTTTCTGAAACATTATGAGTGTGCCAGAACAATATGCAGCAATTTCATATAAATCTTTGTTGTATGTTCAGCTTCCCAATAACGAAACGTTAATTCAGTGTTATATGATTTGCATTAACTGGCAATGGCGTTGGGCTCGAAGGAGAAGATAGATAATTTCCGTGGAATTCCCACGCGAAATCAGTGTACAAGATGTCAATAATGCAGGAATATATATGCAAATATATATATGTATACATATATATATATATATATATATATATATATATATATATATATATATATCTTATTATAATGGAGATTGTGTGTTTTTCTGTCTGTAACCGAAACTATATTACTATAGAAATCAAAATTCCCCTTGTTATTTACATCACATTCTCCATGATTTTATTTTTTATTTAAACCCTCAATTATTAATAAAACTGTTTTACATCATTAAGACTGTTGACCATATCTACATACACAGAACATGCAATTGTATTTATATATACAACAAAATAGCGGATTATAGTGTGAATGGGCAGGCTGATTTGCATATTGATCTTAAAAATTGGATTTTAATAAATATATGCTTAGTATTATTGATTTCTAATTGTTGGTTTTATCTTAATGAATATGAGCAAAAATCTCGGGGATAAATCTAAAAGAAATCCATTAACAAGAAAAAATAACTAATATTATTCTTTACTTCCTATTTTAACTAAATAGTTAAATTAGGAAAATTTACCAATGAAAGAGGGGAGTAATGGAAAATGATGGAAGAGTTACTTTCAAAGTTGTTCTATTTTCAATCATACCCCCTCTGTTCCAAATTTGTTATCTGCATTCTTATTCAGTTTCATTAGCCTTTATAATTTAATATGATATTTTATTATATTAAAACTTAAATACTTGCACCCGGAGGGTGCATTTATTTGCTAGTATATATAAAGTTGAGTATAAACGTGAGTTACTTAATAAAATTCTCATGTTGTATATATTTGTCATCGGTATTCTTATCTATCTATGTATACATACAGTGCGAAATATAAATTTCTCTCTCTCTCTCTCTCTCTCTCTCTCTCTCTCTCTCTCTCTCTCTCTCTCAGTCATCTCTATATATATCAGTCATCCACAGACACGTGTTTTGAAGTTTACTTTTCATCAGTGCAGCTAGACTTTTTAACAGCTACCTCTAGCTACCTCTACCTCTAATCCTGCGACACTATCCAGGCGACGCCAGGTAGCCGCTTCTAGTAGTTAATGAGGGAGAAAATTTCTCAAAGTTAATTTAAGAGAAAAATCGCGGCTCTAAATATAGATAGACTAATTTTTCAAAACATAAAAACTTCCACGTGCTGAAATTATTCAAACTCTTTTCTTTAGAGAAAAATTTTAAAATCTTACGAGTAAAATATATTCTGTTCGGATTTCATAAAATTAAATTGGAGAGGTCGACCTAATAAAAAAAAAAGATTCATCAAATATATTTTAGTAAAAAACTATTTCAAAGATAAATTCATCTAAAAGTTGAATAAGTATCGAAATTTTCGTGAAAATTTGACAATTAATTGATTTTTCATAGAATGTTAATATCTTTATTTGAGTAGTAATGATACTGACTATAAATTAAATATTCATTGATAAGCTCAATTCCTCAAATGACCGTGACGTAAGCAGTGACGTAGTTTTCATTACAGACAAAAAGAGACGGAATCACTATTATTAATAGATAATGTAGGACACTACTTTTAGTTAATAAGGGAGCAAATTTCTTATAGTTAAAATGAGAGAAATCGCGGGCTCGAAGTACCGATAGACCAATATTTCAAAACGTAAAAAAAAAAAAAAAAAACGGCAGAAATTTTCGTCTGCCCAAGTTCCTTACACTTGTGGCCATCAGAGGCTGTCAGTCTGGAGTGAACAATTAATTGATAAATACTTACGGGATATGTTTTTACAATCACCAGATAACTCGAGTTTGTAAACAATGTTCCGTGTCCGTGTGTGTGTGTGTGTGCGTGCGTGTGTGTGTGTGTGTATGTGTGTTGTATGTGTGTGTGTGTGTATTTATAAGTGTGTGTGTAAATTTGTGTGAGCAAACATGAGTTCAGACCTAACATTCTCTTGACTTTGTATATGTTTGTCAACGTCATTTTTATCTATCTATCTATCTATCTATCTATCTATCTATCAATATGAATATAAATTAGACAAAACGTCACCCATTAGGTCACCCATTCAGCTCTGGTTAGATAATTAAGAGTAGGGAAAACAGGAGTTAGCAAAGCGAATAATTTAAAAAATAATCAGTAAATACGAACGGACGAAATCTTACAACCATTTTGTTTCTAAGAGAGGAAATGTTTGAACTCATTTAAGCTACGGGTTGCTGGTTGGGAAATTTAACATAGAAATACATTAAACTTAACTAAATTAACATAGAAATACATTTAAACTTACTAAATTTAACATAGAAATACATTAAACTAAATAATTTAACATAGAAATACATTAAACTTAACTAGATTTAACATAGAAATACATTAAACTAAACTAAATTTAACATAGAAATACATTAACTTAACTAAATTTTAACATAGAAATACATTAAACTTAACTAAAATTTAACATAGAAAACTCTAAATTTAACATTAGAAATACATTAACTTAACTAAATTTAACATAGAAATACATTAACTTAACTAAACAAATTTAACATAGAAATACATTAAACTAAACTAAACTAACTAAATTTAACATAGAAATACATTAAACTTAACTAAATTTAACATAGAAATACATTAAACTTAACTAAATTAACATAGAAATTACATTAAACATTAAACTAAATTTAACATAGAATACATTAAACTTAACTAAATTTAACATAAATACATTAAACTAAACTAAATTTAACATAGAAATACATTAAACTTAACTAAATTTAACATAGAAATACATTAAACTAAACTAAATTTAACATAGAATAATAAACTTAACTAAATTTAACATAGAAATACATTAAACTTAACTAAATTTAACATAGAAATACATTAAACTTAACTAAATTTAACATAGAAATACATTAAAACTTAACTAAATTTAACATAGAAATACATTAAACTTAACTAAATTAACATAGAAATACATTAAACTAAATTTAACATAAATTTAACATAGAAATACATTAACTTAACTAAATTTAACATAGAAAACATTAAACTTAACTAATTTAACATAGAAAAATTAAAACTAAATTTAACATAGATAACATAACATTAAACTTAACTAAATTTAACATAGAAATACATTAAAACTAAATTTAACATAGAAATACATTAAACTTAACTAAATTTAACATAGAAATACATTAAACTTAACAGTAAAAAAGCATTTAGGAAGCAAAAGTTGATTCACTTTAGAATACTACTACTACTACTACTACTACTACTAATAATAATAATAATAATAATAATAAGGAAACCACAAAAGAGAAACTGAATCAGTTATAATTGCTGCACAAAATAATGCCAAAAGGACAAACTATATCAATGCGAAAATT
>CM042172.1:13515600-13518100 GCA_023376005.1 Doryteuthis pealeii | reverse complement strand
CTCTCAATAGCAATTTTGTTAGGACAGGCATAATTCTCTTAATAGTAATTTTTGTTTAGGACAGGTATAATTCTCAATAGCAATTTTATTTAGGACAGGTATACTTCTCAATAGTAATTTTAGTTTAGGCAGGTATAATTCTCTCAAATAGTAATTTGTTTAGGACAGGTATAATTCTTCATAGCAATTTTGTTTAGGACAGGTATATCTTCTCTTAATAGCAATTTTATTTAGGACAGGTATAAATTCTCTAATAGCAATTTTATTTAGGACAGGTATAATTCTCTTAATAGCAATTTTATTTAGGACAGGTATAATTCTCTCAATAGTAATTTTGTTTAGGACAGGTATAATTCTCTTAATAGCAATTTTGTTTTGGACAGGTATAATTCTCTCAATAGTAATTTTGTTTAGGACAGGTATAATTCTCTCAATAGCAATTTTGTTTAGGCAGGTATAATTCTCTTAATAGCAATTTTAATTAGGACAGGTATAATTCTCTTAATAGCAATTTTATTTAGGACAGGTATAATTCTCTCAATAGCAATTTTGTTAGGACAGGTATAATTCTCTCAATAGTAATTTTGTTTAGGACAGGCATAATTCTCTCAATAGCAATTTGTTTAGGACAGGTATAATTCTCTTAATAGCAATTTTATTTAGGACAGTATAATTCTCTTAATAGCAATTTTATTTAGGACAGGTATAATTCTCTCAATAGCAATTTTGTTTAGGACAGGTATAATTCTCTCAATAGCAATTTTGTTTAGGACAGGTATAATTCTCTCTATAGCAATTTTGTTTAGGACAGGTATAATTCTCTTAATAGCAATTTTATTTAGGACAGGTATATTCTCTTTAATAGCAATTTTATTTAGGACAGTATAATTCTTTAATAGCAATTTTATTTAGGACAGGTATAATTCTCTCAATAGCAATTTGTTTAGGACAGGCATAATTCTTAATAGTAATTTTGTTAGGACAGGCATAATTCTCTCAATAGCAATTTTGTTTAGGACAGGTATAATTCTCTCTATAGCAATTTTGTTAGGACAGGTATAATTCTCTTAATAGCAATTTTATTTAGGACAGGTATAATTCTCTTAATAGCAATTTTATTTAGGACAGGTATAATTCTCTTAATAGCAATTTTATTTAGGACAGGTATAATTCTCTCTATAGCAATTTTGTTTAGGACAGGTATAATTCTCTCATAGCAATTTTGTTTAGGACAGGCATAATTCTCTTAATAGTAATTTTGTTTAGGACAGGCATAATTCTCTCAATAGCAATTTGTTTAGGACAGGTATTTTCTCTCTATAGCAATTTTGTTTAGGACAGGTATAATTCTCTTAATAGCAATTTTATTTAGGACAGGTATAATTCTCTTAATAGCAATTTTATTTAGGACAGGTATAATTCTCTCTATAGCAATTTTGTTTAGGACAGGTATAATTAGCAATACAGGAACATGTATCATACGTCAAAATAAAACGTCCTCTGTGGATCACATCCCTTCTTCTCCACATAGTCACCGTTTCTCTCAATAGCAATGTTCCACCTTCGAATGATAACATGTACCCCTGCCCCGTCAAATTGTGTTGACTGTACTTTGAGCCACTTCATCAGTACATATTTCACTTCCTCGTCGAATATCACAATCATCTCTTTGGCCCATGAAAGACGGTTATATATATATATAAATATATATATATATATATATATATATGTGTGTGTGTGTGTGTGTTTGTGTGTGTGTGTGTGCACGTGTGTGTGTGTGTGTGTGTTTGTGTGTGTGTGTGTGTGTAAAGGGAATGACTCACCGGTAAAAATATTGGGTTGGTCTCAATATTTGGTTGGTATAAGTATTATCCGGATAAGTCAGCGTTATAACAAATATTAAGTGCTCAATACGTAAGTAGAGCGGATTTATTATTATAGTATGTACAGAAATAATCAACTGAATTTCACCATGAGGATCTTCAGGGTTAAATCCACTGAATTAATCAAGTACCCTGAAGATCCTTCTGCTGAAACTAGAGTAGGTTATTTCTGTACAGACTATAAAACATCTCCTCCACAGAAAACGACGTTAATGCACTTATAAGAAAGGCATGGGCCAATATAAATAAATTATCGGTCATATGGAAATCCAAACTCACAGACAAGTTAAAGGGACAGTTCTTCCAGGCTGTTGTCGTGTTAGTGCTGCTGTATGGCTGCACCACCTGGACCCTAACGAAGCGACTAGAGAATAAACTAGATGGGAGCTGCACAAGAATGCTACGGGTGATCCTGAACAAGACGTGGAAACAGCACCCTACGAGAAAACAGCTGTACAGCCACCTGCCACATATCAGCCAAACCATCCGAGTGAGACGGACAATACACGCGGGACACTGCTGGAGAAGCAAGGACGAACACATAAGCGACGTCCTTCTGTGGAAGCCAGCACGTGGACACGCCAGTGTGGGCCGACAGCAAAGAAGCTCAGGATGCT
>CM042172.1:13510941-13515500 GCA_023376005.1 Doryteuthis pealeii | reverse complement strand
GAAAGAAAGTGAGAAATTCACAACATTGAAGCCCATAGAATTCCATACTAGCAACCGAATTTAAGGGATAAGTTCTAAACAAGACCACGTCTCGAGCTTACCTACTAATGAACACTACGCAACTCTCGAGATTTGCCTACCTAAGATAACCATCGGTTTGTGCTATATTATGAAATATACTATATTCACTCTGTACTTACGGATATATATAGTCACATAGTTAGTGCTTGGTCTACATGGTAAGGTAGATTAGGATGTCGTTTGTAACTGGTGCATGTATAACAGTATAAACTAATATGTTACATAACTGGAGTAAAGTTCACAATAATTCCGCAGTATTGTTATTTGTGACATCTATCACACTTGCATCTCTCATGATTTATACTTTTTATTTAAAGACGTCACGAGTTAATCATATAATAACTCTGTTTACATTTATTTTATATTCTGTTATATCCTCTATCTTACATACCTAACCACGATGCACAATTATAGATTATAATATAACACAAAAATAGCGCTACGTATGAATTGTAGATAGATTGGGAAGTGCTCTTAATTTGCATATAGTAGATAAGTTATACAAAAGAATGATGAATGTTCTAACTAATATATTTCGTATGTTTTTATTTGTACTCTTTATGGTTCCTTTCCAAATCCCTGGTTTATTGCAAAGTAGTTAATTTCATTTATTTTTTAATGAATATTAAAGCAAAAAGTCTCGTGGCTAAATTGAAGTCAATAAAATAAGAATCCCAAATAACATTAGAAAATGATAAGTGTCCTATTCATTATTTGCCGTCTTACCTCTTTCATGATGTAATTATTAATCACTAAGAGGTATCCTGTAAATTTAGGAAAATAAATAAAATATTGACAGAGAGTTGATTTAGGGAGGTATAGCAAGAGTTAAGGACGATATTCTATGTTGTTCATTTAATTATTTTTTTTTCGGATTCACCGTCTATGCCCTTACTGTTCTTCAAAAATCTTATTTATATGCATTTTAATTTAAGTATTTTGTTTAATGTGCCGCTTTTCTTATGATTATAATACGGGAGTGTAATTTGATTATGTGCACTTTATAAAAAAGTCTTACATAATGACAACGCCGCAGGAGGGTGCATATATTTGCTAGTATATATATAAAAGAATCCTAAATCTTTTGATCCATACATGAAATGTAGTAAAGGTCTATAAAAAAAAAAGAAAAGAAAAAGAAAATCCTTTTTAATAAATGAAATTTCTTATCTTTTCAAGAAAACTCATCTTATCAAAGTAAATCTTCAAATGTTGAAGTTCAGCAAAAACATTTTGAGCAAGAAATTGACAAGAGTGATATATGAGGATCGGTGCAGTCAGCATGATGATGATGATGATGATGATGATGTATGAATACTTGATACCATATAAAAAGTAAAGTAAATTCAACGGGGCGGCCTAAAGTCGGTATCAGCCAGACAGCGAGGGAGTCTATCCCCTTTTCAATTGCGCTAGACCAAGGAGATTGTTTTGGCGTCTGAGGTGGAACGCCACGATTACCATCAGCTTCACAATGTACCGCACAAATCACTGTGCTACTCATACGCTGAGGTGGCGAGGGCCAGTATCGAACCCAGAACCTCGAGGTTCCTAGTCCGAGGCTCAATCATGAATCAATTAATTTGTTTTCTTTGAAAAAAAAAATCTATTTTGGGATAGTATTATTATTCCGGACAACGCTGGTAATCCTGCTAGTTAAACATATAGTAAAGATGTAAAAAAAGTAAAGTCGTCGGGCGGCCTAAAGTCGGTATCAGCCAGACAGCGAGGAGTGTATCCCCTTTTTCACTTGCGCTAGACTAGGGAGATTGTTTTGGCGTCTGAGGTGGAGCGCCACGACTACCATCAGCTCACAATGTACCGCAAAAATCACTGTGCTACTCATACGCTGAGTTGGCGAAGGCCAGTATCGAACCCAGAACTTTGAGGTTCCTAGTCCGATGCTCTACCGACTGAGCTAAACCGGCCCTTGCTATCAAATAGATGTGTGTAAAAAAATTCTCAAGAAACAACTACACAAAGAATATGAATATGGACGAACAATGAACGTGATTCCCTAACCTTTAGGTATAAATTAATCCTGCACGGATTGGCATGCTGTTAAGACCAATAAATGAATGAATCAATGTGAATCTTTCTTTTCGAAAAGGTGCTTTTGGGATAGTATTCTTATAAATATATATAACACAATAAATATCACCAGGGCTTGGTTTTTGAGCAAAAATAATTAAGATTTGATTTATATTCGTGAAGATAATTAAAATATAAAATTTGAATGATAACAGATTTTTTCCTTTAATATTTTAGATAGTCGACATTAACATTTTTTTTCAGAGTAGCTGGATCAATGCAAGGTCTTTTTTTCACATAGAGATTTAAATGGGGCATCACACGAAGATTCAACTCACGATTCAGTAATATTGGATCTGCGGGACTAACTTAAAAAATCCCCCTCTACCCATGCGACGCCGGGTAGCCGCTTCTAGTACATATACAAAGGGCAGTCGTGAGAATCTGTTTGTCCGGAGGAAACTTCGAAAATAAAACAATTAACGACAAAGTAAATATATGTATATATGTATACACATTAAATATTACCAGGGCTTGGTTTTTGAGCAATAATAATATTCGTGAAGATAATTAGAGGATAAAGATTAAATAGTAACAGCATGGAAATGTTTTTGCATCGACTATTTTAAATAGGAGACTTTTTTTGTTCAGTGTGTCTGTGTACTTTTTTTTCTAACGAACCCCCACCCACCCACCGGGCCGGATCAACGAAAAATCTTTCTTTTTTTTACGTAGGGATTTTAATGGGGCATCCTGCGAGGTTCTAACTCACGATTCAGTAATAACGGATCTGCGAGACTAAATCTTTTGCAACCCTACGTTCTACCCAAGCGATGTCGGGTAGCCGCTTCAAGTTAAAAAATAAAGTAAAGATGTAGTGACGCTAATTTACATAACATATTTTGGGGACAATTTATGGATCAATCCATGTGAATTTTCCTTTGAAAAAAGTATGTTTTGAAATAGTATTATCATCCCGGACAATGCTGGGTAATCCTGATAGTTAAACATATAATGAAGATGTAATTTACTTTGTACATGTTAGAATCAATTCATAAATCAATAAATTCAAAAATAAAGTAAAGTTGTTGTGAGGCTAATTTACATAAGACGTTAGAATCAATTCATGAATCAATTAATGTGAATTTTCCTTTGAAAAAGTCTGTTTTAGGATAGTATTTTCTCCCGGACAACGTTGGGTATTACTGCTAGTTAAAAAAATAAAGTAAAAGTGTAGTGTGTCTAATTTACATAAGACATGTTAGAATTAATTTATGAATCAATAAATGTGAATTTTCCTTTTAAAAAATCTGTTCTGGGATAGTATTATTATCCTGGACAACGCTGGGTATTCCTGCTAGTTAAAAATAAAGTAAAGTTGTTGTGAGGCTAATTTACATAAGACGTTAGAATCAATTCATGAATCAATTAATGTGAATTTTCCTTTGAAAAAGTCTGTTTTTAGGATAGTATTTTCTCCCGGACAACGTTGGGTATTACTGCTAGTTAAAAAATAAAGTAAAAGTGTAGTGTGTCTAATTTACATAAGACATGTTAGAATTAATTTATGAATCAATAAATGTGAATTTTCCTTTTAAAAAATCTGTTCTGGGATAGTATTCTTCTCCCGGACAACGTTGGGTAATCCTGCTAGTTAAAAAATAAAGTAAAAGTGTAGTGTGTCTAATTTACATAAGACATGTTAGAATCAATTCATGAATCAATTAATATGAATTTTTCTTTCAGAAAATCTGTTTTGGGATAGCATTCTTATCCCAGAAAACGCTGGGTATTCCTGCTAGTTGAAAATAAATTAAAGTTGTAGTATAGTCTAATTTACATAAGACGTTAGAATCCATCCATGAATCAATTAATGTGAATTTTCCTTTGAAAAAAATCTATTTTGAGATAGTATTACTATTCCAGACAACGCTGGGTAATCCTGCTAGTTAAACATATAGTAAAGATATAGTGAGACTAATTTACTCTTATATTAAGAGTAAAGATATATTACGAATATCAGACAAAGGACAATTGGCTGTGGGACGGAATTGTTAACCCTTGAATAGACAGCGGTGTAAACTGCAGCCTCATTAAAGTTAAGATCGAACGAGACCGTTCCGTTTCAGTTGGACATGAACTGAAGAAAGTTTTACCCGCCAAAATTTGTGCCAACAGCTTCCAATTGTGTCTTTCTTTCTTTCTTTCTTTCTTTCTTTCTTTTCTTTTCTTTTCTTTTCCTTCTTTTTAAAGACTTTATTTCACTTTGAGTTGGGCTATTAAAGATTCTATTTAGATGCAACCCACAGAGCAAATGACGCTGTGTAAGTCATTGCTCTATAGCTCAGGGAGAGTTTAGATTTGGTTTGTATTCTTTGTTTAATGGCATATCCTACCTGCGTGGGTTATTTAATGCCAAAACCATCTACGTAGGAGACCAGCAGTGG
>CM042172.1:13470941-13505941 GCA_023376005.1 Doryteuthis pealeii | reverse complement strand
AATGATGAGCGATAGGGACGGATAGGGAGAGATTGACATGGATATCCGTGCAACAGCGTGACATGATGATGATGATGATGATGATGATGATATTTACATTTACAGAAAGTTTATCAGTTTTATAGTAATGATTATCAATATCTGTCTTGTCAAAAATTTGTGTACCAATTTTGTGTTGGTGCTGTCGGAGTTATTTTCGTATTTGCCTGGAGTGTTGTCTGCCCGTTTAGTGTCGCTGGTTCCTGCTAGGGGCCTGGTGTATTTAAGCGGCTGATTTGAACTTCTCTTCCTCTTTGCCTGCTGCTCGACCTACGAGACACAATAAGGTAGTCTTATGACTACCCCTTTCTTGGTGGGGCTCTGGCCCCCCATTACATCACTGTAAGTGATTTATACAGCATGGACTGTTCTTAGTCTCATGTCTGTGGGCTTTTGTTGCATAGCCCTCGACTCGGGCCACAAAATCGTACATGTTATATACTGTTCAA
Organism: Doryteuthis pealeii; assembly: GCA_023376005.1. Taxonomy (NCBI): domain Eukaryota; kingdom Metazoa; phylum Mollusca; class Cephalopoda; order Myopsida; family Loliginidae; genus Doryteuthis; species Doryteuthis pealeii. The sequence goes on along the minus strand of CM042172.1, from coordinate 13,505,453 downwards.
TGAAATCACAAGGCATGCTGTATCATATTTAAAAGGTACGCTTTACTTGCTTCTGCTTCTAACTCGGTGATGCGTGTACACGGCATGGAACTTGACGTTGGCGGCTACTGAATGAGGAAGTCAAGATGAGACTACAAAAACTGCTATCTGCCACACGTGGGGCCCTGTTGAATGGTACGATAGGTAACGGGTACGCCCCTCCCCCAGGGGAGGGGTTAGCGGGTCAACTCTCTCTCTCACGACTGCTGTTCGAAAAGCGCTGTCCTCAACTGACTGCCTATCGCCCAACTGCTCAACTGCTGTTTTGACTCTACCTTAAGTATGTATAGTCCGCCCACACATCTCTTTGTTCGGTTGACCGGAAGTCCTTTCTCTTTGTTCAAATTCCCGTTTGTCCAGAGGAAGTCTTTTGTTACACTTCTTTTGTTATACTAAGATTTCTGTCTAGTGCTATCTATTGTTTCTTTCCAGTTCAATTTTTCCTTGTTTTTTCGTACTTCCCGCGCAAAACAGATGCGACTATCACCAAACCATAACACTTTTATGTTTATCCTTTTTACATGTAACTGTATATTACTTATGTATGTATGTTTATTCTACCTTCTATTCTTTATGTATCTCGTCATATCCATGTGCTGTATACCTATTAAATGTTTTGTCCCCCAACCTTTGTCGGAGTTTGTTTGCGTTGCAACGAGTTATGACTTTGTCATAAGCTTTGAATCTTACAGTGCTACATTTGTCATAAATTTGTGTACCAATTTTTTATTGGTGCCATTCCTTTTTCTTATTGCCAGATGTTTTAATATCTGCGATTAATAATTCGAAGACCCCCGAATGGAATTGGTTCAGTGAAGAAAATTAGAAATTATATCAAGAACAATTTCATTCAGTAATATATCTTCCGAAAGAAGAAAACAATAAACTTTTTTTTTATTTATTTAATCATCATTTTATGTTTATAATAATGTTGAACGTTAAATGTGTGTCAAGTATTAAGTGAAACTGAAATGAAAGAAAGAAAGCGGAAGGAAGAAAGAAAAGAAGGAAGAGAGGAAGGAAAGAACCTAGAAAGGAAGGAAGCGGGGGGGGAGAAAGAAAGAAAGAAAGAAAGAAAGAAAGATAGTGAGGTAGTAAAACTAAAGAAAATAAAGAAGGATATAAGTAAAAGCATAAGTTTGAGAACTAAGAAAGAATAGATCGAGAAATCGAATATACCAGAAAAATATCTGATGAAAGAAAATTTATATTAAAAGTAAACATATGGCTATTTGAAAGAAAGATAAAAATAATTGCATGCACGAAGTTTAATAATTTAAAATGATAACAATTTATCAATAACACCCAGTAAACACACACACACACACACACACACACACACACACACACACACACATATATATATATATATATATATATATATATATATATATATAAGTAAAGAAATAACAAAAGACTTAGAGATTTTCAGATTAATTTCCTCATCGTATTTTGATTCTGTCCTATCAATATAACAACACAAAAAAGAAATTACATTTATATCAACATGAATGACTTAAAGCTAATTCGCAAATACAAAGACGTACTTATCTCCGCCCACTCTTTCCGTAACAGAAAACATTTTCTTATCAACTGCATCCATGAAATGGTCATACCACCCAGCATAATTAATACTCTTAAACTTTCCAACCACATTTTCCCTGAATATATAAAATCATATCTTGAAACATCAATACAAGACTTATAATATTCGATTCCATTTCCTATGACTCTAACCATTATACTACGAACCAGTATTAATAATTATTTTGTGGGGCCTTACATCAGTGAGGGGGGGTATAAATAAAACCGTTGAGAGGAAGGCCCCGAAATGGTGCACATTCTCTCCTGATGGCCCCCAAACCAAATACATAACAAATCAATCAAGGACTTGGGGTGTTTTGTGTTATAAGGTGTGTGTCAAATGCCCACTTCTACTTATAGACTCGGCGATAATCATGTGATCAACTTCTTGGCCAATCACTGGCAGTACTCTGCTGCTGAGATTGTTATTTATATCGGCTGTTCTGATCTTAGCTACTCACAACTACCTTGAACCTTCGTGGACGACGAAACATAGGATTATATCACTGGACCTTTGACACTACGTAGGATTCCATAACGTAGGACTTATTCACTTACCAAAGGATTCTATAGCTCAGGATTTACTTATTTACTTTAAGTCCTTTGCAACTGGCCGAGGATGGCGGTCAGAAACTTAACACTCGTCACTTTTGCTACTGGATCGAGAAGCATTCTACAGTCCGCTCGCTTTCTGGTGAGTTTCAGTTACTTATCAAGTAACTTTCAATAGATGTGTAGCATAACGATAATCACGGTACAAGAACGGTGTTTGTCGCATAGGCCAACTCAAGTTGTAGTTGTAGTCACCGTTAGTAGTAGTAATAGTCGTTAGTTCAGAAACAACATACACGCAAGTTGTATAGTCCCAAGGGGGGTGTATTTATTTCTAGGTTCGTGGGTTCTTTTTCAGAGAGAAGGAAAGATAAAGAGAGAGAGAGAGAGAGAGAGAGAGAGAGAGAGAGAGAGAGAGAGAGAGAGAGAGAGAGGGGGTACGGTCAAATTATTCTATCTCCTCATATATTATCATGTTTTGTACTGCTACCCCAAACCCAATACGGGCGACCGGCAAACACGTCTGCTCTCACCAGAGCCCAGCCGAAAAACAGGCAGATTTTCTTCACCCCCGTTTCTCGTTTCGGCGTCACATCCGTTTCCGGTCAAAGCCCTGAACTTCCGTCTTTATTTTTAAGTCTATTTCCTGGGTCATTCGTCGGTCACATTACTGGCACCCCACTTAGTGTTTCATCACCATCATCATCATCACGTCGTGCATACAGCACGGGTATCCATGACAATCTTTCGCCAACCTTCCCTATCATTCATTGCACTTGCGTAGCAGCCAGCATCCTCACATAGCTGGTCAATGTAGGTCCTTGCTGGGCGCCCCACACTTGCATGTCCATGTGTTGACCTCCATAGGAGAACGTCGCCTATGTGTTCATACTTGCTTCTCCAGCAGTGTCCTGCATGTCTTGTCCGTCTCACTCGGATAGTTTGTAAGATGGGGGCAGGTACCCGTACAGCTGTTTCCTTGTGGGGGTGCTGTTTCCATGACTTGTTCAAGACTGCGCGCAGCATTCTTGTGCAGCTCCCATCTAGCTTATTCTTAAGACGCTTTATTAGGGTCCAGCTGTTGAGTATCTGGCCGCCATCCTTGGCCAGATGTAAAAGGACTTAAAGTAAATAAGTAAGTAAGCCAATAAGTATCCGGTGGTATAGTATCCTTTGGTAAGTCCGACGTCCAAGATGACCCAAGTAGCAGTGATCTAAGGTTAAGAATCAGGCTAGTATAAATACAACAACAGCAGCAGCAGCACTGCCAGTGATTGGACAATAGGAATCTTTCCCAGGTCACATGCTTATAGGCGAGTCTATAAATAGAGGTGTACATCTGGCACACGCCTTATATCCAAGAAAAATTCCAACACACCCCTTTTTTTATATAAGGTGGGCTATTTTATTCAAGAATATTAAATCCGTTCATTGAGGAACATTTCAATTTTTAATCAGTTCATTGAGAAATGTTTACAATTTACAATAAATTCATTAAGAAATTTTAGATTTTAGATTTATAGTAATAGAACAAATACTATTACTATTACTAATCTTAGATTTTACTAACCCTATTTTGTAAAAAAAAAAATTAATTATCATTATTATTATTATTTTCCTACTCCTAATTCCTAGTCTTATTACTGCAAAACGTTACTGTCAAAAGTTAGTATTGTCCCCTTTTTTGGGTTTTTTTTTCGTTCACGCTTCGGGTAACAAGATTCCAATTGTTGTGTTAAATCAGTTGGTGGTTTATTCGCATAAACATGGTCTGGATAAGTTGGCAGAACTAGTAAATCAGCTATTTCATCTGACCATATAGCAGCACCGACACAACCACAGCCTGTTTAATCTTCCAAATTTTAACTTTTGTTTGTTATTATTTCTTTGTCCTCTCTTTCCCTGTCAATATTCAATTTCCCCGTAGACCATACTAATTACGCTACAGATGTTATGACAGAAGTACGGGTAACTTTTGACTCTCCCCCGTACATTAACTGATTCTTCTTTTTCTTTTTCTTTATTCTAGCAAACTAAATGTCTTCTTCACACCGCCATTTTTTATGACTTGTTGACAATGGAAATAATGAATAATAAACTACAAGTATTTTCTCCACAAACTTGTGTATCATGAGGATAAATATCTTGTAACATTGTTGTTCTTTACGTTTGTTAGATTATTTTGTGTATATAAGGTGTGCTACAATACACCATTTAAATTCATAAACTATACGAGGTCACTAAGTTTGAACTTCAGCCAACCCACAGCCCGACTGCGTGACTGGTTGACTAGTTAATCACTGATACCGGGAGACGTCAATTTGCAATCATTGACGAAGGACTTGCAATACTGAGGATCACCAAGGAACAACCAAGGGATTCTTTACCAAAGATTTCCGCTGGAAAAGCGCTCTTGCTTGAAACCTAAAGGATGGCCCATAAAATCGTAACAATATTAAATTAGTATTATTCTAATTATTCGGACATATGTCCTCATCTTTTGTTATCTGTACAACGTTTCGGCCGATGTGCCTTACGGACTTCTTCGGGTATTTCTTGTCGGACTCGGAGCCTTCTCGAACTCGGGAATCTTCTTTTTGAACTCAGGAATATTCTTGTCGTAATCGGGAGCCATCCCGGAACTCGAACCCAACCCTTTATCCAATCCACGGGGGCATCGTGTTCTCATTCCGCTAACCATAGCTGGGGTACAGGTGTTAAGCTGTGTTAATCATTATTCTGTGTTACTGTGACCCTTGATCAGTATTGAACCTGCAGCCTAGTGATAACTGTCACCTAGAACTGTATAAATCCAACGACTTTATCCACTACGCTATGTGTCCAATCGGTGGAGTGGTCTATCAGTCGAACAGCAAGGGGGTTCTATCTTGATTGAATGAGGTGTAAACCACGTGACCTCGCTTCGTCTATAAATTTAAGTAGTGTATTGCAGCACACCCCATATATAAAAATATTCCAACACCCTCGTATATTTAAAAATTATGGGCGCCACATACTTGCGACCTTGTGTCTCAACGGGTTAGGAAAATGGGACCATATGACCTTTAGGCACCTCTTTTGCGATCGCGATTCATAAGGACATTTTTCATTTACACCGTCAAAATCCGGTTGTTTGTTAGGGGTTAGGGGTAGGGGTTAGGGTTAGGGGTTAGTTTTATAATTAAAAAAAACCCTCTAAAAATGATCTGTTAACAAACATCCTGATTTTGACAGTGTAAATGAAAAAATGTCCTTATAAATCGAAATCGCAAAAGGGGTGCCTAAAGGTCATATGGTCCGGAAAATGGCTAGGCTATGACGTTAATATTTAATCAGTGATGTTTCACGACAAACTGCTCGATCAGATGTCTGTAAAAGACAATTATTCAGAGTGTTTGTTAGTCTAAATCGAAGAAACGTCACTTCGTCGGGAGCTCCATCAGAAACAACTGCCAATTCAAGAATAGGCGTGACAGCGAGGCGTGCTCAGAGACGGGAATGGGCATATGCATAACAAATACAACATTGTTGCCAAAAACTGTATGACCAGTTTCTGTGTATCACCAGCGCTTTGGTGATTTTATTATTGGTATTCTCGTATATCTAAAAATAATGGGTGCCACATACTTGCGACCTTAGCTCAGTCGGTAGAGTGTTCGACTAGGAGTCAGAAGGTTCCTGGTTCGATACCGACCCTCGCCAACTCAGCGTATAAGTAGTACAGGGATCTGTGCGGTAAAGTAAGGAGTTAACGGTAGATGTGGTGCTCCACCTCAGATGCTAAATAATCTCCTTGGTCTAGCGCTAGTGAAAAGGCGATAGACTCACTCGCCGATTGGCTGATGCCGACATTAGGCCGCCCGACGACTTTACTTATTATTAAAAGATTTACCTATTGTTCAACATTTATCCTATTACAAAAGGAAAAGATTGAACAAAAATATGATAAAATAATTAATTGGCTATCTTTTCTTTTTTTAGAAAGTAAATCTAAAATCCATTTACAAAATAAATGGAGAAAACAGGAAATAAACAGATGGCACTTAAGGAATCATGTTACATATCACGGGCAGGAATTTCCATGGAATTTTACTGAAAGCCCGCGAAATACGTGAAGTCACGTGGGACCTGGTTGGGTCTTCAGTTTCAGTTTGGACGTCGGGCAGAGAAGATGTATTGCCTTAACTGGAGCTCACTGCATACGCGCGTTATGTTAGTTACATGAGATGTTTAGTTAAGTAAATAAAAGCTTACATAAGTAATATGGTTTTGTGGTTGATGAATGTCTTGGCAACAAGACTGATCTAGAAGAAGGAAGGAATTAAGGACGACCAACCCGAAGGGACGTTAGAAGAGACGCTAGAAGAACTTAGGATACCAAAGATGAACAGAAGAAGAATAGAAGTAAGAAAGGAAAGAAGGGTATACAACAGTCAATTTCATATGAAGTCAGCAAGATTAAATAGCCAAAAAATAAAAAAGTAGTTGCCAGGTTCTTTTTAATATTAATTCTGGAAATTTCTTTAAAGGTAATTCTTTTCTGGTAAGAAAATGGTTAAGGAAAATGTGACCTTGTGTCACATCCAATCCGTGGCGAACGGGTTAAGGAAAATGGCTACGCTATGACGTTAATATTTAATCTGCGATGTTTCACAAGAATCTGCTCGATTAGATGTCGGTAAAAGATTAATATTCAGATTGTTTGTTAGGCTAAATCGAAAAAAAGACACTTCGAAATCAGCAAAATCAAGATCACGCGTCTGCTAAAACGCTGATAAATATTTTGCCCAAATCACTGCACCTGGGTTCACAGACACTTCATTCTTCATTGCCTGCATTTGAGGACCGACTCCATAAAAAAAATCACACCCCGCCACCAAGTGGCGAACGTGACACTCATTAAAAAATAATGAAACACAGAACCAGTTGTTATTCAAACTGGTTTAGCCCAGTGGACAGAGCGTGCGCCGAAGAACCACAAGGTTCCTGGTTCGATACCAGCCCTTGTCAACTTAGCGTATGAGTAGCATAGGGTTATGTGAGGAAAAGTGAAAAGCTGGTGGTAGGTATGGCGCTCCATCCCAGACGCAAAAACAATCTCCTTGGTCTAGCGCTAGTGAAAAGAGGATAGACCCCCACGCTGTCCGGCTTATACCGACTTTACGCCACCCCGACGAGACGTTATCGTTAATTTCGCTTTTCCACCGAACGTTAGTTATTTTATAACTTTATAAAAAATCACCCTCCGCCACCTAGTGTCGAACATGACATATATAAATATATATGTATATATATATGCACACACACATACACAAAAGTATATATATATACTAATGCGTCAGATATACCTACTATTAGTTTCGCTTCGTAGCTCATCAGGGCAAGAATCTGATTCTTGATTCAGATTCTTGCCATGATGAGCTACTAAGCGAAACTATTAGTAGGTATATCTGACACATTAGTTTTAACTTTATTATTTGCTCTACTTCCGTATCGAGTACTATTTACATTTTAACTTTAAAAAATCCTAGCGGTTTATATATATATATATATATATATATATATATATATATATATATTTTTCTTTTTGCCAAGTGTTATAGTGTTAATCGATTATATTTGGTGGGCGCAACCCACTTGGTCTTTTCTTTGATAATATATTTTTTCAACTACTACTACTACTAATAATAATAATAATCTTATTATAATGGAGATTGTGGGTTTTCTGTCTGTAACCGAAACTATATTACTATACAAGTCACAATTCCGTTTGTTATTTACATCACATTCACCATGATTTTATTTATATTTAAACCTCAATTATTCATAAAATTGTTTTACATCATTAAGACTGTTGACTATATCTACATACTAATAATATGCAATTTTGTGTTTGTTTAAAAAGAAACAATGGAAACATCTCACCAGTTCCACACCTGATGATGGCACTAAGTAGTGCAGAAAGTTTGTGTTAGAACCTTTGGTGGATTCATACACCAATTCCATCCCGATATAAAAAAAAAGATGATTTATATATACAACAAAATAGTGGTTTACAGTGTGAACGGGAAGGCTAATTAGCATATTGATTTTTAAAATTTGATTTTAATAAATATATGCTTAGTATTATTGATTTCTAATTGTTTGATTTTATCTTATTGAATATGAGCAAAAATCTCTGGGATGAATCTTAAAAGAAATCGATTAACAAGAAGAAATAACTGTAATTTTATTCTATACTTTCTATTTTAACTAAATAGTTAAATTAAGAAAATTTACTAATGAAAGACGGGAGTAAGGGAAAATGATGGAAGAGTTAGTTTCAAAGTTGTTCTATTTTTCAATCATACCCCCTCTGTTCCAAAATATTTTTATCTGAATTCTTATTCAGTTTCATTAGACTTTCTAATTTAATATAATATTTTATTATAATACCGGAGGGTGCATATATTTGCTAGTAATAATAATATATATAGATATATATTTTATCTTGTTTTATTTATTTATTTGTTTATTTATATATACACTTTCTTTTCCCTTGACCAAGTGTTATATTGTTAATCGATTATCGATTGGTTGGTGCGATCCTCTTGGTCTTATTTTTTTCCCCTGGTGAAGTTTGATAATACTAACAAACTATTTGCCGGTTTATTTTCTTACCGCAAGGATTTACTAATAAAATTTATATATACTAGCAAATATATGCACCCTCCGGGTGCAAGTATTTAAGTTTTAATGTAATAAAATATTGTATCTAATTAGAAAGGCTAATGAAACTAAATAAGAATACAGATAAAAATATTTGAAACAGAGGGAGTATAATAAAAGATTTGAAACAGAGGGAGTATAATAAAAAATGGAACAACTGAAACTTACTCTTCCATCACTCTCGTCTTTCATTGGTATTTTTTCTAATTTAAGTATTTAGTTATAAGAGGAAGTAAAGAATAAAATGAGTTATTTCATCTTGTTAATGGATTTCATTTGAGATTCATTGCAGAGATTTTTGCTTATATTCATTAAAATAAAACCAAACAGTTAGAAATCAATAATACTAAGCACATATTTATTAAATTCGATTTTTTAATATTAATATGCAAATTAGCCTTCCCGTTCGCACTGTAAACCGCTATTTTGTTGTATATATAAATATAATTGCATGTTGTCAATATGTAGACATGGTTAACAGTATTAATAATGTATGACAATTTTATTAATAATTGAGGTTAAATAAAAATAAAATAATGGATAATGTGATGTCTATAACTAAGAGAATTGTGACTTGAGTAGGAATATAGTTTCGGTTACAGACAGAAAAACACACAATCTCCATTATAATAAGATATATATATGAAATTTAACATTTTGAAAAAACATATGATGTTTGTTATGTAATTGCTGACAGATCTGTTTCGACCAAATCGATAAGTTGGTCTTCATCAAAGAGCGACATAGACGGGAAGAAAGATATTTTTAAAACAGAACATGCATTTTTCATATATTTCAGCGGTTGAATTCAGCGTTCGTTTTTGTAAACAGTCTTTTAACGGATATCTTTCTTCCCGTCTATGTCGCTCTTTGATGAAGACCAACTTATCGATTTGGTTGAAACAGTTCTGTCAGCAATTACATAACAAACATCATATGTTTTTTCAAAATGTTAAATTTCATACTGTCGGATTAATTTCCATCTATTTTTCATATTTGTCCAATGAAAAAAAACATTATATCTGGAATTTTACACCTTGAAGACTTTCATCTATAACTCTACGGACTTGAACACCACAAGTAAATTTTGGAACTCTAACATCTTTCTTCAAATTACACTGTGGTCTTGTATATTTTTACAGCTGAAATATATACTATACTATTTTGATACCCACTTTACATTTTTTATATAATTTTTACAACAAACCCTTTTGAGTTTTACTATAAACTATAATGCTTCTGATTTTTAAAAATTAACAATAAAATTTATTTTATCTTTAAAACAGAACATGCATTTTTCAAAAATTTCAGCGGTTGAATTTTTCATATATATATATATATATATATATATATATATATATATATATATATATATATATATATAAGTTGTAAACAAGGTATGTTTGGAATGGCTTTTTTGCCGACAATTTTTGGGAGAACATGTGCTTAATTGGAGTCGTACCTAATTTTGAAAATTAATTAATTAATAATGAATTAGGCGGGAATGCCTATTTAAATGTATGGCTAAACAAATCGAGAAAAATCAATCTCTGTATGTACATTTCGGCCTATTAGGCCTCATCAGCAGAGCTATAGATAGGAAGGCCGCCCTGTGCGTGATTTGAAACCGGACTGCCAAGCTGACAGGCCGATACCATAACCCCTACACCAAAAAAAAAAAATGGACTTCCTAGATTTTACGCCTAATTCATTATTAATTAATTAATTTTCAAAATTAGGTACGCAAATTGTCGGCAAAAAAGCCATTCCAAACATACCTTGTTTACAACTTATCATATCGTCGTGTAATAAAAGTGACTAGAAGAGGAATATTAACCTACTCTAAACAAATCGTAAAATCTAGGAAGTCCATTTTTTTGGTGTAGGGGTTATGGTATCGGCCTGTCAGCTTGGCAGTCCGGTTTCAAATCACGCACAGGGCGGCCTTCTATCTATAGCTCTGCTGATGAGGCCTATAGGCCGAAATTGTACATACAGAGATTGATTTTTCTCGATTTGTTTAGCCATACATTTAAATAGGCATTCCCGCCTAATTCAATATTAATTAATTAATTTTCAAAATTAGGTACGACTCCAATTTAAGCACATGTTTCTCCCATATATATATTATATATATATATATATATATATATATATTATATATATATATATATATGAAATATATATTTAGAAAAAACAAACGCATGATGTTATAATTCGCTGACAGAAATCTGTTCCGACCCTTTATTGAAGTGGTCTTCAGCTAGAGCGAGATGTGTGTGATAGAGAGACAGTGTCATTAAACCGTTACAAAATCAAAAGTGGTACAAACGTCTTTTGAAAAAACAAAATACCTGGATATCTACATCTTTCCGGTAACTAACGTGGTCTGCAGTGGCTGGAACCTTGAACTTTTTGATACTTTCTTATACATTTTTATACATATTTACATCAAACTATTTTGAGTTTTCTTTGTGGATTATATGCTTCTGATTTAATAAAATAAAATGTATTTTATTTTATTTTCAAAACAGAATATGCATTTTCAAAATTAAAAAAAAAATTTAAAAAATTCCGGCTCCGAACTTGACGTTTCGTTTGTACCACTTTTTGATTTTGTAACGGTTTTAATGACACCGTTTGTTGAGAGAGAATAATTTCCTCCTTTTCTTTAGAAGGAGAGAAAGAGAGAAGGAAGAGGGAAGAGAGGGAGAGAGGATGAGGGGAGAGATAGCCAATTGGGCGACAGATGAAGAAAGATTGGAGATATAATTCAGCTTATTCTAATTCATTCAATTTTTTACCTGCAATAATCTTTTAATTAATGTTATAAAATTTAATATATTTTAATGAGTTTTTTTATGTTTTATATTTCTTATTATTATTCTTGTTCTTGCTTGTTCTTCTCTTCTTCTTCTTCTTCTTCTTTTCTTTCATTTATATTCTTCCTTGGGTTTCTTTTTTTCTCTCTTCTCTCTTCTTCTTCTCTTCTCTTTTCTTTCTCCTTTTCTTCTTTTCATTTATATCCTCCTTTGTTTCTTTTTCTTCTTTTTTATATTTCTCTTCTTCTTCTTCTTCTTCTTCTTCTTCTTTCTCCCTTTAATATTTTCTTCTATATCTTTTTCTCTTATAATTTCTTCTTTTTATTTCTTCTCTCCTTCTTTTCCTCTTTATATTCCTTCTCCTCCCCTCCTTTTTCTTCTTCTTCTTCTTCTTCTTCTTCTTCCTCTTTTATCTCCCCCTCCCTTTCCTCCTCCTCCTCCTTCTTCTTCTTCTTCCTCTTTATTCTCCCCCCTCCTCTTCTCCTCCTCCTCCTCCTCGTCCCTTCTTCTCTTCTTTCTATTAACTTTCATCGTCATAACAGTCTAAACGTTCATCTTAATTATCCTTTAGCAAAAGATCCAGAGGCAAACCATTTTATGGATCACTCATAAGAATTTGATTGAACTCTGGAATAAGACGAAATCTCCTTGAATAACACGGTCCATGCAAAGGACGGAAGATGTCTTGTTTCCAAATACAGCGGAACAGTGGAGTTCGATACTCGCTGAATGCACCATATTCTGCGTCTGTCACATCACGGTATCTGCAAACGGACCAAATAAGACTATTAAAAATATTAATTTTGTTTTTTCACAGAGAAAGAGAAGAGAAGAGAGAGAAGAGAGAGAGAGAGAGATGAGAGAGAGAGAGAGTGTGGGTGATGTGTGTGAGAGAGAGAGATAATGAGTGTGTGAGATAGAGAGAAAAAAAGAGAGAGAATTGATGTGTTGTGATGTGTGTGGCGTTGAGAGAGAGAGAAGAAAAAGGAGATGGAGAGAATTAAATTTATTAGACTAAGCGAGTCACGATGGTTTAAAACCTCGCAATCACCAGCTCGAAAGCGTGGCTGGATGACTACTTAATCACTGATTACTGAAAGACGTCCGTTTCTGCATCATTGAAGAACGGGACTTGCAATACCGAGGAGCACCAAAGGATCTTTACCAAAGATTTCTGCTGGACCAAGTGCTCTTACTTAAAGCCTAGAGGATTGGCCACCTAATTCGTAACGCCATAAGAGCAATACGTCGGAATAATATATAGTTTGCTTCCGTGGACCTAGCCTTTGATCGGAGATGTGGGCTCCTCTGACCGGTCCATCTAGCCCAAGTGATGACCCAAAGCTGGAGGTTCATGTCTGAATTGCTCAGAACGCCAGGATTTCGTCCTTAAGCATCGACGGGTCGCCATCCCTGGACAATCAGGATTATTAACCACGTATCCCAGGTGTACGGGTTAGCACAAGGCCCTATCAAAATGGGACCACCAACCAACAAAGCTCATGGGTGGCGGGTGCAAAAAAATTTCATATGCTTAGCTTTATTTATTTTATTTTTTCTTCTTTTTCTATATATATATATATATATATATATATTACAGGTGTGGATCAAAATGATCTGACAATGTGAGGCTTAAAAAAGCTAAAAATAAGAAAATAATGAAAGAAAAATTCTATTTTCTGATTGTACCATAAATGCCCATTTATATGCAGTATAAGTTTTTAAAAATTAAAACCCGTTAAATGGCTTCTCATCATTGTCAATACACTGTATACAATATAACAAATACACAATATTACGACAAACAAAGACGTAAACATTGACCAGCTCTGTGCGGGTACAGGATGCTGCATAGAGGATGAGAATGATGAGCGATTAGGGATGGATGGAGAGAGATCTATGGTATGGGGGTACAGCGCGACATGATGATGATGATATATATTATTAAGTTAAGGCCAATTATTACATATGTATGTAATCATTGACGTCAATATTTGATTCATGTTCCGGGTGGGAATAAACATTGATATCAATTGAAGGGAACTGTGACGCTATATTAAACAATAGAATTGAGACGTCCAAAGTTATTAAATAATCGGATTGAGAGTTATCAGTAAACCGTATACATATACCGGTATGAACCAAAATGATCTGACATATTTGGAGGCTTAATAAATGTAAAAAAGCCACCAAAAATAAGAAATAACGAAAAGAAAAATTCTATTTTTCTGAAATGTACATGATAATGCCATTTTTTGCGTAAGTTAAAAAATAAATCTTAGTTTAAAACTTCCCATCATTGTCAGAATAGACTGTTACGAAGACCGTTCCATGAAGAGTTAATCGAATTAAACTCTATGGTCATTTCTTGATAGAATGGTTGCAGTTTCCAACACAAAGTGCACGTTTTAATTTCATCATAGATCGAGGCGTATGACTTGAATACTTTTGAGTTTAAAGTTGCGAACGCGAATGTTCTTTGTGTGGCTCTAGTTACCAATTCATTGCTTTTGTAAAATAGCTCGTTTCACATATGACTATGTCGCGATCGCCGCCCGAGTGCAGTATCTATAAAGATATTCTTGAAAATAAAAAATATAAGCTTTTAAATATATAAATACATTTTGGTGATAAAAAAACAATATGGCATCATATATGTTACATGTTAGAAAATAGAAATTCTTTTTCATTATTTTCTTTATTTGTGCTTATTATTAAGCCTCCACAATGTGATTCTGATTATTTTTGTCCACCCTATATATTAATATATATATATATATATATATATATATAATATGTTGTTGTGTGTGTGTGTGTGTGTGTGTGGAAATACGATGAGGAAATTAATCCACAATATGAGAGAATAATATCTTTTAAAATATAACAAAACACAGGATGTTACGATCAGGAAACAATTTTAGTGTCAATACTTGAAGCATTTCGGTATATTGTACCATCTTCAGGACATTGTAAGTAATGTGTATGCTGAAGAACCAAACATGAAAAGTGTTAAGTGTATTAGTGAATGTGTGAATATGATGTTTATTAACTGTTAATTCTTTATATGCGCTGTTTGTTTTACCGAAAGCCAATGACGTGATCAATGCATGTGCCAAAATGGAATTGAAGAACAGTATAATGGCGCATGCTTTAAACGTGAATAAGCGGAGAACGAAAAGTTTATAAAGATATGCCGTATGTCATATGGAATATGTAATGTTAGAAAACTTATTTTAGAAAAATTAAAACAATATAAAATACATATAATCCATATATACGCATATCCACACACACACACACACACACCACACACACAACAGTATATAATTATATAATAATAATATATATATATATACAATATAGTATACAATATATATATACATTAAAATGATGTTATAGAATAAACGAGAAAAAGTATTTGCATAAAAAAGTACTCAATGCATAATAAAGCAGCAGCAGATATTATAATCAATAGTAATGGATTATGAAATGTCAAATAAAACTAACAAGTCACAGTTTTAAAATAAACAAAAACAAATTTTAGCATTATATCATCCCATCGCTGTGAAAACGCCTTACCGTGTTATAACACTAAAAAAACTACTGGTTTTTAAAATCTCAAACCCATTTGACTCAAACTAAAGATTGCATAAGCATTAAAACTTAAAGTATGTTTAAATCATTCCATAATTCATTACTATTGATTATAAACCTGCTTCTGCCTTTATAGCATGAGCACCTTTGTATGTCAATTACTTTTTCTCGGTTTATTCTCTCTTCATTTCTATATAGTATATATATTATATATATATATATATAATAAAATAGATATATAATATAAAGGTTTAACATATCTATTCATTTGGTGAAAAGGAACATCTACGAACCATATTGTAACATCTTCACCTGACGATTGTACACATGAAACCATATAGTCGTGAATGCTTCCTTTGTCCCAAATAAATATATATGTAAAACCTTTATATATTTATTTTTATTATATTATAACAGCTCTATTGTTATATGAGCACTCTACAAAATGACTGCCTTTGTATCACCGCTTTCAGCAAAAGCTGAAACAGGTACCATCTCACACACACACTATATATATATAATATATATAATATATGAAGTGGTCAAACAAATGTAGGTTTGAATGGTGGCGAATAATATACCAAGCGTGTTGGTACAATCCTTGTGCTAAGAAAAAACCCAGCAAATAGTTGATTGTAAAATATACTACCAAACATCAACGGGAGAAAAAAATTTTGGAAAAAAAAGAAAAGACCCAAGATATGTCGTAGCCAACAAAAAGTAATCTAATGGTACATATTTGGCCAAAAAGAAAAAACAATGGATATTATATATATGTATTTATAAATTATATATATATATTCAATAACGTAGGAGAATAAGCTAATAAGAAAACATGCTCAATACCTAAGTAGAGCAAATAATAAAGATAAATCTAATGAGTCAGACGAAACCCTACTATTAGTTCGCTTAATGCTCTTCAGCGCAAGATCTGACTCTTAGCCCTGAAGAAGCATTAAGCGAAAACTAATAGTAGAGTTCGTCTTGACTCATTAGATTTATCTTATATATTACTAGCAAATATATGCACCCTCCGGGTGCAAGTATTTAAGTTTTTAATATAATAAAATATCGTATTAAATAGAAAGGCTAATGAAAATGATAAGAATGCAGATAAAAGATTTGGAACAGAGGAGTATAATCGAAAAAATAGAACAAACTGAAACTTACTCTTCCATCACACCCGTCTTTCATTGTATTTTTTTCTAATTGTATTTAGTTAAAAGAGGAAGTAAAGAATAAAATGACAGTTATTTTTCTTTGTTAATGGATTCATTTAAGATTCATTGAAGAGATTTTTGCTTATATTCATTAAAAATAAAACCAAACAGTTAGAAATCAATAAATTAAGCACATATTTATTGAAAATCCCATTTTTAATATCAATATGCAAATTAGCCTTCCCCTTCACACTGTAAAACCGCTATTTAGTTGTATTATATAAATATAATTGCATGTTGTTAGTATGTAGTTATGGTTAACAGTATTAATAATGTTAAAACAATTTATTATAATAAGAGGTTTGAATTAAAAATAAAATCATGGATGAATGTGATGTTAAATAAGAAAGGGAATTGTGATTTGAGAAGTAATATAGTTTCGGTTACAGACAGAAAAAACACACAATTTCCATTATAATAGATATATATATATATATATATATTATATATATTATGGCCAGTTAATAAATAATGAGACAGACATGTGTCGATATTAACCGATTAATTATATTTTCGAACTACGTTTCCTGCGTTTAAAGTCTGACAGACTTGGCCCATTTCGAAAAAGAAAGGAAAATTCGGTATGACATTTTCAAGATTAATGTGATGCATTCATAAACTTTAATTACAGTTAATTATCTTTCATTCCGCTTGTGTAATTGTATCATGTGTTATTCTTTAGCCCCACAGACCAGTGTTATTTCCTTACCCCAGCATATATTAAAGTTTGGTTGGTTGGCTGTTGGTATTGATTGGGTTTAATTTCATATTCAACCCATTGCGTCATTTTATGCTGAGACATTTTTTTAAACTTCATTGTTTACTATTTAACCGAAAACTTAAATCACGAGAAAAAAGTGTTGAATTTGGGCAATTCACATGTCAATGGAATGCCCAAATTTCAAACTTTTTTGAACCTTGTTACGACTTTTACTTCCTCTAAACGATTCGGGTTACGGTCAGTCTTCTCCAGGCGTCGAACGCCGAGGCGACACAGGCGCCAACCACCAAGCCAGCCCGGCGGCGTCTTCGGGCAGATCCGAAAACCCCTCACCGGACCGTTCGATCGGTAGTTACGCGGGCGGTCGTGTGTACAAAGGGCAGGGACGTGATCGACGCGGCTGTGACCCGCACCTACCGGGAATTCTTCGTTCACAGGGCGTTGGTTACAGGCCCCGATCCTATCACGGGAGGTGGTTGAGAGGTTTCCCAGCCCTCTCGGGCCGGGGTGAAGTCCCCGCTGATACCCCCAGTGTAGCGCGCGTGGCGGCCCGGACATCTAAGCGGCATCTACAGCCAGGATTTTTTTTTAAAAATCATCCAGAAAAAAGGTAAAATTGTCACCCACCCACTTCAATTTTTCTGAAATTTTACATGTGTGGACTTCGTTTAAAGTTAAACATTCTCTAAAATTTTAGCTTCAAAATTCAACAAAAATTGGCGTAAGTTAGTGTCCATTTTAGCTTTTCCAAATTATATAGGGTTGGCCAAAAAAATAGCGGCTTTTATGCTAACTTATTTTTAAATGTAAAATCATTTCTAAGAGCTCCCTACTCCTAAACATGTTTAGTTAAAAAGCATTTAGAACACGAAAATTCCAACATGCTATCAAAAAGTCTCAAGTTTAACCAATTCTAAGTTATTATGACTCTTGATTTTGCACAAAATATTACTGTAGCTTCGGTTCAGAAAAAACACAAACTTGTCAAATTAGCCTTCCTTGTTCAAACTGTAAACGGATATATAAATTACAATTGCATGTTATTAGTATGCACATAGGTTCAACAGTATTATAATGTAAACAATTCTATTTAATAATTGAGGTTTAAAATAAAGATAAAATCACGGAGAATGGAGCGTACAATAACTAAGGGAATTGTGATTTAAGTAGTATTATAGTTTAGTTACAGACAGTAAAACACACATTTCTCCATATAATAAAATTATAAAATATTTCTTTCGTTGGAAAAGAAGACAAAAATACTTTAATACTTTATATATATATATATATATGGGAGAAAAGTAGACAAACAACGGATTTTTATGGAAACTGGATATTTATTGCGACGATGCAACGTTTCGGCCATTTTGACCACATCAGGACAAAAAGCCCAATTCTTGCCATCAATGAAGAACATTTCAGAATGATTGTCGATTAACCACCTCAATTTTCTCACACTATATATACTATTATATATATATATAATATATATATATATATATATATTATAATATATTATATATGTGACTGTGTGTGTGTGTGTGTGTGTGTGTGTTGTTGTTGTTGTTGTTGTTGCTCTAAGAGTCTCCGTAGCTTCTCGTAAGTTAATATATATTCCAAGCACGCACGACAAAATGAAGTTTCCAAAGAATCCTACAAAACAAACCTCCACCTATGTACACCCACATACAGAAAGATAACATTCTCTATCACGAATAGAGCCACCCCACACCCACAGCAACAACCCCACTATTAAGTAACAGCCAGAACACAATCATTCAATTTTCTTTCACATCTGAAGAAGGGGAGTTATGGAAAAATCCCCGAAATTTATCCAAAATAAACGAAACTCTACACCTAAACAACCGAGTTCTTAAAATCTATTACCTTTAATGCTTCATACTTAATGCCCAAACCTGCATTATGTACCTCCCACAAACCGGTACATAACCAGAATAAACACAAATATAATACTTAAAGAGAAGCATACGGAGACTCTTAGCTCGCTATCTAGGGGCTAAGAAAATAAATTTCCAGTTAGAAATGTGAGATAGATATCCAATGTTTTCGAACACACCATATCCAAATTAAAATGCCTTTAAAAATTACTTGCAATTAAAAAACAGAGTTTCTCTATATTTATTTCTTGAATGCTTCGATACAATTGCCCAAACCTGATATATGTACCTCCCACAAATCGGATACATATACCTAAATAAACACACACACACACACACACACACACACATATAATATAATATATAATTATTATTAATTATTATATATATTAGTATATTATTATTATTATTATTATGGTACACAGTAATAACCAACTCGAGTTTCACCAAAGGATCTTCAGGGTTAAATCCAGCTAAATTAATCAAGATATTGATTAATTACAGCCGGTTGTACGTGTGTATTTTTTGGTAGTTGATACACACGTGCAACGGCTGTAATTAATTAATACTTGTTAATTCAGTGGATTTAACCCGAAGATCCTTATGGTGAAACTTGAGTAGGTTATTACTTGTGTACCATTATAATAATAAATTTGCTCTTACTCATGTATTGAGCACTTTATATTTGTTATGTTGCTGTCTTATCATTGTGAAACTTGCTCCAACTACCATTGAGACCAATTTCATCGGTTAGTCACATTTTTCATATATATATTATATATATATTATATATAAAGAGAGAGAGAGAGAGAGAGAGAGATTTTGCTACAGGAGAATTATATAACACTAAAAGTGGAGGAATCATGTGTAATTAGGGACGGTAATATTTTATTATAGAATTAAAATATAAATAACGGGGATTACACGAAGGCCTTTTCGACCGGTACTTTTTCAAGTGTATATACGGCGACCAATAAAAGTCAGATTGTATAAGAAATTCATAGAACGAATAAGGGTTAGCCAGGGGGGGATTTTAAAGGGGAAAGAAAGGGGGTATGTGATGAACCCTAGATTGAAACAGGATTAGAAGTGTCTCCCAGTAAATAGAGAGAGTGTTTTTGTAGTTTGTTATATATATATATATATATATAAAAAGTAAGGAAATATCAAAAGACTTAGAGATTTAGCTTCATAGTCTATTTCAGGGAGCTTAGACAAAAGTGTCTAACTCTCCCGACTCATCGCATCCGATGAGTCGGGGGAGTCAGACACTTTGTCTAAGCTCCCTGAAATAGACTATAAAGCTAAATCTCTAAGTCTTTTGTTATTTCTTTACTTTATATATTGCTCTGTGACTCTAACATTAAGAGCACACATGGAGCTCTCAAACGCGACAGGTTTTTTTAAATAAAACTCTTGTGTGTCGTAAGGAGATTTCTTCTCTGACTCTTGGATTATATATATATATATAAAGATAATATAAATGAGTCAGACGAACCTACTATTAGTTTCGCTTAATGCTCTTCAGGGCTAAGATCGACTAAGATATATATATTGGGAGAGGTGAGGTGGACTAGGTGTAATTTGTATTTATCTACATGCATATTAGCATAGCTTTACTACTGTCTGATGTTGTAGGCCATTGCTTCTAAATTGTTTAAATCTAATTTCCAAAAACATCTTTGACGTTTAAAACGAATATTAAATCCAAAAACTAAATAAATTTAACAATGTTTATAAGATTTACATGAGAAAAGCACAATTTCTATAAATGCAATTTTAAATATCAAATTAAATTTAGTACACTATAAACTAATAAATAAGCTCTTACACCTGTAACCACGCACTTTACTTTCCTTATATATACTAGCAAATATATGCACCCTCCGGGTGCAAGTATTTTAAGTTTTAATGTAATAATATTGTATTAAATTAGAAGGCTAATGAAACTAAATAAGAATGCAGGATAAAAAAGATTTGAAACAGAGGGAGTATAATTAAAAAAAATAGAACAAACTGAAACTTACTCTTCTATCACTCTCGTCTTTCATTTGTTATTTTTTCTAATTTAAGTATTTAGTTAAAAGATGAATTAAAGAATAAAATGACAGTTATTTTTCTTGTTAATGATTTCATTTAAGATTCATTGAAGAGATTTTTGCTTTATTTCATTAAAATAAAACCAAACAATTAGAAAAATAACACTGAGCACATATTTATTAAATTCGATTTTTTTTATACAATATGCAAATTAGCCTTCAGTTCACATTGTAAACCGCTATTTTGTTGTATATATAAATACAATTGCATATCGTTAGTATGCAGATATGGGTTAACAGTATTAATAATGTAAAACAATTTTATTAATAATTGTGGTTTAAATAAAAATAAAATCATTGAGAATTTATGTCAATAACTAAGGGAATTGTGATTTGAGTTAATATAGTTTCGGTTACACATAGAAAAAACACACAATCTCCATTATAATAAGATATATATATATATATTATATATATATATATATATATGAAAAGTGAATGGTATGATCCGAGAGTATGAAATAAATATTTTTAGAAAAAAAAAAACGCATGATGTTATAATTCGGTGACAGAAATCTTGTTTGCCGACCCTTTATTGATGAAAGTGGTCTTCAGTCAAGAGCGAGATGTGTGTGGATAGAGAAACGGTNCGCGTGTGACAGCGGTGACTGAGATTGATGATGATGAATATTTACATTTACAGAAAGTTTATCAGTTTTATAGTAATGATTATCATATTTGTCTGTCAAAAATGTGTGTACCAATTTTGTGTTGGTGTGTCGGAGTTATTTCGTATTTGCCTGGAGAGTTGTCTGCCCGTTTAGTGTCGCTGGTTCCCGCTAGCGGCCTGGTGTATTTAAGCGGCTGATTTGAACTTCTCTTCCTCTTTGCCTGCTGCTCGACCTACAAGACACAATGAGGTAGTCTTATGACTACCCCTTTCTTGGTGGGGCTCTGGCACCCCATTACATCACTGTAAGTGATTTATACAGCATGGACTGTTCTTAGTCTCATGTCTGTGGGCTTTTGTTGCATAGCCCTCGACTCGGGCCACAAAATCGTATATGTTATATACTGTTCAATGAAATCACAAGGCATGCTGTATCATATTTAAAAGGTACGCTTTATTTGCTTCTGCTTCTAACTCGGTGATGCGTGTACACGGCATGGAACTTGACGTTGGCGGCTACTGAATGAGGAAGTCAAGATGAGACTACAAAAACTGCTATCTGCCACACGTGGGACCCTGTTGAATGGTACGATAAGTAACGGGTACGCCCCTCCCCAGGGGAGGAGGTAGCGGGTCAACTCTCTCTCTCGCGACTGCTGTTTGAAAAGCGCTGTCCTCAACTGACTGCCTATCGCCCAACTGTTCAACTGCTGTTTTGACTCTACCTTAAGTATGTATAGTCCGCCCACACCTCTCTTTGTTCGGTTGACCGGAAGTCCTTTCTCTTTGTTCAAATTCCCGTTTGTCCAGAGGAAGTCTTTTGTTACACTTCTTTTGTTATACTAAGATTTCTCTCTAGTGCTATCTATTGTTTCTTTCCAGTTCAATTTTTCATTGTCTTTTCGAACTTCCCGCGCAAAACAGATGCGACTATCACCAAACCATAACACTTTTATGTTTATCCTTTTTACATGTAACTGTATATTACTTATGTATGTGTGTTTATTCTACCTTCTATTCTTTATGTATCTCGTCATATCCATGTGCTGTATACCTATTAAATGTTTTGTCCCCCAACCTTTGTCGGAGTTTGTTTGCGTTGCAACGAGTTATGACTTTGTCATAAGCTTTGAATCTTACAGTGCTACATTTCATAAATTCGTGTACCAATTTTGTATTGGTGCCATTCCTTTTTCTTATTGCCAGATGTTTTAATATCTGCGATTAATAATTCGAAGACCCCCGAATGGAATTGGTTCAGTGAAGAAAATTAGAAATTATATCAAGCACAATTTTATTCAGTGATATATCTTCCGAAAGAAGAAAACAATAAACTTTTTTTTATTTATTTAATCAACATTTTATGTTTATAATAATGTTGAACGTTAAATGTGTGTCAAGTGTTAAGCGAAACAGAAATGAAAGAAAGAAAGCGGAAGGAAGAAAGAAAAGAAGGAAGAGAGGAAGGAAAGAACCTAGAAAGGAAGGAAGGGAGAAAGAAATAAAGAAAGAAAGAAAGAAAGAAAGAAAGAAAGAAAGATAGTGAGGTAGTAAAACTAAAGAAAATAAAGAAAGATATAAGTAAAAGCATAAGTTTGAGACCTAAGAAAGAATAGAACGAGAAATCGAATATACCAGAAAGATATCTGATGAAGAGAGAAAATGTATATTAAAAGTAAACATATGGCTATTTGAAAGAAAGATAAAAATAAATGCATGCACGAAGTTTAATAATTTTTAAATGATAACAATTTATCAATAACACCCAGTAAACACACACACACACACACATATATATATCTTATTATAATGGAGATTGTGTGTTTTTCTGTCTGTAACCGAAACTATATTACTACTCAAGTCACAATTCCCTTAGTTATTGACATCACATTCTCCATGATTTTATTTTTATTTTAACCTCAATTATTAATAAAAATTGTTTTACAATATTCATACTGTTAACCATATCTACATACTAACAACATGCAATTATATTTATATATACAACAAAATAGCGGTTTACAGTGTGAAACGGGAAGGCTAATTTGCATATTGATATTAAAAATCGAATTTAATAAATATGTGCTTCGTATTATTTGATTTCTAACTGTTTGGTTTTTATTCTAATGTATATAAGCAACGATCTCTTCAATGAATCTTAAATGAAATCCATTAACAAGAAAAAATAACTGTAATTTTATTCCTTTACTTCCTCTTTTAACTAAATAATTAAATTAGAAAAAATAACAATGAAGACGAGAGTGATGGAAGAGTAAGTTTCAGTTGTTCTATTTTTCGATTATACTCCCTCTGTTTAAAATCTTTTTATCTGCATTCTTATTTAGTTCATTAGCCTTTCTAATTTAATACAATATCTTATTACATTAAAACTTAAATACTTGCACCCGGAGGGTGCATATATTTGCTAGTATATATATATATAAGTAAAGAAATAACAAAAGACTTAGAGATTGTCGGATTAATTTCCTCATCGTATTTTGATTCTGTCCTATCAATATAACAACACAAAAAAGAAACTACATTTATATCAACATGAATGACTTAAAGCTAATTCGCAAATACAAAAACTTACTTATCTCCGCCCACTCTTTCCGTAACAGAAAACATTTTCTTATCAACTGCATCCATGAAATGGTCATACCACCCCAGCATAGTTAATACTCTTAAACCTTCCGACTACATCTTCCTGAATATATAAAATCAATATATATATATATATATATATATATATATATATATATATATATATATATATAATATTGAAACATCAATACAAGACTTATATATACAAGACAATATTCGAGTCCATTTCCTATGACTCTAACCATTATACTACGAACCAGTATTAATATTTATTTGTGGGGGCCTTACATCAGTGAGGGGGGGGGTGTATAAATAAAACCGTTGAGAGGAAGGCCCCGAAATGGTGCACATTCTCTCCTGATGACCCCCAAACCAAATACATAGCAAATCCAAAACAAATATAACAAAACAATCATGGACTTGAAGTTGGATTTTTTTGTGTTATATCTATTTACCAACCCCTCCGCACGAGCAGGATGTGACACAAGGTCAATTTCTTAAGCGGATTTCAACAGGTTTGAATTCAGAGTTTTCCTTTTCCTAGACTGGTTACCTAGCCATGGTTAAAGAACCCAGTCTGCCCTGCTATTTACCCATAGCTGGAAGGAGAGTAGGATTCATACCTTTCCCAAGGTTATTAGCGCTAAGTGAAATGCAATTACCACGTCCAGGATTCGAACTGGAGTTTTTTGTGTTATAAGGCGTGTCTCAAATGCCCACTTCTTCTTATAGACTCGGCGATAATCATGTGACCATATTCTTGGCCAATCACTGGCAGTACTCTGCTGCTGAGATTGTTATTTATATCGGCTGTTCTGATCTTAGCTACTCACAACTACTTGAACCTTCGTGGACGACGGAATATAGGATTATATCACTGGACCTTTGACACTATGTAGGATTACATAACCCAGGACTTATTCACTTACCAAAGGATTCCATAACACAGGACTTACTTACTTTAAGTCCTTTTCAACTGGCCAAGAATGGCGGTCAGAAACTTAACACTCGTCACTTTTGCTATTGGATCGAGAAGCATTCTACATTACGCTCGCTTTCTGGTGAGTTTCAGTTACTTATCAAGTAACTTTCAATAGATGTGTAGCATAACGATAGTCACGGTACAAGAACGGTGTTTGTCGCATAGGCCAACTCAAGTTGTAGTTGTAGTCACCGTTAGTAGTAGTAATAGTCGTTAGTTGAGAAACAACATACACGCAAGTTGAATAGTCCCATGGGGATGTGTATTTATTTCTAGGCTCGTGGGTTCTTTTTCAGAAAGAAGGAAAGATAAAGAGAAAGAGAGAGAGAGAGAGAGAGAGAGAGAGGAGAGAGAGAGAGAGAGAGAGAGAGAGAGGGGGGGGTACGGTCAAATTATTCTATCTTCTCATATATTATCATGTGTTATACTGCTACCCCAAACCCAATACGGGCGACCAGTAGACACGTCTGCTCTCACCATAGCCCAGCCGAAAAACAGGCAGATTTACTTCTCCCCCGTTTCTCGTTTCAGCGTCACAAAACCCGGAACTTCCGTCTTTATTTTTAAGTATATTTTCGGGGTCATCCGTCGGTCACATCACTGGCACCCCACTTAGTGTTTCATCATCATCATGTCGCGCATACAGCACGGGTATCCATGACAATCTTTCGCCAACCTTCCCTATCATTCATTACACCTGGGAGCTCCTCTGCGGAGCAGCCAGCATCTTCACATAGCTGGTCAATGTAGGTCCTTGCTGGGCGCCCCACACTTGCATGTCCATGTGTTGACCTCCATAGGAAAACGTCGCCTATGTGTTCATACTTGCTTCTCCAGCAGTGTCCTGCATGTCTTGTCCGTCTCACTCGGATAGTTTGTAAGATGGGGGCAGGTACCCGTACAGCTGTTTCCTTGTGGGGGTGCTGCTTCCATGACTTGTTCAAGACTGCGCGCAGCATTCTTGTGCAGCTCCCATCTAGCTTATTCTTAAGACGCTTTATTAGGGTCCAGCTGTTGAGTATCTGGCCGCCATCCTTGGCCAGATGTAAAAGGACTTAAAGTAAATAAGTAAGTAAGCCAATAAGTATCCGGTGGTATAGTATCCTTTGGTAAGTCTGACGTCCAAGATGATCCAAGTAGCAGTGATCTAAGGTTAAGAATCAGGCTAGTATAAATACAACAACAGCAGCAGCAGCACTGCCAGTGATTGGACATAGGAATCTTTCCCAGGTCACATGCTTATAGGCGAGTCTATAATAGAGGTGTACATCTGGCACACGCCTTATATCCAAGAAAAATTCCAACACACCCCTTTTTTTATATATAAGGTGGGCTATTTTTTCAAGAATATTAAATCCGTTCATTGAGGAACATTTCAATTTTTAATCAGTTCATTGAGAAATGTTTACAATTTACAATAAATTCATTAAGAAATTTTAGATTTTAGATTTATAGTAATAGAACAAATACTATTACTATTACTAATCTTAGATTTTACTAACCCTATTTTGTTAAAATAATATTAATTATTATTATTATTATTATTTTCCTACTAATTATTACTAGTCTTATTACTGCAAAACGTTACTGTCAAAAGTTAGTATTGTCCCCTTTTTGGGTTTTTTTTTCGTTCACGCTTCGGGTAACAAGATTCTAATTGTTGTGTTAAATAAGTTGGCGGTTTATTCGCATAACCATGGTCTGGATAAGTTGACAGAACTTGTAAATCAGCTATTTCATCTGACCATATAGCAGCAGCGACACAACCACAGCCTGTTTAATCTTCCAAATTTTAACCTTTGTTTGTTATTATTTCTTTGTCCTCTCTTTCCCAGTCAATATTCAATTTCCCCGTAGACCATACTAATTACGCTACAGATGTTATGACAGAAGTACGGGTAACTTTTGACTCTCCCCCGTACATTAACTGATTCTTCTTTTTCTTTTTATTCATTCTAGCAAACTAAATGTCTTCTTCACACCGCCATTTTTATGACTTGTTGACAATGGAAATAATTAATAATAAACTACAAGTATTTTCTTCACAAACATGTGTATCATGAGGATAAATATCTTGTAACATTGTTGTTCTTTACGTTTGTTTGATTATTTTGTGTATATAAGGTGTGCTACAATACACAATTTAAATTCATAGACTATACGAGGTCACGAGGTTTGAACTTCAGCCAACCCACAGCCCGACTGCGTGACTGGTTGACTACTTAATCACTGATACTGAGAGACATCCATTTGCAATCATTGACGAAGGACTTGCAATACTGAGGATCACCAAGGAACAACCAAAGGATTCTTTACCAAAGATTTCCGCTGGAAAAGCGCTCTTGCTTGAAACCTAAAATCGAAACAATATTAAATTAGTATTATTCTAATTATTCGGACTTATGTCCTCATTTTTTGTTATCTGTACAACGTTTCGGCCAATGTGCCTTGCGGCCTTCTTCAGGTATTTCTTGTCGGACTCGGAGCCTTCTCGAACTCGGGAATCTTCTTTTTGAACTCAGGAATATTCATGTCGTAATCGGGAGCCATCACGGAACTCTGAACCCAACCCTTTATCCAATCCATGGGGGCATCGTGTTCTCATTCCGCTAACCATAGCTGGGGTACAGGTGTTAAGCTGTGTTAATCATTATTCTGTGTTACTGTGACCCTTGATCAGTATTGAACCTGCAGCCTAGTGATAACTGTCACCTAGAACTGTATAAACCCAACGACTTTATCCACTACGCTATGTGTCCAATCGGTGGAGTGGCCTATCAGCCGAACAGCAAGGGGGTCCTATCTTGATTGAATGAGGTGTAAACCACGTGACCTCACTTCGTCTATAAATTTAGTAGTGTATTGCAGCACACCCATATATATAAAATATTTCCAACACCCTCGTATATTTAAAAATATTGGGCGCCACATACTTGCGACCTTGTGTCTCAACGGGGTTAGGAAAATGGGACCATTATGACCTTTAGGCACCTCTTTTGCGATCGCGATTCATAAGGACATTTTTCATTTACACCGTCAAAATCCGGTTGTTTGTTAGGGGTTAGGGTTAGGGATAGGGGTTAGGGTTAGGGGTTAGTTTTATAATTAAAAAAAGAACCTCTAAAAATGATCTGTTAACAAACATCCGGATTTTGACGGTGTAAATGAAAAAAATGTCCTTATGAAACGAGATCGTAAAAGGGGTGCCTAAAGGTCATATGGTCCGGGAAATGGCTACGCTATGACATTAATATTTAATCTGTGATGTTTCACGACAACTGCGCCATCAGATGTCTGTAAAAGACAATTATTCAGAGTGTTTGTTAGTCTAAATCGAAGAAACGTCACTTAGTCGGGAGCTTCATCAGAAACGACTGCCAATTCAAGAATAGGCGTGACAGCGAGGCGTGCACAGAAGCGGGAATGGGCATATGTATAACAAATACAACATTGTTGCCAAAAACTGTATGACCAGTTTCCCTGTATCCCCAGCGCATTGGTTATTTTATTATTGGTATTCTCGTATATCTAAAAATTATGGGTGCCACATACTTGCGACCTTAGCTCAGTCGGTAGAGTGTTCGACTAGGAGTCAGAAGGTTCCTGGTTCGATACCGACCCTCGCCAACTCAGCGTATAAGTAGTACAGGGATATGTGCGGTAAAGTAAGGAGTTAACGGTAGGTGTGGTGCTCCACCTCAGATGCTAAATAATCTCCTTGGTCTAGCGCTAGTGAAAAGGCGATAGACTCACTCGCCGATTGGCTGATGCCGACATTAGGCCGCCCCGACGACTTTACTTACTATTAAAAGATTTACCTACTGTTCAACATTTATACTATTGCAAAAGGAAAAGATTGAACAAAAATATAAAATAATTAATTGGCTATCTTTTTTTTTTTTCAGAAAGTAAATCTAAAATCCATTTATTTACAAAATAAATGGAGAAAAACCGGAAATAAACAGATGGCACTTAGAGAATTATGTTACATATCACGGGCGGGACTTTCCATGGAATATTACAGAAAGCCCGCGAAATACGTGAAGTTACGCAGGACCTGGTTGGGTCCTCAGTTTCAGTTTAGACATCAGGCAGAGAAGATGTACTGCCTTAACTGGAGCTCACTGCATACGCGCGTTATGTTAGTTACATGAGATGTTTAGTTAAGTAAATAAAAGCTTACATAAGTAATATGGTTTTGTGGTTGATGAATGTCTTGGCAACAATACTGATCTAGAAGAAGGAATGAATTAAGGACGACCAACCAGAAGAGACATTAGAAGAGATGCTAGAAGAACTTAAGATACCAAAGATGAACAGAAGAATAATAGAAGTAAGATAGGAAAGAAGGGTATACAACAACCAATTTCATATGAAGTCAGCAAAATTAAATAGCCAGAAAATAAAAAAGTAGTTGCCAGGTTCGTTTTAATATTAATGCTGGAAATTTCTTTAAAGGTAATTCTTTTCTGGTAAGAAAATGGCTAGGAAAATGTGACCTTGTGTCACATCCAATCCGTGGCGAACGGGTTAAGGAAAATGGCTACGCTATGACGTTAATATTTAATCTGCGATGTTTCACAAGAATCTGCTCGATTAGATGTCGGTAAAAGATAAATATTCAGATTGTTTGTTAGGCTAAATCGAAAAAAAGACACTTCGAAATCAGCAAAATCAAGATCACGCGTCTGCTAAAACGCTGATAAATATTTTGCCCAAATCACTGCACCTGGGTTCACAGACACTTCATTCTTCATTGCCTGCATTTGAGGACCGCCTCCATAAAAAAATCACACCCCGCCACCAAGTGGCGAACGTGACACTCATTAAAAGATAATGAACCACAGAACCAGTTGTTATTCAAACTGGTTTAGCCCAGTGGACAGAGCGTGCGCCGAAGAACCACAAGGTTCCTGGTTCGATACCGGCCCTTGTCAACTTAGCGTATGAGTAGCATAGGGTTATGTGCGGTAAAGTGAAAAGCTGGTGGTAGGTATGGCGCTCCATCCCAGACGCAAAAACAATCTCCTTGGTCTAGCGCTAGTGAAAGGGGGATAGACTCCCTCACTGTCCGGCTGATACAGACTTTACGCCACCCCGACGAGACGTTATCGTTAATTTCGCTTTTTCTCCGAACGTATAAAATTTCTCCGAATTTTATAACTTTATAAAAAATCACCCTCCGCCACCTAGTGTCAAACATGACACTACTGAAAAAAAATGAACTCTTTCTAAATAAAAGATGCTCAGGCGAAAAAAAATTTTTTTTTTGATTATCACCTTTGCAGTCTACATAATTCTTAGAGTAAGTGTCCGTGGCACTGTGGCTAACGTTCTAGACTGTGCAGTCGTAGTAAGCGAGTTCGAACTCCAGTCTCGCTCTGAAGTTCACTTTTGGACCAATGCCTCTAGGAAAAGTATGAAAAGCCCATCCCCCAAATATGGATTAGTTAGTTCCCCATTCGTTCTTCTTTTAGGATGGTGATGAGTAGTGGCTAACGTGTTGGACTGTGACATCGTAGTGTAAGATTCAAAAGTTTTGACAAAGTCATAACTCGTTGGAACGCAAACAAACTCCGACAAAGGTTGATAGACAAAACATTTTATATACAGCACAGAATAAACAGGGTACATAATACATAGAGGTGTACATAAACATACATACATAAGTAATATAAATACATATACAAGAGTATAGATAATGACACATTCATGAATGGTAAAATACAAGATATTTAGGTATCAAAGAGATACCTAAATGTACATAAAAACGTAGTTACGGATACATGACTAAAGGATAGTCATATATCGTATAAGAGACTTACTAGCAGTGAGTGGCCAGTGTTAAGGGCCGAAGCCCCAACGAGAAGGGAGTAGACCTAAGTCTAACCCATAGTGTCTCGTAGGTCGAGCAACAGGAAAAAAGAGAGAAGTTCAAATTAGCCGCTTAAATAAACCAGGCCCCTAGCGGGAACCAGTGAAACTAAATTGGCAGACAACTCCCCAGGCAAATACGAAAACAACTCCCACAGTATTAAGCAAGTTCGAACTCCAGTCTCGCTGTAAAGTTCACTTTTGGACCAATAGAAAAAGTATGAACCACCTCATCCTCCCATATATGAGTTAAATAGTATTACTAACGTTCTTCCTCCAGGATGGTGAGTTCTCGTGGCGTGTTAGACTGTGAATTCATGGCGAGTTTGAACTCCATTTACGCTACTGCGTTCTCTTTCGTACCAATGCCCTTGGGTAAAAGTATGATTACCCTGTTATGGGTTAAATAGTACCACTGGTGTTCTTTTCCAAGGATGGTAAGTCCCAGTGGCGTCATGGCAACGTGATGGATTGTGACATCCTAGTAAAGCGAGTTCGATCTCCAGTTTTGCTATTGGGTTCACTTTCTAACGAATACCATTGGGAAACGTATGACCCATATCATAACCCCAGCTATGTTATTTCCTTAAAAAGATTTTTAAAGATTTTTTTGATACATTCTTAAATATATATATTATATATATATATATATATATATATATATATATGAAAAAATCTTTCAAAATCTTTTATGCACACCCCATATATATATATATATATATATATATATATATATATATATATATATAGAGAGAGAGAGAAGAGAGAGCAAATAGTAAAGTTAAACCTAATGAGTCAGATATACCTACTAATAGTTTCGCTTCGTAGCTCATCAGTGAAAGAATCTGATTCTTGATTCAGATTCATGCCCTGAGGAGCTACTGAGCGAAACTATTAGTAAGTATATCTGACTCATTAGTTTAAACTTTATTATTTGCTCTCTCTCTCTCTTTCTCTCTCTCTCCCCCTCTCTCTCTATATATATATATATATATAATTTTTCTTCTCTTGACCAAGTGTTATAGGGTTAATCGATTATATTTGGTTGGTGCAACCCCCTTGGCCTTTTCTTTTTTCATTTTTCCCCAGGTAAAGTTTAATAGTGTATTTTTACTAACAAACTACTTGTTGTTTTTTTTTGTTGTCTTACCGCAAGGTTTTACTAATTAGATTAGTATACATAAGTAAGTAAAGTCGTCGGGGCGGCCTAAAGCCGGTATCAGCCAATCAGCGAGGGAGTCTACCCCTTTTTCACTGGCGCTAGGCCAAGGAGATTATTTTAGCGTCTGAGGTGGAGCGCCACACTTACCATCAGGTCCTTACTTTACCGCACAGATCCCTATGCTACTCATACGCTGAGTTGGCGAGGACCGGTACCGAACTAGGAACCTTGTGGTTTCTGGCCAACTGAGCTAACCCGGTCCCTTAGTATATATATATATATGTACTTTAATTTCCCATATATATATATACTTTACTTATATGTACACTTTACTTTCCTTATATATATATATATACATATATATATATATATATATACATATATATATGTATATACTTTAATTTCCTATATATATATATATATATACTTTACTTATATGTACACTTTACTTTCCTTATATATATATATATACATATATATATATATATATATATATATACATATATATATATATACATATATATATATATACACATATATATATATATATATACATATATATATATATATAAATATACTTTAATTTCCTATATATATATACTTTTACTTATATGTACACTTTACTTTCCTTATATATATATATATATATATATATATATATATATATATATATATACTTAATTTCCTATATATATATATATATACATATATATATTTTAATTTCCTATATATATACTTTACTTATATGTACACTTTACTTTCCTTATATATATATATATATATATATATATATATATATATACCTTAATTTCCTATATATATATACTTTACTTATATGTACACTTTACTTTCCTTATATATATATATATACATATATATATATATTTTAATTTCCTATATATATACTTTACTTATATGTACACTTTACTTTCCTTATATATATATACATATATATATATATATATATTTTAATTTCCTGTATATATATACTTTACTTATATGTACACTTTACTTTCCTTATATATATATATATATATATATATATATATATATATAAGGAAAGTAAAGTGCGTGGTTACAGGTGTAAGAGCTATATTTATTAGTTATATATATATACCAACCCCTCCGCACGAGCAGGATGCGACACAATGTCAATTTCTTAAGCGGAGTTCAACAGGTTTGAATTCAGAGTTTTCCCTCTTCTAGACTGGTTACCTAGCCAGGGTTAAAGAACCCAATCTGCCCTGCTATTTACCCATAGCTGGAGGGAGAGTAGGATTCATACCTCTCCCAATGGTATTAGAGCTAAGTGAAATGCAATTAGCACGTCCAGGATTTGAACTCGGGGCGACGAGTCCATTTCCCATGTCTTTAACCATTACACCACGCGCTTCCTATATTTATTAGTTATAGTGTACTAAAATTAATTTGATATTCATAATTGCATTTATAGAAAATTGATGCTTTTCTCATGTAAAATCTTATAAACATTGTTAAATTATTTATGTTTTGGGATTTAATATTCAGTTTTAAACGTTAAAAGATGTTTTTGGAAATTAGATTTAAACAATTTAGAAGCAATGGCCTACAACATCAGACAGTAGTAAGAGCATATGCTAATATGAGATGTAGATAAATACAATTACACATAGTCACACACCTCTCCCAATATATACATCTTAGTCAGATCTTAGACCTGAAGAGCATTAAGCGAAACTAATAGTAGGTTCGTCTGACTCATTAGATTTATCTTTATATTATATATATATATATATATATATAAAGATAAATCTAATGAGTCAGACGAACCTACTATTAGTTTCGCTTAATCTGACTCAGATTTTAGCCCTGAAGAGCTTTATGCGAAACTAATAGTAGGTTCGTCTGACTCATTAGATTATCTTTATTATTGGCTCTACTTAGGTATCGAGCACTTTTTACTTATTAGCTTATTCTCCTAGCGGTTATATGAATATATATATATCTTATATACATATATATACATATAAATTGTTTTTTCTTTTGGCCAAATACTGTACCAAT